>CM062295.1:504736375-505109710 GCA_031216915.1 Pictodentalium vernedei
CATTCAGGTGTACAATCAATTCCAGAAAATAACACTCCTAGACGTGTTCTATTTGATATCTATGTTCCTGGAAAACGTGTGAATATACGAGAGTGAAGACAAGATGTATTTGATTGGGTCCAGCCATTAATAGAAACCTGGATCTAGAAATGGATCGAGCTATGATTAACAGACTCGTCATGGACCACCCCCGAAATAATTCATACTTTCTAAGGTCCATAACATACAATAATACATCTGCCTAATAATGCGATTATTATGCAAGTGAGCACTGAAATCCCGCATGTAATAATTTGAATACCAGTTAACTGACTAAACAGCCGCCCAGGTACCCCAAGCCTAGCAATTTATTGACAATGAATCATATGCTCGCAAATGACATATAGACGACCAACCACAGGAAAACAACCAACTAGAAAGTGGATGTGCCCATGAGGTCGCCATAGAACACAACCCAGCTGCCAATCGAGTAGTAATGAAATGCATTTATGTACTTAAATGCATAGGAGGCTTATGGGAAGAAAACTATGTCTTGCCCGGTAATCGCCTCTTAACACATTGGCAGTGTGGGGGGGGGGGGGGGGGGATTCAAAATCATAATGAACCCCTTTACCTGCATTACTTGAATCGTTCTTGTGTTCGTCATCAAATAGTATAGGAACCGCAAGGCTCCCTCATGTCTGACCGACTCCATAATGCCACTAAGGGCGGAGAAAGACGTAAAGAACAAATACTTCCCCTGATAAAGAAGGTCCTCTCGTGAAGAAAGCTTCCAGGGAACGTCCCATAACAGACACCTGGGAAGATTGATCCAAAGTTTCTGTGACTACAGAGGTGCTACTATCAGGATTTCGCAGCGAGACTGTTTGAACTAAACAGAATATGCTAAATCAACGGAGTTGGAGGATACGCCTATCATATCATTCCATCCCATGAGATCAACAGAGCATCTGTGTACACTCGATGATCTTGGCATGGCGACATCAACGTCGGTAACTGATTGTTCCGGTGTGTCAAAAACAGATCTATCATGGAACAATCTCATTGGTAGCAAATCTGCCTGAATATTCGCTTGTTGAGAGTCTGGTCCAATGGCAACAGGCAACCTTTCCGAGAGAGCTAGTACATTCAGGCGACCCGGTATATGACGGACAGAAGATGAACATGATGATTCATGATCTGCTCCGTTAATTGGCATAATGGCATTGAATGAGTGTCGCCTTGGTTCCTGATGTAAGCTACTACTGTCAAATTGTCCGACAAAATTTGAACAGACATCCACTGTTATGTGAATCCAATGCTGTAGCGCTAACCAAATTAACATCATCACTTTGATGTTTATGCACTTCTCTAGGAACCAAGGGTCCCAAAGACCCTGACACCTCAAGTTTGTGGGATTTAGGGTCGCGTCCCAACCCGTCTGACTCGCATCCATCATAATCGTGAAAGCCGGATCCGGCAGTTGCAGAGGAACTGCCTGAGTTAACAACTAATTATATATGCCCAAATCTGAACCCGTTTTACTAGGTCCATTAAAACAATACTAGTTTCGAGCGAATGCGACATCACACTCCCGTTCTGAGTAAAGAATATCTGGAGGAGACGCGTGTGCATGCGTCTCGTCGGAATAAGATCCGAAGCCGCTCCGCACAGCTCCATCAGTTGCATGAATTCCTTCACCGTTAATGCATCTGAGTGTAGACAAAAGCGAGCATAACAACTGACAAATTTCGCTCTGGGTAACGGCTGACGAACCAGATTGTTGTGAGTCTTGAAGCTCATTCCCAAGTGAGTGAACGACTTGGACAGAGCTATATATGACTTTTTCTCGTTTACGATGAAACCGAGACGACGGAACAAAAGAAGCAGACTCTGAACATCGTTCAGAAGAATAATTCTGTTGCCATATCTCTGAAGAATGCCGTGCAAGTAAGCCGACAATACCGCAGACGAATGAGCTCGGAAGTATGACATTACCTAGTTCATTATACGAGTGAATGCCCAGGGAACCAGGTTCAGACCAAAGCACATTGCTCTGAACTGATACACCTTCCCTTGTAAAGTGAACCACAGGTACTTTCTGAATGCCGGATGTACCAGGACATGAAAGTACGCATCCTTAATATCTATGCTTGCCACATAGTTGTTCACTTGAATGCTCGCTCTTACCGACCGAATGGTCCCCATATAGAATTTTGGAGCCACGATAAGCTTGTTTATCCAGCTCAAGTCTATTAGTGGTCGGAACGAGCTGTCTGGTTTCGGTACGAGGAACAGGTGTCTGTAAAAATCCTGAGAATCCTGATTCTCGGCAACCTCTATTGCTTCCTTTAATATAGAGCCTGTACCTCTGCTAGGAGACTCTCTTTTGAAAGGATCCGACGGAAGATCTGACCAATGCAGACATCTTGTTAGTGGGGGTGCCACTCGGAATGATAGCCGTAGGCCATCTGAGACTACACTTCTCACCCACTGATCTTCCGTGACTGCTGTCCAGTTTCTAGCCAAGATGATACCCTTCCGCCAACTGGCAAGCAATAGACATCTTGAACATCACCTGTATGACCTGCGAGGCTTGCGGGAGGAGAAACAATGTCCTCTCCGTGAAGAACCTCATCCTGTCGGCCTAGGGGGGGTCTGACCGATAGTCCCAATCAGACCTACTCCCCTTTCCCGAGTCGCTATATTGACAACCTCCAGAGGGCTTCCTGTACCCTCGTGATGAGTTCCCTTTTGACGTTTAGATCTTGAACGTCCTCCTTTACTCTTGTCTGCTGAAGCGGGTTGATGAAACGCCACCTTCAATAGCAGATCACTTGATGCTTTCGAAAATAGCCTGTTCACAGGCTGACAAAAACTTGTCATCCAAAATAGTATGTCCGGAGACAGAGCAACTCAGAGAGAGCTTTTCACCTTGTCATCTATAAGTGATGACGTAAGGGCAGCATCACGTCTGAATTAACTCCACTAATTATCCACTGTAAGGGCGGAGTTATACCTGGTATACAAAATTCCCTGGAAAGAACTCTAAGAGAGGTACAAATATCCTCAAATTCCTTTCCGTTGAGACGTTGCGCCATACCTTTGGTAACGTGATCTGCATGAGACATTGCTTCCAAATTCGAACTACTTGATGAAAATGTTGTTGTAATTGTCTCTGAGCGAATAGTGAATGATGCAGGCAAGGATACATCTAGATCCCCGGGCTGCTCGTTCAAACACAGAGGAGCTCTCAGAACATCTTCTCCAGCCGTTTTTAAATGAACATAGTCCATGAAATGGTATGTTTATGGAAGATGTAGCTAAGAAACCGCCTTTCCTTCTCGCACTCGAAAGGTTAAATACGGCATCATCTATATGGCCGAAGGCCTGCGACACCTGCCTAGACTGGACTGGAAATGAAAGGACTTCCTCATTTATTCGAATAAAGTCTGCGTCCAATGACGCCCATGGTTTCTTCCTTGTTGTTGCAGCATTCTGATTCGTTGGAACAAATTCAGGGTAGTATTGATGGATGAAAACCATCACAACCCTGTGCTGTTCCAAAAGGGAAGGGTAATCCTCTTCCTTATCCCTTTCACCATCCGAGAGAATCAGTTGCGAATCTTGGTCCCTTGCATGTGCATGAACAGATGACTGGACTGACCCAGCACCATCTGACAGCTCATGTTTTGAGACTGAGGGAGGCTGCATCTGCACTTGCTGGGATGCTGCGATCAGCTGCGCAATCTGTGACAGCAAGCCTGTCATCGAGGCCTGAGGAGAAGCGGTCTTCTGTTTCCTAGCCGCTTGCTGCTCCTGGGATGGTGTGTCGGAGATGGATCTCTTCTCCGAATGTCCCAATGAACAAGGCCTCGTCTCCCTAGCTACAGGATGATCCGACTTCACGGGCGAAGAGTAGTTCCTTCTTCGTGCAACAGGCTGGGCATCCGAAGTCGGGTAGTTAGGATGCGGTCGTGTGCACTTTAATAATGTAGCAGAGGAAAGCCGAGACTAAAGCCAACCCCGGCTGCAGACTAGACAGAGTGTCCCAAGCGGTTGGCAGACGTATGCTCCAGCTCGTACAAGTTTCCAACAAGAAAACTTCATTTCGGCGTGTGAAACGTAGCAGAGGAAGCTGTGACTGAAGTCGACTCCAGCTGCAGACTAAACAGAGCGTCCCGAGTGGAGGGCGGACATATGCTCCGGCTCGTGCAAGTTTCTCAAAACAACATTTGGCCCCAAATGTCTGTTAGGTTAGAGAGTGGGGCCTCTCCCGTTCGCGGTCTGTAGAGCTCACCGAGTACAAGAACTTGTTGACTTCCTCCCTATTTCCGTCGTCGCTGGGTGAGCTATTTATATTAAAGTGCTCACTCTACCCAATCCACTTCTTAGACCGCAACAGACTTACCCAGCTTTACGGCACCAACGGACGGAGTACCGCTTCACCGGTCGAGCTAGCTGCTTGCAAGAGATTAAAACCCTTAACAAAAGGTCCTAACTCTTGCAATCATGAGCACTGCAGCTAGCTCTATATGCTCCATGGAGCGCGACGATGGTAGCACACTTGGATGGGTGTCAGAATATCATCCCCATGTTCATGTTCCTCTGAAATAGAAACTGACAAAATGAATTATAAAGCGGTGAGAGGCCTGCCCTCAGAGCCTCACCGCCAACAACGTACCGCGACACCTGTCTCCAACATTAGTCATTCCAGTGAACACAAGAATGACAAGAGTCCGCAGGAGTGCATCGACAAAAGTCGATATCAGACCTCCAAACTCCACAACAAAATATATATAATTAAGATACATGAATAATAGCAATCAAAAATCAATTAAAAATATTTTGGGGAAATAGAAATTTGGAAAAAAACGCCTAAGTTCCCAAATTCCAAAGTGTGGACAAAATTCAAATTTTTTGAGCTACACTACCGGAATAATAATCCATGTATCCTACAGTAATTCTACAGAAATAGAATATAAAAAAAACTACCTATATATGAGGACGTTGTCAATGTAAACAATGTCAATGTAAACAGACATCAGGAACACAAAAAGGCCCAAAGTCATAAAACAATTTAATGCTACCAGATGCAAAGCTCGATCTTCATACGAAGAAGAAACGATACATCGGATAGAAGATGCAAGACTAATTGACCTAACACCCCTAGGGTGAGGACGTAACCATGGGGAAGAAACAGAATAATATTCTGTAATAAATGTTAAACTCCCAAGAAATTTAATAAAAAATTTCAATAAAAAATAGCCAAAAAGCTCAGAGTTTAACAGGAAGGGTTCATGGAAGGATAGGGAAGGAATACTTAACAAACAGTGGAATAATCATTAACAAAAATGATGACGTCAGGCGTATGTCCCGAAATTGGGAAACATGAAATAATTTTATAATTATTACAAAGTTACAGCCCTGAACATCAAAAACCACCATTGAACACTTCCATCATCCAATAACAGCCTTGGATCCACCAATTCTTGCTTTGATTTGTGTCTGGCATCCTCAAAAAAGGAGATTTTAAAGCACAGATGTCATTTCGTTGTAGATGCCTTTAGGGCCAAACAAAGGATGATGTTGGCGCCAATTCCAGTTACTTCCTGATGGCTGCGCATGCGCGGAGAGTAAATGCATGGAGAGCCAGATAGGACTTTTAATTTTCAGTTTTGCAAGCAAATTTTGGGAATTGGGGGGTTCAAAATTTGTGTTTGGTAGAGATGAGCCGATTAGTAAAATGCCCCATAAGACGAATGCCGATTATTTTAGACAACAATCGGCCGATACCGAATGCCGATGTCAGATGGTTTCTTTATTATTCAAGCTCACTGCAGAAACTGGCTGATTTACAGGAATCAGAATCCCCATCAACCCGGAAGATAACACACTTTTACCATACTGACTCGTGTCGAAGCCTACCCCCACTTTTTCAGATTTGTGAACTAGGGTGCCCTGCTCGAGTCAAAGCCCACCCCCCAAGTTTCAAATTGGACGAAAGTTGTTTGAGACAAGACGTCATATTTACAGGCATCAAATGGAAAAATAGCTGACTTGTTGCAACACTGTACTTACCAAATAGAACTGTAATACTGTATTATGTATATTTTTTGGAGTTGAGATTTTTGTGTTGTTAAATTCGTCTTTTGTGTAATACATTATGCCTGTGTTCAGTGTAATAAGTCTTTATTAAAAAATTATCCCAAGCAAAACTGACTTGTTTATTTTTTTGTCAACCTCGTTTTTGGAAGCTGTCACTTGTTTCAAATGAGAGTGCAGGCTGCTGTCAATAGTTGTCTGAAACATGCCCACAACATATAGTTTTCACAGTTTTCACAGTGGTCGAATATCATCAGAAAGATACTGATTGAACACTGCCACTTTCAAGCGGGGCACAACTCATTGTAAAAGAACACTGCCGCTTTCGAGCGTGCACATCTCATTGTGAAAAACAGGTATTCAGAAATTAATGAGAAAGTGGTAATTAAAAATAAAAAATAATTACAACTCTGGTATTTGAAAATTATATAACAATATAACCAGGAATTAGATTTATGACATATTGGTTCAATAAATCATGCTCATTTATCATTTCATCATGCTCTGCAACATGTGAAGTTATGACTTTCAGTGTAAAATCAAATTTTTGAATTTGCCAAGGGAGGCAACTATTTTGTTATTCATATTCCGCTGTGTAAATTTTATCTGGTCTTCATATATGAAGATTTTTTTTACTGATTTTGTGTGAAGCTTTATTTTGTTTTATTCATAATAAAATGTACATATTACAAAAAACAGCTATTTTTAAACAGACTATGTTTGCCTGTTTTCAAGGGGGGTGGTTTGCAGTGTTGATTGTCAACTTATGTCCATTTCTGGCTTCGAGAGTAACCTGTACAAAAAAAAAAAATGAAAACAACACCACATGGTTTTCTGTTTGTTTTATTCATTAAATTGAGGATTAAAACCCGAAATCTGAACTGTATGTACAAGATGATTATGAGAATTTTTAAAGCAAATTCTATAAAATTGGTAGGTGGTTTCCAAAGAAACGTCACCGCCACTTTGCAATTTATCCACTGCAAGCACCCCCTGGGCTTCGACACGAGTCAGTCTGGTAATACTCACTTAAATAAATTAAATAACAGACATCAAAAGGTTAATTTTATGTCAATGAAGCACCATCAGTGCAGAATATTTTCGATTTAAAATAAACAGCCTACAACTGAGTCGAGAACTCATCACGTGCATCGTCACGGTAAATTGTGTTCTGAACCTTTGATGCGGTTTACGTCAACAATGGAAACAATTCATTTCAAAGTCAGGTCTTTGCCGAATCGCCCCCTACACAGGCTTTGAAGTCGACCATCAGTTATTTGGAAGAAAATGTTTTGTGAAAATCAAAAGCCATTGTTGGAACCACACGTTTTAAAGTGGGAGTTTCTTTTCGGTAAACCCATATATGGGATTGTGTCACACGAGTTATGACGTTGCACTACATTATCTATTTTTATCATGTGCTCCACACAATTCAACATGAGAAAAATTCAGTGGCTTCGTGTTGATAAATCCCACCCCGAATGGCCCGATATTAAACTTTTTGCACCCAAGCCTTTCGCAACATGGATTACTAATATGGAGGAATTATCTGTCCAATATATATTTAATGAGACGATGAGCATGGTTGAAAGAAATATTGCAACATTTTGCAGAATGAAGTACAGTTTGGGCAGTGAAGAGAGTCCGTATTCACATGATGGATAAAAAACAACTCAGTACACAGTTATACAATCAAAATCTTTAATATAATATTCTGCCTTTTCTTTCACGAACCATCATTTACATGGTATCAGTAACAGACGAGTTACGTACCGATCGCTTGCCACTGATTGTCCCATGAAGTGGAAGAAACTTCATCCATAACACTTTCACCTAGTTTCAGACAATCGGCAAGGGCCGATGTTGAATCATGAGTGCCGATAGTGAACCGATGGGTGCTTATCGGCCGAGTGCCGATGTTACACCGATTAATCGTCTCATCTCTAGTGTTTGGCCCTTGATAACTTTAAGTTAGCACAAGCTAGCCATTGGGTTATAGGGTAAAAATATTACTAGTGTTTTTCCTCTCATCATGCCTAACCCATGTGTGAAGTTAGGTTCCAGTTGGCCAAGCGAAACTTTGATTGCAGAGTGGGAAACCAACACTGATAGAAATTAAAGTTAAAGGTCACTGTGACCTTGACCTTTGGAACAATGATCCCAAAATAAATAGGGTTCTTCCTCTCATCATGCCTAACCCACATGCAAAGTTTGGGTTCAGTCGACGAAGCAGAACTTTAATTACAGAGCGGAAACCAACACTGATAGAAAAAAACGTTCAAGGTCACTGTGACCTTGACCGTTGGTGCAATCATCCCAAAATAAATAGGGTTCTTCCTCTCATCATGGCTAACCCATATGCCACATTTGGGTTCAGTCGGCCATGTGGAATTTTAAAGTTAGAGAGCGGAAACCAACTCCAACTACAGATGGAAAGACAGATGGATGGATGGACAGCGCCACGGTTATATCCCCCCAAAAAAATTTTGAGGAAATAAAAAGGGGTTGGAATGCTTCTTTGCCCTCAGTGTTTTCACTCTGCTGGTCATTTGTTTCAACAGGGGTTCCACCAAAATAAATAGGAACAACTAACGCACAATCTCACCAGAGTGAGATCATGTGTTAGTTGTTGCTATTTACTTTGGTGAAAATTCTTCCAAAATGGAAACACCATTCCATTCTATTCATATGTGGATGTAATGCTCAACCTTTGGGGAGTGTAGTGCCTCAGCAGTAACAGTATTGCACTTGAAACTGAAGGGTCCATGGTTCGATCCCCATCAGGGGCAACTGCATTGTGCCCTTGGGCAAAGCACTTTATCCTGATTGCCCACATGGGGGCATGGTGGCACTGTGTACCAAGGCACATTGCACGTCGATGGTGCGCTTGTCTTCTCTTCAACCAATGCTAACCCTGCGGGTGTGAAGTTAGTACGTTGGGGAGTGTGACAGTTGCATGCCACTGCTCGGTGTTCTCTCCGCCCGTAAAACTGTCTCACAGGAGGTGGCTCTGGCTGTTGAAAGTGTCGTTAAGCCCAATAAATAAATAAATAAATAATGCTCAACCTTTGAGTCCCAAAAGTTTGTTAAGTCATTCTGGCAAAACATGCAAGATTAGCAATTTAATCAAGTTATGTTGAATCGATTTCTTTAGCCTATAATTTATTCACAAATTTTACAATTGATGTAACCCCCACATAACCTGAATGATTATTTATTTATTTATTGGTGTTTAAGGTCACATACTTATGCACAATGGCTAATCATGACTGTGACAGTTTTACGGGTGGAGGAAACCTGAATACCTGTAGAGAATCACCGAGCATCGACAAGTAACTGTCAGTTCCACCATCAATGTGCAGTACTCCTTAGTACACGGCATCATCGTGCCCCCATGTAGGCAACAGGGATAAAGAGCCTTGCCCAATAGTGTTGAAAACAATTAGTCGACTAGTCAAAGTCGATTCGATTTTCGGAAAAATCGACTCTGAAATCCGCCAGTCGACTAGTCGGGAAACTCAAAGATGAAGTCGTAAAATGCCAATAGTGGGGGTTAATGATTACAAACATCAGACGTTTCTGCTTTGTGGTGGACCTATTTTAAATTGTATTGAGAAGTGGATATCAATGCAATCATTGTCGTTTGTTGATGCCGATAATGTTACAGCTTAGATTTCTGCAGCATTACAAGCACTGATTTCACCTAACCTAATCACTTGCACGCGTTGAAGAAAAATACTTTGATGTACAACTTCAAAGATGCCGTTAATTCATGCAAGCATTCTGTCCCTCACCCAAGTCGCCCACAATTTTTAATTGATATAAAAATAAAATACATGCCTGAAACACTCAGAAAGCTGCTCCATATTCTATGATATTACTGTACTGGTTTGGGGGCGAGCTGGCGAAGACCGATTATGAAGGTGAGGAAACTGTCCGTCACAAAATTTGACACGGGAGTTTTTAATTAATTGCACCGGGCGAATGGCGGCACACTTCAAACATTTTACAAATTCACGAAACTTCTGTTTTAACATCATTGGGTACTTTTTCCACTGTACGGACAGAGGATTAGGAGGCACACACTTCCCAGGTATCCTAATTTTTTTACTGAAAGGTTAAAGCTATAATATGCACGACGTTTTAAAAAACTCAAAATATGAAAAACAGAACAGCTATGTTCATGACTTTGACAAGGAAACTTCATCCAACACCTGTCAAATGAGTCATTAAACGAAAGGGTTATCAACTTACATGTAACAGTCTCTTATCACCTAATTTACTGAGACAATTATGTTTTCAACAGAAAAGCCGACTAGTCGATTTTGAATAGGTAATCGTTTCAACACTATTGCCCAAGGACACAACGTGGGTCGTCCCAGACAGGGATCGAACTCCGGACCTCTAGCACAGAAGTCCAACAGTCCACCACTGAGCCACCATGCTCCCACCTGAACGATCATTCACTGGCCTGTTGATAACTGAACATCATGAGAGAATTTCTATAATTCCCTTCTCTATGTACTGTAAACGATTATTATAACAAATGTTACTTACCTTGCATTGGCCATAATTTGTATTTTCACAGACTCTCCTCGAATGTCAAAGAATATCAGCTTGACACCTGATATCCTCTTTGTGTGAATTCTTCCTACAAAATAAAAAAAATAAAATTTGTCAGTGAACTTCCTCCACTCAGAATCAAGCCTGAAAATAAGCAGCCTGTCATCTTCAGAATGAGGACCCGTAAGGGTGAATTTGGTGATGCTACCCTGCACAGAAGTTTAGCATCACTAAATTTACCCTCTGTATTTATTTATTTATTGGTGTTTTAAGGTCAAATACTTATGCACAATGGCTAATCATGACCATGACAGTTTTACAGGTGGAGGAAGCCAGAGTACCCGGAGAAAACCACCGAGCAACGATGAGGAGCTGCCAGCTCCCCAACATCGTAACTCTGCACTGCAGCACAGGCATGCAGTGCACCTTACTACACGGCGTCATTGTGCCCCCATGTGGATAATCGGGGTGAAGTGCCTTGCCCAAGCACACAATGCGGGAGTCCGAAATGATCGCTCATACAGTCACCCATCCAAGGATTAACGGGGCTCGATGTTGCTTAACTTTGGTGATCTGATGAGGACCGGTTACCGCAACGCCACCATGCCCCCATTTACCCTCTGTGAACCTCAATCTGAATCAAGATCTCAGACCTAAACAGCAAGAGGTACTAAGAGGATAAATTGGCACACTGTATGGGATAGCATCAGCAAGTTCACCCTCTGGGGACCTCACTCTGCAAATGACAGATTGCTTTATTTTCAGGCCTGCTCAGAATGCAATTTTTCTAACACATTGGCAGCCCTGAAGGCAAGTAATCCAATTCATGGCCAACCTGTTTAGTTGAGATGGACGATTAACCCTTTACCTAACATGAAAAGCAGACGACACTTGCAAATAAAATGCTTCAATAACTAATTTTTTTTCATCTTTTGCGTCAAAAACACAGCTTATGGCACCTCATTGGAACGAGTTCAACAAGCTCGTTCCAATGAGGGGGTCTTTTTGCCCACCAAAAAGTGAGAAATTTGGGCGATGTACCGGCTAACTTCCTTCACAAACTGCTGAAAATCTGCTTGTATTTTGGTGATTAACAATCAAATAAAATCAAGTTATGAACACTTGAAACCAATATTTTGATGGTTTCTTGTGAACATGTACAGTGTTTTTTATTTAAAATGACAAAATATGCATAGATTGAATGCAATGAAGATTACACTAAAATGCCATGACCTTTTCTTTGAAAACAATATCCCATAAGGTCTAAAATGAAAGTGTCAATGACACTGTAGCTCAACTTGACAAACTTGAACTTGGTAAGTTATAAATGAAATGGCAAAATTGAAGAACAGAGTAATCCATCAATTTTTAAATGTAAACTGCAAGACTGGCTAAAGGAAGAATGTTGATACACAAATGCAGTATGTTCTTAGGTTACTGTAAATGGCAACTTATTTCACAGAAATGAATGCTAATCAATAGTTCTTATCGAAAGGTCTTGTCTAATGAGCACAACAAGTTAAACAAGCATACCAGGTTTCAAAGCAATCCAATCATAATTGTGCCCTGTAGGGTGTGCCAACGAGAAATATTGAGGTCTGACTAAACTAAGTTCTAAGAACGTTGGCCGTGGGAACATTTTTTGATGGAAATTGAAGAAAATCGATAGCTCCTATCTAGACGTCACCCCAAACAAGCATACCAGGTTTCAAAGCAATCTAATCATAAATGTGCCCTGTAGGGTGTGCCAAAGAGAAATATTGAGGTCTGACTAAACTAAGTTCTAAGAATGCTGGCCGCGGCAACATTTTCTTACAGAAATGGAAGAAAATCGATAGTTCCCATCTAGAGGTCACCCGAAACAAGCATGCTAGGTTTCAAAGCAATCCGATCATAAATGTGCCCTGTAGGGTGTGCCAAAGAGAAATATCGAGATCTTCTGACTGAACTAAGTTCTAAGAACATTGGCCGCAGCAACATTTTTTGACAGAAATGGAAAAAAATCGATAGTTCCCATCTAGAGGTCACCCCAAACAAGCATACCAGGTTTCAAAGCAATCCAGTCATAAATGTGCCCTGTAGGGTGTGCCAAAGGGAAATATGGAGGTCTGACTAAACTAAGTTCTAAGAACGTTGGCCGTAGCAACATTTTTTTACGGAAATTGGAGAAAATGGATAGCTCCCATCTAGAGGTCACCCTAAACAAGCATACCATACCAGGTTTCAAAGCAATCCAATCATAAATGTGTACTTTAGGGTGTGCCAAAGGGAAATATTGTGGTTTGACTAAACCAAGTTCTAAGAACGTTGGCCGCGGCAACATTTTTTGACGGAAATTGAAGAAAATCAATAGCTCCCATCTAGAGATCACCCTAAACAAGCATACAAGGTTTCAAAGCAATCCAATCATAAATGTGCCCTGTAGGGTGTACCAAAGGGAAATATTGTGGTTTGACTAAACTAAGTTCTAAGAACGTTGGCCGCGGCAACATTTTTTGACGGAAATTGAAGAAAATCAATAGCTCCCATCTAGAGGTCACCCCAAACAAGCATACCAAGTTTCAAAGTCATCTGATCATAAATGCGACCTGTGAGGTGTGCCAAAGGAAATTGTGGACGTACGTACTAACGTATGTACGTACGTACGTACATACGTATGTACGTACGTATGCCGACAGACGAGAAGTGATGGCAATAGCTCAGCTTGACTTTGTCAAGTTGAGCTAAAAAGGTTAAAAATCTGTTTTCAGGCCCTCTCGCATGGTCCTTTTGGCTGCCACATGCGCTCTTTTTGTAACCAATGCAAACTTGAAACAGCAAAAATATTTTACCCAAGTTAATAAAATTGATAAATTTGTCCCTTACCGTGGTAAGTGCAAGAAGGCTTTGCAATGCTTTAGCATTGCAAGGCCTTCTTGCACTCAAGGGTTGAAATACACCACCACCCATGCTATTCTGTTGATTATGAGGCCTAAACATAAAAAAATCCGAAGAATATGAACTTTTGACAGCAAAGAAATAATTATAAAGAATAAAATAAAAAACAGTCGATCTGCATGCAATTTTACAAAAAATGGCCTGAGAAACAGATCTACTTTGTGAGGCCTAATTTGTCACTTCTGTTTTAATACTGTTAGGGTGTGTGGGTAATACAATACTCTTACAGGACATTTCATTCTCAATACGATTCAGCCTGTGATGTCTCCTCCCACCCACATCTACCCCTTGCCACCCCCACAAAAGCCAAAATATCCCATTTTGGAATGGAAAGATTCTGTCTTGGGACATTTCGGTCCTGGGACATTTTGGCCTTGGGACGTTTCAGCCTGAGTTTACCTTTCCATTGTTTGGTTCCTCTTAGGCGTTGCTAGATTTTTAATTTCTGCCGCACAATTTTCCAGTTATTTCCCCAAAAATCAGAAATTTATATATAGAATAAACATATAATGTTTTCAAGTAAAACATTTATTCTACGAGTAGGATTAAGAATGAAACCAATGAGCCTCTGGTGAGTCGGTTTCATTCTTAATCCTTTGAGTAGAATACATTTTTTACTTGAAAACACTATACATTTACTCTGTTTATCCCATAAATCATTTACAGGGCAGTCGAGGAGAAATCGTGCTGTCACTAGCTGCAAAACTCTGCGAGAAGTGAGGAGCACATTGGTTCAATTCGATCAACAAGCAAAACTGTCAAAAATAAACAAGGCGCAGTGATACATTTCTATCTAAAAATAATTCCCCTACAAACTTGAGCTAAACTTGCAAAAATACTTTATTAAATGAACAATGTTTATCTTTCTTATTTTCATTGTTTATTGTTGTTTTTTTCATCATCGATTCAACTTGAGTTTTATAAACAAAGCAGATGACGTGTGCATTTGTTTATTTACACTTTCCTAATTTGGAAAATGAAACATCATCACTCATCATGCCCCCACCTTTCACAAACAAACTTATATGCTTTTGGTTTTGATTAATTTACTTTGTGTTTTCTTTGTTAATTGTTGTTCCTTTTATTGTTAGGCAGAATTGAAATGTGTCATATATTCTAAAACTAAACATTTCAGCGACGGTCAACATTTGATAATGATACAAATTCCAAAACAGATACCGAACTCAAAATACCAACACCGCCCATCTCTACTGGTGGCCCATAAAAGCAGGCAAGATTTGCCTAGACACGACTGCCATTGGGCTCTGAATTCAAAGAGCTCAAGCAAATTAACGAAAAGGCTACAGGTTGAGGCAAATTTTCAGAAGTATTGAATGGTCAGCTTACAATGATCAAATTATTACTGCATCTACTGAAAACATTTATAACATTGATGGGTATATCTAATCTAAATAACTTACCTGCTACGGAAACCGAGACATCCTCCAGTATCTGTGCAGGATCGATTGAGTGATATTTTTCAATGTACTCAGTTAATGATATATCGACATGAAACTTGTGAGGATAAGGATTATCATTATTTTCTTTCAGTTGATCAATAGCTCTCAGTCGCAACCTGTAATATTCCTATGAAAAATAAAAAAAATTGGGGTATGTTTTAAAATTCTCTCTCACAGACAGTGTATTTCAAAAGTGTTTCGGCAAGGTATAAAATGTTTCGTCTGTTTGATGCCTGGGAGAAAACACGACTTCGGTTGTTGCTTGCGTTCAACCAATTACCAAAAATGGCCACTGACCGATTACTGGTTATTTGAACTCACAATCAGGCAATTCTGACGCCGATTCCGTTTGTAATACCATGCACTACTAGGCTCGCAAAGAACTACATTAAACTGAACATATTTTACAGTGTTTACAGTCTGTTCACTACTAGATAAGTCAAGACTCGAAAGAACTACATTAAATTGAACATATTTCATAGTGTTAAACTCTGCTGATTATCAGTCGTGCACAATTGGGTGGTAAATGTGGCTCTCGGAGCTGGTAATTTTTACTGCGACCTGAGTCAATGGAGTACAACACTGACTTTTCCGGTATGAACTGGCGATTGCTGCAAGTACGCTTAATTGAAAGCTTTACATGTCGTTTAACTTGAATATCTCGTAAAGGTGTGTCTAGAGAGATTAAGAATACACATTGTGATGGTTTTTCAACTTTATTGAATAGTATCATTGACATCATTAACAATTGAACAATTGCAGAAAATAATAAAATGCGGTTTATGAATCATCACAAACTGCTTGGCAACAATCGGTTGAACCGATGTTCCAGGAGCCGTTACTGTTGCCATCCGATTGCCCACAATCAGCCAACTGTGGTTGCCAGTTCCAATCATCGGCTGAACACTAGCTGGTGCACCCACATCATCAGGTGACAAACCATACTACATTCTACAGCTTTGTGCTACATTGTAGCAAACACCATCAAAGCCATTCACAAGATTAAATAGACAGTGTAATTAACACCATTTTCGTTACTAGTGGTTGAAACATTCTGTATTTAAATCCTGCTCACAGGGCATGTCAGTCTTACACAACATTCTACGAGGTTAAAATAGTTTAAAGGAAAAATTGGCCAGGGGAATGGGACCCAAAAAGAAATCCTGATTAATCATATTATGAATGACGACTCACTATTAATAATTATGACTCATTGCAACTGTAGTTATGTAATTATGCTGTGTAGTTCTACCGATTGTGTTAATATCTTGATGTTTTAATAGAGAGTAATCGCTTGACTGGACTGGTTACGTGAAATAATTCATGAGAGGTGAGGGTCTTTGTACAAACACGAGTGTACGAATGTGCACGAGTGTTTTACAATATAGTCCCTCGCCTTGAATGAATTATTTCACATAACCAGTACAGTCAAGCGGTTACTCTGTTTATTTCTTTTCATTATTAATGATAGTTATATTATTTAACCCTTTACCTAACGTAATGGCCAAAACCGGCCAGCGCATTTCTAAAAAATCGCCAATTAATTTTCATTATTTTTTCATTTTTTGTCTCTAAAACATAGGTTATGACCCCTCATTGGAACGAGCTCGTCGAGATCGTTCCAACGAGGGTTCATAACCTATGTTTTTGAGACAAAAAATGAATATAATAGTTATTCAAGAATTTTTTTGCAAGTGTTGTCTGCTTTTCATGTTAGGTAAAGGGTTAAAAAAAACCAATGAAGTCCCCATTACAGCCACGTCAAACCATCTTCGTTAAAGGTTTGTTTGTGCGCATGGATACATGACCCAATTGTTAATTGCATAATTCACTTGTGAAGTTATCGTTTATAATCAAACCCAGAAATCCCAGTAAATCACACTTTGGAAAGTAATAACGCGAAAATACTTATTGATTGAAACATCTATAACTGCAGCATATCTTTGTGAGAAAAGGGACATCCCAATAAATCAAGAGTACAGTTGAAACTAGAAGTCCTGTCATAATTAGTGCAGAAAATGCTTGTTAGTTACTGCTCTCTGTAGTGCAGAAGAATGAAGTAGTCTGAAATACACAAAAACATTTGCGCTGTGCAATGCAAAATATAATGCACTATTAGCAAGGTGGGTAATGTAATCACGAACTGAACTGATCAAACAAAAAGAAAATATTGAGACTGCAGTATATGGAAGGTGCATTACAACTAAATCACTGTGAGATAGATTTTTCACTCGGTAATTATTTGCAATTTCTGAAGACAAGTCACTAGAATCACTTGCAAACTTTCATCACCATTTTTTTTGTTTCTTGCACTGTTATGAACAATTATAAATACTTATTGAGTGGAGAATATATGGTGCTGTGATTAAATAGTAATCCACTCTCTTCATTTTGTATATGCAGTCAAAGTTTAATCTCTTATTGACATAATTACAGTGGAACCCTGTTAACTGAATAGCCACTTTGCCAATGAAAATTATTCAATTAACAGGAGTATTCAATTAACAGGGATTGTGTCACTTTCCTGTATTCTGGAGATAAACTTAGCATTTATTCTATTATATCTTGTTTGACAGAGCTCTGTGAGCTCTGTCAAACAAGATATAATAGATTAAATGCCTATATTGGATGTACTGAGGCCAAATATGCCTATAAACAAAGGAAAACTGGGGAGAGTCAAGGCAATTCCTCGACAGGTTACAAGATTTTTTATTCATTTAACAAGCCGAGGGGTCCTTGGTTCGAATCCCACCTGCGGCAATCGCATTGTGTCCTTGGGCAAGACACTTCACCCCCATTGCCCACGTGGGGGCACGGTGACGTCGTGTACTAAGCTGTACTGCACGTCGATGGTGCACCTGTCTTCAACTAATGCTAACCCGGCTTGTGTGGAGTTGGTATGTTGGGGAGCTGACAGTTGCTCACCGTTGCTCGGTGGTTCTCTCTGGGTACTCCAGCTTCCTCCACCCGTAAAACTGTCATGGTCATGATTAGCCATTGTGCAGAAATATGTGACCTTAAACACCAATAAATAAATATATATATCTTCATTTAACAGGAATTTACTCCGTAACTTACATTGAATTAACAGATCAAATTTGTACTGGCGGTATGGAAAATGGTTTTGTGTTTGGAAATTATATTCAATTAACAGGGTTGGGTTATTCAGTTAAGAGATATCCAATTAGGTCGGCTCCACTGTACATATATGTGCATCCCAGTAAAGTTAGAAATGATGTTAATGATCTCAATTTACTAGTATAGAATTGTTGGGCACACTGTTTTCTCTAGGAATTGAGTTTCGCAAATGGGGCAGTTTGAGCTTGATAGGGAAAAAAAGTGCACTAACTCAACGCACTACTACTTAAAAACAGTGCACAATACAATGACAGGATTTCTAGTTTTAACTGTAGGCTGTGTGCGCAACCTTGAAAAGTTGTTTAATAAACAGCCATAGCAGCATCAAATTCTTTTGACTTGTGACCTATGAGCCTGGTTTCCAGCACTTCAATTAGCAATCAATTAAAGAGGAGTTCCCAGGACCCTAAAATATTTTCTAAGGGTTTTCATGAAGCTACAGATGAGAACTGTAAGGCTTTTTAACCCTTTACCCAAAACAATTGATATCAAAATTCATTATTTTAAATATTATTTATACAAGTTTTTTTAAAAATTGCAACAAAACCATATCATGTGACCCCTCATTGGAACAAGCTCAATGATATGGTTTTGTTCACGTTTTTAAAAAAATAATTTTCTTTCAACTACTTAACTGGCTGATGGCTAGATTATTTTTGGTGGTCTGAGTTTATTATAATTCAAAATTTGTTTTATTCAAATTATTGGAGAGTGCCCACAGGCACTCTCCAATAATTGTAATAAAACAAATTTAGATCAACAAAATATCATTTTCATTTGACTAAAATGTGAAACATGAGCAAGGAAAATGTCAGCTTTTGTTCTGGTACCCTCATTTTTTTGAAAGTCCTGATAGTGGCTTCGATCACTCAATCAGTTAATTTGTATATTACGCAGACAAACGCAGCCGATTCATTGGGTAAGTGTTAAGGATGTTTTATTTATTTATTTATTGGTGCTTTAGGTCACATACTTCTGCAGAGTGGCTAATTATGACCACAACATGAGGATAAAGTCAAGTCCAGACAATTGTTTATACCCATGTTGCCCATTTTAGAGGACTTCATCCCCAGGCATTGGTGACCGGGTCCTATTTTACCAGTAAAACAGAGCATGTTTACTGTAATAAACAAGCACTGTTTCACTTCCTGGGGTTCCCATGGGGATGAGGATGTTTTGGAGCAAAAACAAAGAAGCACCTCTCCAAAAGCTATGCATGGTTACATGAACATGTAAGTTGAGTAACTTTATGCTCAATATTAACTATTTTAATGTCAAATCACAAATCACAAATTTATTTATTAGGTACGATTTTCTTTCCCAGAATAGCCCATTATCAAGTTTGACTATTAAATATGACTTCAAACTTGGATGATGTGATGCCAATCATAATTGATTGGTGTTTAAGGTCACATATTTCAGCACAATGGCTACTCATGACCATGACAGTTTTACAGGTGGAGGAAGCTGGAGTATCCGGAGAGAACCACCGAGCAATGGTGGGCAACTGTCCGCTTCCCAACATACTAACTCCACGTTGTGATGCCAATCTTGCCAGATATGAATCAAGTCAGAGTTGTTCACCTTGGTGCATTGTTACTAGATGCAACAAATTGTTTACATTGAAACCATTAACCATTACTCGTCAAATGCAATGAGAAAAACTTGAATGTTTGAATGACTAGTAGGGTTTGCATTTTATCGGGGCTGATCAGCCCAGACCACGAGATCAGCCCTGAGAGTGCTTCTGTCGGGGCTGTTTTTCCAGCCCCTACAAAAATTTAAAACAAAACTAAACTATTAAGGAATGTTTAAAAATCAGCCCAGAGTAGGCCTTGACCCTCAAATCTCATAGACTTATTTCAGGTCCCGACCATTTTTTAAAATGCAAACCCTGTGACTAGGAATTAATGACAGCAATGAATGAGGATTGTATGGAGGAAGTTAAGAAAGAAGAGAGTGGTACAGACAATTTAATCGAAACAAAGAATCATAAACAGAGATTTGTCGAAGTGGGAGAAGAGATAGTTCGGCTACCCTAGAAGGGAATCTGAGATGTTCGGATAGCTAAACTAGAAGACACTTCAGATTTTGGAGAAATAGACAGAACAAGTTGGAATGGCGTAGTCATATATCGCGAGAACCGTAGGCTCTCGCGAAATATGATTTATGCCATTTCAACGAGTTATGTAAAACACCCACCGATTCAAACACACATCATGTTCTGTGTTTATTACACAACCCATGCATTAAAATTCATTTAAATAAACAAATTTTAATTCCAATGTTTAAACCCAAAGGTGAAGAGTCCGTTTGTTTTGACTGAAGCTGTACTGATAAAATGGATCGATAAAAAATCAAAACAACCTTTTCGGAACCAGTGTTTGTTGAAATTCGTATCGCTGTTTCTCTTCGGCTGGTGCCCATTCACGCCTAATCATTTGGTGGCTATTACTGTTAGTAAAAATATAAGTACAAATTTGTGCAGATTTGCAAAACAGCTGGGAGAAACATTTTTAAAAGAAGTTCGAAGCATGTCAAGATGTACGAAGATTTACCGAAATAAAATTGACCAATTTAGATATAATGGGATCCACAAAACGAGACAGCCACAGGGCTGGGCTAATGTTCTGGTTGGAAATGATTGGGGTTTTTTTTAAAATATTATCTCATTTTTTGTTAACTAATTTTTTGTGAACCGACTTTATTTTGCTTTGGACGTTTTCATTTTCACACTATGCGACAGACGGTCGATAATTGTATAACGAAATTTGGAAACTTTTTGAAGCGTAACTAATGACTCGATGGGAAAGGAACTAGTAGAATGGTGCTGGGAAAAAAGTTCTGGCTTGTACATCACCCATTGAATACAGAATCATTTATGTCATAGCGGCCATTCCATTAAATACAAGGGTTTAAAGTTGAATGGATGTGTAATAATGAGAAACAATAACACTCTCAGAAAACTGGAACAGATCATCTGAAAATATTTTGGAATTATTTCTTTTGGTTTAATATATAAAGAGGTTATTACTTGGTTAGTTTCACATCGGCCAAGATATCAGCCCTTGATAACTTCGTATTAACTTTCAACCTTTGCTCTTGGGTTGATATGAAATTACCTAAGACAGTGCTAGAAGCCATGCACTATTATTGCTGTGAGCCACTATGGTGGATTTCCCCTGCCTGCATTAGGTTTTGTTTTCACAGCAGTAGAAAAGAAATTGTTCATATAGAATTGCTTTGATGCAATTTATTGGAGAGTGCCAACAGACTGTTGGCACTCTCCAATAAATTGCAACAAGACAATTATTTTGAACAAACTCTTCTATTACTGGAAGCATCGTATCTTTGAAGAAAAAAAACTTGTGTTACAAATCACCTTTAAAAAATAATTTAGGACTCAAAGAATTCAAGAAGCTGCAGGAACACCATTTGTCCCAAAATAGGAACAATGTCATGGCGTTATGTTTGTAGGGGGCTCCATGGTGCATTCATGGCCATTTTTTTTACACAAGGTTACTGGCATTGGGAGATACATGTACCTACACAAGGACAAAGTTTGTGAATACAAATGCCTTGATGAAGCTGTGTATTGAAAAAATAAGACTTGGGCAAGGTACTTTTAGGCCCACATGTATGTAGTGGTTTAAAAATCAAGAAAATTTTAGGCAGAGGAGGGGGGCACTGGTACTGACCCCACCCGAATAAGCCACGAGACAAGAGAAAAACACAAAATAAATTTCAACTATAATATAATTATTACTAACATTAGGATCAATGTCTTCCTCATTTTTAGCTGCAGCTTCGCTCTCTGCTTTTTTATCATTTTGTTGAGTTGCTGCTTTTTCTACTTTGTCTTTAGCTTTCTTATCTGCCTTCTGTCTCCTCTTCTGTTCACTGCAAAAAAAGAAACATGAAGGTTCAACTCATGAACGTATGAGAACACTAGAGAACCAATTGCAAGTACATGTAATTTTAGGCAAAATAAATAGAGATTATTACCATTATGTGGATGTACAAAATATGTATCCAAATCGAGCTCCAGGTTCTAAGGGCAGATCACGATGAGTCGTGATCTACCCTTGGAACCCGGAGCGAGACTCGGATACATATTTCATACATCCACATAATGGTAATAATAATTTTATCTTACAATATATTGGGGATAAGTCAAGAATGTAGACGAATATATAACAAACTATTTATTCGTACGGATGAACAAAAAGAAAAAAAATGAAACTCACTCGAAAGGAACGTGCTTGTATCCAACCACCTGATACAAACATCTGTATCAGGGGGTCGGATACACGACAGTTGCGGAGTTAATACAGACAAAATACATGTTGATTGTAAGATAAACAGAGGATATCTTGTGTTTTTGAGTGGATACCGAAAATTATCTCATGATTGACCGAGACAAATGTTTATTTTTCTCGAGTGCTTACACGAGCGAAAATAACCATTTGTCTCAGTCACAAGTGAGATAATTTTTGGCATCCCTTCAAAAACACAGGATTTTCTTTTTATTATATGCTTTTTATAAGAATCTGATCATTCCCATTGATAATTCCACTCGTTTCAACCTTGAATTGATGCATGAAAGTAAACACCTGATGCTCATTGATACGCAGAAGTGATTTGATTGACACTCTGAACAGATAGCGTCTTGAGATCTGATTCAGCTGGTGGGTTTCATGCATCAATTCAAGGTGAATATGTGTTGAATTATTGCTGGAAATGATCTGTATCCACTCCAAAACACTAGATTTTCTTTTCATTATACGTTTTTAGAACAAATTGATCATTTCTAGTGATAATTTTACTCATATTCACCTTGAAGTGATGCTTTGAAAGCCGCCATTTTGAGTGATACTGTGAAACTGAAAATTTCTATATCTTCACAGTGGGGGATACAATTTCAATCTTTCTGCAATTTTTCCGATAATCTATCGTTCAGCTTATAATAAAGTGGAAAATCGGATTCCTAAATCAACCCCAGCCTACACCACATTTACAGAGACCAAGTCTGTGAACAACTAACAGCCTGAACTCAAATGTTTGACAGGAATCAATTTGATAGTGCCTGACTTAATAACCAGTTTGATTACTTATGCTGTGAACCAAATAGACTAACCTGGGTACTTGCATGTTGCTTCCAAGAGCAATAAAATACTTGAGATCTGCAAGCCCTGAAATACCCATGAACATACTATGTGTTAGCTGACAGACTGAAAGTTTCCTTTTCTTTTCACCAGCCCCCTCCCATCATGTTCATGGAGGATATCTATGCTGTTTTAGTGAATCCTGGGAATTATCTCATGAGTGTGAACCTGAAAGTGTTATTTTTCACAAGCGCTTGCTCATGAAAAATAAAACTTTCAGGTCCAGACACATGAGATAATTCCAGATACTGACTAAAATAGAGTAGATTTTCTTTTTTATTATATGCTACGAGACATTTTATTGCACAATATTCAGCCCAATTCGATCCCAAATGCATACATTTCAAAACAATAACAAAGATCTGCTGATCGCTCCTTCAAGGCGATGTAGCATGATGCCATTTAGGAAGCTACTGAGGGATATTCCTCGATATTATCTTTTAGATAATTTGCGATAATTCACAGGCTAGCATACATGTATAATAAATTTTGTTTATGTATTGTGTAGTTGAGGAAGTTGTTATAACTTGTGTTTCAATCCCATTGTTAATAACTAATCAGCAAATAAACATGTTTAAACTAATGACTAGTTACAATTTCTTGGAACGGAATATGAGCCAGTAACTTGAAAACTTTTCACATTTTTGTAAAGCTTTAACAGTACCATCTTCTTATTATTTTACAAACAGTTTTCCAATAAATGATAATTACTCAAGATGATTGTCAGTCCAATTAACACTCAGCTCCATGATATTATAAATTGAACAGGCTAAAGAACTGACAGAAGGGGCCTGGTTGATTCAATCAAGGCACAGCACAGACAGCACAGACAGGGACGGATGACAGATCCAGGACCGATTTGGTACCTGTTACAATTATGGGTACCCAAACTCTGGAGCCCAGAAATGTCTCCAAATTCTTACAGAAAAATATCATTCAACAGTGAAATTTACCAGTTTGAAGCAATTATTTCCAATATTTAGTAGACATCTACATGTATACACATGCAGTTGATTTATTTATCTATTTATTGGTGTTTATCCCTTTACCTAACATGAAAAGCAGATGACACTTGCAAAAACAATTCTTGAATAACTAATTTTTTCCATTTTTGGTCTAAAAAACATAGGTTATGACCCCTTAGTGGAACAAGCTCGACGCGCCCGTTCCAAAGAGGGGTCATAACCTATGTTTTTGAGACAAAAAATTAAAATATAATGAAAATTAATTGGCGATTTTTTTAGAATAGCGCTGGCCGGTTTGGGCCGTTACATTGGGTAAAGAGTTAAGGCCACACATTTCTGCGTGCAATGGCTAATCATGACCACAACATGGAGATTTATTTATTTATTTATTTATTAATTGGAGTTTAACGACAATTTTGAAAGCCAGGGTCACCTCATGTCAGACAGCTTTACTGGGTGGAGGAAGCTAAAGTACACAGAGAGAACCACCAAGCAATGGCAAGCAACTGTCAGGCTCCCCAACATACGAATTCCACACAAGCAGGGTTAGCATTGGTTGAAGACAAGTGCACCATCAATGTGCAGTATGCCTTAGTACACAATGCCACCATGCCCCCACATGGGCAACTGGGATTAAGTGCCTTGCCCACGACACAATGCAGCTGCCACAGATGGGAATCGAACTGAGAATGTCTCAGCTTGCAGCCTGCATCTCTACCCATTGAGCCACCGTGCTACCCACAACATGGAGATAAAGTCAATTTAGTCAGTCAATTTTAGTCAATCATTTGTACCCATGTTGCCATTTTAGAGGACTTTCACCCACACCATTGTTGACTGGATCCTATTTTACTACAGTAAACAAGCACTACTTCTCTTCCCAGGGTTCCCACGAGGATGCAGCTGACAAAAAGCACTTCAAGACACATGCAGTGGTCTAATCATCTGTATAGTGACATCTCAATTTATTTGGGAATATCCTCAATAGAAAAACAGGTGTCCCCAAACAATTCCTGATCCGTCCCTGAGCACAGACGACACACTTTTGAACTTTGCTGTGAATCAACCAGAATGGCACAGTTTCGTCACACTTACCGAGTTCAAGGACAACTCACCTGGAGGTAAATATGCCACCGACATCCCCATAAGAACACGGGTGTGCAGTTGACAGACTTTAAAAACACCCTTCATGTGACAATGTTTCAGAATGAGTTGGAACAGTTCATTCTAAAAGATGCCACCTGATTCACTTTGAATGTCAAAATGAAAACAACCCCGAGTTGCTGCATTTTGTGCTTTTTCTGTTTTTTGTACATTGATTCAGGAGTTTCGTTGGTTGAAGGGACCATTTTTAATCATTACTCTAAATTCATAACATCTTTTGAAGAATGCCTATAGATATTTTGGGATAGGTTCTCAAACATCAAGTTTAAACTTCACATTTGCTCCATAAATGCTGAAGTCAAGTGTTGTGTATTTTGTGGTATTTCTGTGTTACTGACCGATTTGTGAGTTGTGTTGGGTAAAAGGACTGTTTTTAATCATTAACTTAATTTCGCACCATGTTTTAAAGTATGCCTATAGATATATTTAACATTTACTCCAACCATTTATTGTTTTTAATCAGGTATCGCATTGTAACACATTTTTGACCGATTGATTGTCAGAACAAATGCTTTTAAAAACTTCATTATGCGAACATTATATGGTTTTGCTGAAATTTGTTGAAAAAATTGTTTGTTTGTTTTAAACTGCTCAATTTGCATATTACGCAGGCGGATGCAGCCGATTAGTTAGGTAAAGGGATAAGGCAAGTGTTAATAAATTCTTTGTTTCGTGTCAATCCAGTGTTCTTAGAGTCAAGGATAAAAAAAATTCAAGGACTTTTCAAGGACATAGCATTTTCCAAGGATGTTTTTTTAAAATGTACATTTGGAATATAACCATTTTAGAAGCCTTACCTACTTTAACCCTTTACCTAACATGACACTTGCAAAAGAAATTCTTGGATAACTAATTTTTTGCCTCAAAAACATAGGTTATGACCCCCTCATTGAAATGAGCTCGATGAGCTCATTCCAACGAGGGGTCATAACCTATGTTTTTGATACAAAAATGAAAAAAATAATTGAAATTAATTGGCCATTTTTGAGAATAGCGCTGGCCGGTTTTGGTCATTACATAGGGTAAAGGGCTAAAAATGTCTTCTACCTCATCCTTTTAAATTGCAGAAAAACGGTGCTTCTAAAATGCTCTGTAACACAATTATGGTACTTACAGAATGACACCCAGTTAAATAATGTCTGAACTTCAATTCCTCATTTTTTGATTAACCATTATTTATTCATGTTTGTTTTTTTCGTTTTTCAACAAAAAAAGTTCAAAAGAGACGTTTCAATTGCCCACTATTACACAGGTAAAAATGAGGACTTTCAAGGAGTCTGATGGATTTTCAAGTACTTTTCAAGGACATTTTCTGAATTTTCAAAATTCAAGGAGGAAGATTGAAATTCAAGAACTTTTCAAGGATGTGCACACCCTGCGATCCCTGGTTCTGATAAGAAAAATGCTCTGATTATTATCTGTCAATTATCTGCAGGTACATTTAAGTATTCATGCTCACCATCTAATTTCTATAATAATATGAGTTGCAAATGAAGTAATACACATAGAATATACCCAGAGTAACTTGGTGTACCAAATGTTTACTACAAGCGGTGAAGTGGTGCTAACCGCAAGCCTTTGGTGCACGGTTAACACAACTTCACCACGAGTGGTGAACATTTGGTACACCAAGCTACTTTGGGTATATTTTTATACCATGACCGTCAGATTATCAAGAGTCGCTATTATTTTTTCTCGATTTTACTGAACAGCAGACGTACCTACATGCGAATTTGTTTTTGTTTACATGAGCATCGGTGGGAGGTACTTCTGCTGTCAATTTTATCGCCAAAATGAAATGGAAAAAGAAACACAAGCCTTTTTCATTTTAATAACATAATAACATACTGTTTCGAGTTATGGATGCTTTATTAACATGAGCCAATGCATGTTTGTTAATTTTTGGCATCTTATGAGGTAAACCCATTTAAAAATGTAATAAATAATTGCCAGCTTCATTTCACCCTTCGCGAGGCGACGTGCGGTAAATTTAGACAGGTTTGCATTCAGGTCGACGTCACCAAAGGTGAACTTGGGTGTAGTTCTCCTGTAGGTGTAAAATTGAACTAATGAAATCCCATTGCTGGGGTGTTCACCACGGTTGGTATGTAAAGCTAAAATTTATGTCATAGGCTTTTCAAATATACTACAATAGGTAATCATGGAAAAAATTCAGTTTAGGTACTTAAAAGAGCCAAAATAGGAAATAATTTGTATAAACGCTTCTTCCACAACATATAATAAAAAAATAGAATCGCATAGAAAAGCAAATCGTCCACCTCCAATGAACTGTGACATAATCAAAAGTATAATGAACCAAACATAATTAAAATCTGATAATTAATGTTCAAATAATCACATAATCATTAAAATTTCCAATAAATAAAAAAATAAGGGCAATATTATTTATTTATTTATAGGGCTGAAACGGTTACAGGATTTTTGTGACCGGTTAACCGCGATATATAACAGTGGTTAATCGCAGTTAAATATTACCATAGTCTTGTGAATAGCTTTTCGGAAAAGGCAGGGTACAATTTTACACTTAACGTCACCTGGTCAAGGGAATTAATCGTGTTTTCTTTGAAAAGTTCGGGAATTCCAAGGCTTCTCACTTAGAGGATTTTGATTAAAGATATAATGACAGATATAAAGAAATTGCAATTCATACCTTGTCCTTGTTATGTAACACAGATATGCTAAACACACACGTTATAGCTGTCACAGAAATAATCCGAAATATGTGAGTGAAATGTGTTATTGTTTTTGGTTTGTAAAGTAAAACTGTAGCTCACATTGCAAACTAAAAATAATAACACAGGCATTAACCCTTTACCCAACGAATCGGCCACATCCGCCCGCGTAATATGCAAATTCAGTAGTTGAAAAAAAATTATTTTTCAAAAAATTTCAACAAAACCATATCATGTGACCCCTCGTTGGAACGAGCTCATCGAGCTCGTTCCAACGAGGGGTCACATGATATGGTTTTGTTGAAATTTTTTGAAAAATTTGAAAAAATGATATTTAAAATAATAAATTTTGATATCGTCTGCGTTGGGTAAAGGTTTAAGTGGCACGTGACTAGAAGTTCCAATCAGACATCGCAAAAATAATTTATTAATTTATTAATTTTATTTACCACCAAATTGCCATATAAAGAAGTGATTGAGTCGGGTCGAAAGGTTGACTTGTTTAATATTCATGATTCCATCAATCGGGTGCAGAAAATATAATTTATTTCCCACCAGAATAGCATGATCAACATGTTTACTTATTCAGTATTCATGACACAGGTAAGGTTTTACAGGTCAATCAATCAATGCAATCGAAACAGAAAAAATCCTTGTATGATATTTTGTTTCAAATGGCTCTTCAAATTCAAGATATTCCATGCTCTGTTCTGTATTCATTTTTGCAACATAATTGGATGGACAACACATTATATTGCCGACACTTTGTTAAAATACCTTTATCAACTTTCCATATTGCGGAGCGTCTATGATCTCGTTCCATGACTAAACTGGATTAATGTGATAATGATATCGAATTTGATCCGTCCAAATCTGCAGCAACTGTAAACTAAGCGTTTCGGGATCGGGAACTGCACATCAAACATCAAAGGCTCAAACTTCAAAGCATGCACCGCCCGTATATTTGGCGTATAACACTAATGTAATGATTGAGACCCGAATGCAACACTGACTTTACTGATGCAGAATCATTGTGAATGTAACTGACATGTTGACAACGTTGTTTGTTTCACAGATTGTTAAAAGACATGTTCTCCCTTTGGAGTTGACTCTCATACTGCCGTGTATTTGGGAATAAACAGCATTCATTTTGCTACTCAACAATGGCGCTGTTTTGACCGATTAATAGCGTTAATAAGCCATGTTGCCCATTTTAGAGAGGGTTTGCACCTCCCAAGCATTGGTGACTGGATCCTATTTTACCAGTATTTATTTATTTATTTATTGGTGTTCAAGGTCACATACTTATGCACAATGGCTAATTATGACCAATCGCACCCAAAAGGGGGTGGAGGAAGCCAGAGTACCCGGTGAGAACCAATGATGAGCAGCTGCCAGCTCCCCAACAACGTAACTCCACACTGCAGCACAGGCAGGGTTAGATTCATTGAAGACATGCGCACGATCAACGTGCAGTACACCTTAGTACACAGCGTCTCCGTGCCCCCATGTGGACAATGGGGTTAAGTGCCTTGCCCAAGGACACAACGTGGGAGTCCGAATCGATCGCTCAGATGGTCACCCATCCGAGGACTAACCAGGCTCGACGTTGCTTAACTTCGGTGATTGGACGAGAACCGGTAACTGCCACCGCGCTCCCTCTGTTACCAGTAAAACACAGCCTGTTTACCGCAGTGAACTTCCTAAGGGTTCCCATGGGAAAATAAGGACAATATAAGGCTATAGTGAAGCCCACTTAATTGTGTATCTCTTAATTGAATAACCCTGTTAATTGTATATAATTTCCAAACACCAAACCATTTACCATACTTTCAGTGCAAATTTGCCCTGTTAAATGCATATGGGTTACAGAGTAAACTCCTGTTAACTGAATAAAAAATCTTGCAATATGTTGTGGAAATGCCCTGAAAATAACCAAATTTTCCTTGTTTATAGACATACTAGGCTTTAGTGCATCGATTACAGGCATTTAATCTATTATATCTTGTTTGACAGAGCTCCATGAGCTCTGTCAAACATGATACAATAGAATAAATGCTCAGTTTATCTCCAGAATACTGTACAGTGACAAATCCCTCTTAATTGAATACTCCTGTTAATTGAATAATTTTGACTGACAGAGTGGCTATTCAATTAACAGGGTTCTACTGTATCAATTTTCAACAAATCACAATGGTTTTGAAACTTGTTCAATGTCAATGTGAAGCAGCTGCATGACACAAAGTTATTGAAATGTAATGATTACTTTTCAAGTTATTACATAAACATAAATGAAAGTGTCAATGACACTGTAGATTAACCTGACTGAGTGTTGTGTTTGATGAAAAGGATCATGTTCAATGCTTATGAAAGGATTATGAAATGAGACAAGAATTGTGATAATTGGGAATATGTTAATTTCTGTTCCCTGTATGCTATGTTTTCAATAAAAATAATTTGAGGTGTAGTCTGTACTAAAGAACTGAGGGGTGGGTTAATGTGGCCTCCACAGTTAATGTATGTGACCCTCACAGTTAATGTATGTCAACCAAAGTTATCAAGTTACAGTGAAATTATTCTTAACCGAGTCATCCTATCAAGTTACAATGAAATCCCTTCATATTATTTATGTATTTATTTATTAGTGTGTAAGGTCACATACTTATGCTCAATGGCTAATCGTGACCGTGACAGTTTTACGGGTGGAGGAAGCCGGAGTACCCGGAGAGAACCACCGAGCAACGACGAGCAGCTGTCAGCTCTCCAACATCGTAACTCTGAACTCTGCACCGCAGCACAGGCAGGGTTAGATTGGATGAAGACATGCGCACCATCGACGTGCAGTACGCCTCAGTACACAGCGTCATCGTGCCCCCATGTAGGCAATCGGGGTGAAGTGTCTTGCCCAAGGACACAATGCGGTTGCCGCAGGTGGGATTCAAACCGAGGACCTCTCGGCTTGCAGCCTGCACCTCTACCAACTGAGCCACCGCGCCCCCAATCCCTTCATAAATATGGGCTGTAGGCTGTGCTAAAGGTTTCCAGGCTTTGGGCCTGTGTAGCGATCATGGCTGGCCGATCGCACTGAAAAGGGGACGTCCTAATCTAGATATCATACAGGGTCTTCCTACCAAGTCACAATGAAATCCCTCCATATTAAATATGACCTGTAGATTGCTCTAAAAGTTTTTGGGTTTTGGGCTTGGGCAGCCATCACAGATGACAGATCATGACCAAAAGGGGATATTCTCATCCAGTGGCATAGCGGAAATTCTTGTGCCCCCCCCCCCCCCCCCCACCCCCCACGTGATAGAGGGGACCCTTTCATAATGGTGGTTGCCTTTAAAATGGGAGCAAAATTAGTGTTGTTACAGTGCACAGCATACAGGATTTCACGTAGTACATACGCCATAAATTAAATGAAGGTATAGATCGATTCTAAAAGTAAGACTCTGTAGACTTTTTCATAACATGTTTTAAGTTTCACACCCACCATCCAACGATACACACATGCACACCCAACATGTGTGACTTGAGAGGCACTATGTTTGTATATTGTTCATTTCTCACCCCTATCAGTTACAATGATGTAGCATTCACTTAAAAGAATAATACATAGACTACAAAGAGTATGTCGTGTGGAAGTGAGAGTTTGAAATAATGAAATTATGTGTATTTGGTACACTGTGGACTGTGCAACAGTCACAGAGTTAAACATATCAATACATACACAACCTGGCACCATCCTCTACTCTTTTTTACTATCACTCTCTCTCTCCCTTTCCCTCTTTCTTCCAGCTTTGGGAGACGTCCTTAAAGTTTTGGGCTGGGGGGCCCCCTTTTAGCCCCCCCCCCCCCCACAACGCAGGCCCTGCGGGCCTATGTCCTACGCCACTGTTCTCACCTAGATATTATACAGAGTCATCCGACCAAGTTACCATGAATTCCCTTCATAAATATGATCTGTAGACTGTGCTAATGGTTTTCGGGTTTTAGGCTCGGGTAGCCATCATGGTTGACTGATCACAACCAAAAGGGGATGGCCTCATCTAGACATTATACCGAGTCATCCTTCCAAGTTACAATGAAATCCCTTCATAAATGCGACCTGTAGTCTGTGCTAAAGGTTTTCAGGTTTTGGGCTCGGTAATGTTTGTTTGTTGGTGGTTAACGTCACATATTTATGCACCATGGCTAATCGGGACACAACATGGTGATGAAGTCAAGTTTAGTCAATTGTTGATCTACATGTTGCCCATTTTAGAGGACTTTCACCCCAAGCATTGGTGACTGGGTCCTATTTTACTAGTAAAGCGGAACTGGTTTACCACAGTAAACAAGTGCTGCTTACTCCCCGGGGTTCCCACGGGGATGGGCTCGGGAAGCCATCATGGCCGAATGATCGTGACCAAAAGGGGGCGTTCTCATCTAGACATTATCTGGAGTCATCCTACTTTGTTACGATGAAATCCCTTCATAAATATGACCTGTAGACTGTGTTAAAGGTTTTCAGGCTTCAGGCACCTGCAGCCATCACAGTTGACCAATCATGGGCAAAAGGGGACGTTCTCATCTAGACATTATATGGAGTCATCCTACCAAGTTACAATGAAATCTCTCCATAAATACGACCTGTAGACTGTTAAAGGTTTTAGGGTTTTAGGCTCGGGCAGTCATCACGGTTGACAAATCATGACCAAATGGGGAAGTTCTCATCTAGACATCATATGGAGTCATCCTACCAAGTTACAATGAAATCCCTCCATATTAAATATGATCTCTAGACTATGCTAAACACTTTTAGGTTCTGGGCTTGGGCAGCCTTCACGATTGACAGATCATTGCCAAAAGGGGACATTCTCATCTGGATATTATAGAGTCATCCTACCAACTCACCACGAAATCCCTTCATCAATACGACCTGTAGACTGTGCTGAAGGTTTTAGGCTTGGGCAACCATCACGGTTGACCGATCACGACCATAAGGGGATGTTCTCATCCAGACATGACCCCAAACCAGCATATAAAATTTTGTGATGATCGGACAAGAACTACGGTGTGCAGCCTGTGCTAAAGGAAAATGTGAACAGACTTACAGACTTCCGCACACGTGATGGTAATATCTTATCTTGACTTTGTCAAGTTAAGCTAAAAATCAAAGTAAAATGAAATACACAGACGACAATACCTCTCTAATTTACGACAAGTTGTGATTTTGAATCTCATTGAAAACAATGTTAAAACCAAGCAGCATTTAATGAAAGTGCCAATGTCACTGCAACTCAACCTGTCCAAGAAGGGACTGAACTAAACAGAAAGCACCAGTAATGGTAAGTCTCCACTCAATCTAGTTTCTTCAAAAAACCATTACACCAAAGCTACATATGAAACCTGAGAAATATCAACTCTACGTCTACTGTTAATACATCTATGGTTAATATGCTACGGCTGTCACTGCCCTGAAGGTTAATATCAAATTAAATTTTACAGTTGATTGCAGGAGAACATAGTAAGTATAGGAAATATACCACAGATACCACTGTGGCCTGTGGTATATTACAATATTAAAAATTCAAGTAAAACAGAACCAACAAAGGACAATATTTCCCTCAATTTTTAAGAGCCATCAGAATTTTTCAACTTGTACGCAATATTATTGATATCAAATTCATTGATAGTGATTAACCGATGTTCGCCAATCGCATCTGACGTCGGCCGATTTTAAGCCAGCAGTTGACCATCAGTAGAGGTGTTTGAACATCGGTCCATACCGATGGTTACATGGAACACCTCTGGATCAAAATTGTTTGTATTTACATTTGATTAACAATCTCATACAAGCAGTAACAAACTTCTACAATGATTGGCAGGAATCAAGATTGGCCTAATCTCATTGATTGGTCTGATCTTCCCCTTGATTGCTGCTCATGACACACACCCCACATGTTGTGTGATGACTCAATGAAATTGAACCAGCACTATTCACAAAAATCAAAATTTTATTTTCATTATTTTTTCATTATTTGTCTCAAAAACATTGAGCTTGTTCCAATGAGTAGCAATAAGCTATGGTTTTAACACCAAAAATGAAAAAAATTAGTTATTTAAGAAATTTATTTGCAAATTTCGTCTGCCTTTCATTTTAGGTAAAGGGTTAATATAACGCAGTCCACCAAAATTCATTAAAATTGGATAAATATTGTTCAAGTTATCAAATAAACAAACTTTTGTATGGACGGGCAAATGGAAGGCAATCTTCAGAACATCCCCTCCCTGCAAGGGAATAAATAGTCCAAACTCAGTCAGGGGGTAAAACACTGTTTTGGTGTGGTATTTTATTTAGGGCTGTCGCGATTATTCGATTAGTCGACTAACCGTCGACTATTGAAGTAGTCGACGTTTTTTATTTTTAGTCGATCGTCGTTCATTTTCAAGGTGGTACACGTCTACTACACGTCGGGGCTAAATTGCATTGTTTTGTGAGGTGAATGATCAATGAAGGTGAATAACTTTAAATATCTAACCATAGTTAACATTCATATCCGGAAGACTGTACGACTGTCACTGACTGTGTAAGAAAGAACACTCACAGTTACTCGAGAAGAATAGATTCTTCTGAATTTCTCCAGTCTTGTACACACGAATACACCCATTGGAAAACCCAAAGCGCGGAAGTGACAAAATTATGACGAAAGTCAGAACGTCAGATCACTTCTCAAAGTTCGGAACTTCAGACTAAGATCCAATTTTAACAACTGACGAGGGAATGCATAGATCTCAATGTTCAAAATTTCGAGAAACTTATTGCAGAAAGGAAACATATGCAGGAACGTTCTTTGGTAAATTCATTTTAATTCATCGGCTTCAATCTAGTTCAAACTTGGACCCGCAGTCAGTAATATTATTTTTGGGGTTGGTACGTCCTACAGGACGTACCAACCCCAAAAATTATATTACGGACTGTGGGTCCAAGATTGGACTACATGTAGCTTCAGTCGGGACCGATTTGTTGTTCCCACAACCCCACTTCGTCTGAACACACTGGTGCCATTGTCATTTTCAGAGTTTTACGAACAGAAGAATGATTTGCTAAAAAATCATGGGAAGCGACTATTAATCGACTAACTGTCGATTACTGGTCACGATTAGTCGATTACAAAAAATGAGTCGCGACAGCCCTAATTTTATTATACTCTGTGACACTTGAAACACTAGGAATAGTTTTGCGAACAATCGTAAATGAAACAACAGTTGATTTCTGCTGCTGTTAGTCAGTTGCAGTTAATAGATAAATACTGTTCAGATGAAAAGCGTGCCATGGCCCATAATTAACTAGAATTTGCTATATCTTCATGTTTGCAATAAATGCGAGCAAGTGATGCAAAACAAAGCATAAACGGAGGAATAACTTGAAATGAGCTATTAACTGACAATAGAATATGTTTTCATTTTTGGAATTCACTCTAAATAAATTTCCACAATCCAGTATAAGCATTTCCATTAGTTTTGTGAATCCTGCACCCTATGTAACATGTAACCAACTAACTCTTTGTACTCTTAAAGCCTCAGTATATATTTTCATATAGGCATGAAAAAATATACGTTTGTTTCTGCTAACCTGACCAACCCTATTTCAAGCCACCGAGTCTTAAGTATTTTACTGAAATCACAAAAAAATTGAAAAAAACCAGTGGCATATTTGCCACTTTCTAAATCGCACTGCATATACTGATCGTCAAAAAATTAAGATTTTATAAAAAAAAAAAAGAAACCCTATTTTATATAAAAGCCTATCGAGCCATGGAACTTCTTCATAATATAATATTCAGCAGTCCTCTTATTCTGAATTGTGCATTCGCATGCCTCACTTTATCACAAGGTCAAGAAGTGTTAAAATTAGCACACCTACAGTTAAAACTAGAAGTCCTGTCATGAAATGCGCACAAATAGCACGTTGATCTGCACATTAATATACGCGTTATGACCACAGTAAGGCTATCAAATTATGTACATATCGCCTGTGCATAAGCAATGTTTCAGCCAATGGACCTCCGGGTAACCCGGAGGTCCATTGGCCGAATCATTGCATGTGTTTGCTATGAGTAACCAGGAGAACCTGCCATGCTTTGGATGCCATTTGATATGGCACTTGCGCGCTATTAAGCCTAGATAAGCGCGCATTTCGTGACAGGACTTCTAGTTTTAACTGTAAGCACTTAAAATAAATTGTCTTTTTCAGTGATTGTGGTAATGGATTGGTTAAGTAACATCGCATTTGTCTTGGCTAAGAAAGCACGAATGACTTGCTTTTATTTATTTGAAGACAGTAAAGTTCCCCGTGCTGGTCATGTATGAAACACTTTTGAGTACATTATTTTGAAGGCATGATGCTGTCTTGTTGTCAGTGTGTGCAAACAGCCAATCACTTTAAAGTACAAGTGTCAATTTACAGGGAATCCCTTGGCATTTTAAATAGCAGGCATGCCATTGGTCAAAATATACAATGTGATTAACTACGCATGCTTATTGGAATACAGTCCATGTGTCTTGTTTCAAATTTGAAGTAAACAATATTCAATCACTTGCTTAATAATGGTCACTGTTGAGAAAAAACACTTGAACAGTTGATGAAGAAAAGTAATACATAAACATTTCATGGTCTGCGAGGGCAGACAGGGTGGTAAAAAGGGGAAAAGGCCAAAATTTAAACCAACATTAATCCACACTGGTGAAATAAAATCACTTCTTGTAAACCTGATTATTAAAGCAAGTTGAAATTTATATATCGCCTTACCAGGATAAAATCAACTCTTCCAGGTACTGAATATGATTTAATTCGCCAGTATCGGTTACAGTATTGACAATTTTACAGATTTTAATATGTGCACCGTAAAACCACACAGCACTACAAAGAGGACTATTTTTTGCTGAAAAAGTTAGAAACTGAATTAAGGGAACTGCATTCTGGAAAAAAAATAAAATAAAAAGGTTTTCCCACATACCGACCCTATTTTTTAGCTCACCAACTTTAGTTTTAGCATGGCTCGATCGGTCGACGTCGGCGTCAGCGTACGTGTCCAATAATGTTAAAGTTAGTTTCTGTTTAGGTCACTTACTCGCCCTACTTCCATAATGGCCTTTATAATGCTGCTATATGATGATTATTATCATTCTACCATGATTTAACCTCTCATACCCTGCATTTTAAACATTTTTCTTGACATTTTTAGTTGCGTTTAGTTTTCTGTTTAGCTCAGAATTTCATGTTTAACTTAGTGTTTAGGTCAGCTGCTGTGCTCCTTCTCTTCCAATGGCACTTATATTCATCATACGTGTTCCTCAGTATCATTGTTCCATGATTAACCCCTCATACTCTGCATTTTAAACATTTTTCTTCTTGACATTTTTAGTTGTGTTTAGTTTTCTGTTTAGCTCAGAATTTCATGTTTAACTAAGTGTTGAGGTCAGCTGCTGTGCTCCTTCTCTTCCCATGGCACTTATATTCATCATACATGTTCTTCAGTATCATTGTTCCATGATTAACCCCTCATACTCTGCATTTTAAACATTTTTCTTGACATTTTAGTTGCGTTTAGTTTTCTGTTTAGCTCGGAATTTCATGTTTAACTTAGTGTTTATGTCAGTTTCTGTGTTTTACTTTTAAGAGGTTGTGTTTAGGTCAGCTTTGTCACATGTTATGAGCCTGTTTGATACAGTTCTTGTGTTTGCCAAAGTTACTATCAAAGAGGAATGTTGGTGAGCTGTAGGGCATTGGCGTCCTTCTTGTTTTCATCCTGTTAGCAGAAACAAAAATATATATTTTTAGACCTTAGTGTGTGATATTGCAGCCTATCAACTAATCCTGTGAAATTCCTGTGGTTAGTCAGTGTTTGTTAGCTTACCAACTAACTCTGTGCAATATACAGACAGTACAGGGTTCATCAATCTTTTCTTTCTGGTTATATTTATTTATTTATTTATTGGTGTTTAAGGTCACATATTTCTGCACAATGGCTAATCATGACCACGACAATTTTAAGGGTGGGGGAAGCCAGAGTACCCGGAAAGAACCACTGAGTAACGGTGAGCAACTGTCAGCTCCCCAACATACTAACTCCACACAAGCAGAATAGCATTGGTTGAAGACAGGTGCACCATAGATGTGCAGTATGCCTTAGTGCACAGCATCACCGTGCCCCCAATGCAGTTGCCGCAGGTGGGATTCAAACCGAGGACCTCTCGGTTTGCAGCCTGCACCTCTACCTAATGAGCCACCACACCCCCTTCTTTCTGGTTATAAATAAAATCATCTCTATTATGTGACTAACCTTGTGCTTTGAACAGCCTTAGTGAGTGTACATTTTCATGTACAGTATGTAGAGAGTGGATTGTAACTAAATCACCCGCGGAGTGGCGTTATCACCCAAACTATAATTTTCAAATTGTATACATATGGACAAAAACACAAGCAATGTTTCAACCAATGGACCTCCGGGTTTAACCCGGAGGTCCGTTGGATGAAACTTTGCCTGTGCTTGTTATGCTTTGCAACAAATTTGCAATTATTGCTTTGGTGGAATCTCCACACTGCGGGTGATTTAGTGATAATACACTCTCCACGAACTGTAGTGTTGTGATATGGCCGTTACCAATTTTTTATCATTAAGAAGTATGACTAACCCCATGCATTGCACAGCGTTAGTCACACATCATGGTTTTAAAATTTTTCATTACTGAGTAACGGAATAACTAACCCTATACACTGTACAGCCTTAATAAATTGTGTAAATCTCATCTGTAGCAACTCTTTACATGATGTAAAGGCCAAAATCAATTAGTACTATTCTCAAAAAAAGCGTTCAATCTTAGCTTAATGGATTATCGAAAGTATTTTTTAGTGAATTCCAAAAATGAAAATATATTTTATCTTTAATTAACAGTCTGTCAAAATTAGCTTGTTACAGTTAGTTTAACCCGTCACCTAATGAATCATGAAATGAATATAATCAACTTAATTAAAAGTCCTTTCTGTTGAGGCCAAATGGTTGTAGCGTTTTGAGGGTGAAGTTCCAATGGACTTCACTCAGGCGGCGTTGTTCCGTAGTGGTAGGTAGTTCCGGATCGGAGTATAGTACCTGTATAATATGGTCGCGATATTGAGTGATTGTTGTCATTAAAGTGGATGGGGATGGGAATAGGAGTGTCTCGTGTGTGTTCAATATCCGCCAGGTGTTCTCTGATGCAGATATGGAAATGTCTTTTAGTTTCACCAACATATTGTTTGTTGAGTAAAGGACATAGCAGTGGTGACAGTGCAAAAGTTAAATCCAATTCATGGTCATGCAGTTTGTACTGCGTGGACCTTTGAAGCGCTTTTTCGTAATTGGGCTATCAAACCATGTTTTGGGTAGTTGGAGGCAAATGTTGCAATTTTGTATCTTGCAATGGTTGCATGGATTTAGGATAATTTTCTGATTCTTTTGTTATAAATTTCTTGTAGGCATTGTCTGTAACGTCCAAGCACTGTATTGCTTGCTACTTGTGGCATTTCGGTTTCATCAGGGTCCCCAGTGGGAAACCGTTCTTTGGCGGCGCTCACTTGGTTAGTGACCATAGTGTGGGACCTCATTTTTGGCCTGTTCCAAAGTAATTTGTAAAATTTCTCCACCCGCTCTGATGAGTGTATCTTGCAATCTGTTTTTGGTAACATCGGTATGGGTGGCGTGCGCTTTGGGTATGGTGGGTCTTAGGCCCATTGGTGTCAAGTTGAAGGAGATGCTTTTTTCTAAGAATGGGATATGATGCTCGAGCTAGAGCTGTTTTATGCACAAATTCCTAATAGTTCTATATAAAGGTTTGTTAATCTCGCTGATTGTGCTTGCTGGATTGGTGAGTCGTCTTTTTGTTTGGCGTTCATCATTGTCCGACATAATAAATTGTGAATTGGAAACATCCTCCCACATATACAAATTGAGTCATTGGAAAAAATAATTGCCCTTGAAATTTTGTGCCTTTGGGCTAACATTTGGGCAAATGGATTCTCTGCCATTAAATATGAAAACCTCTCATAGTGCTATATATAGTAATGAGATCACAAAAGGGGTATTTTTCTTCATCAGATCGCAGTCTGGTCGCAACACACAAAACACTGGGTTGAGATCTCATACAAAAACTGATGAAAAATCAAAAACAAATCAAGACAAACAAACAAAGATACGATCTCAGGTTCAATGTGTCTCACATTTCTTTTCTGATTATGTGAAATTCTAGAGTGGAATAGAAAGAAAAGTGCAAGGATGATTTTGGCCAGATCGCAATCAAGTCAAAATTATTTCTTTATTTGTTTATTGGTGTTTATGGTCGCTGTTAGCACCTTTGGGTATCTCATGACTGTAACAAAGGCTTGAAGTTAAGTTTAGCCAATCGTTTATACCTGTGCTTCCCACTTCCACCCCCACAGGTTGGTTCAGAGTCCCATTTTACCAGTGCAGCATAACTTTTTTACCACAACAGGCCTTTAGATCAGCCCAACTTCACACCGTTTACAGGTGTGTCCAACTTAGAGAAGGTGTGAAGACATAGAGAAAAATATATAAATTCTGTCTGCCTCCTCTACATTTAAGAATAACTTCCATCATAATATGATCATAGAATCACAAAGAAAGGCATGGCAATAAAACATAACAGGATAAGACTGTTATTTCTGGGTTTAATGTGCCCAAGTTGGGGCAAATGAATGCACCAAAATAAATGAATTTAACCTTTTACCCAACACATATTTTTCTTAAAATAGATTAAATTTCACATTTTTCGAAAAAAATTCTCACAATTTTTTTCAGTCAAACCATATAAATATGGACATCATTAGAACTGGTTCGATGAGCCGGTTCTAATAATATCCATATTTGTATGGTCTTATCGATACATTTTAAGATATTTTATGCAGTAGTAGGCTTACTTTTGTAAATTTCCTGGCCATTTTTGGTTGCTATGTTAGGTAAAGGATTAAAGGCCTGCACAGTAAATAAGCACTGCTCCACTTCCCAGAGCTCCATGGGGATTAAAAGTATGTCAGGCTGTCAGCTTTTGTGATTACAGTACATGTACTATATGGAATAGATAAAGTATGTTGTGAATAAAAGTGCTGTTTAAAACACTACAGTTGAATCTACAAAACAATAAAAATGTGTTGAAAATGAGACAGTGATGGTTTACTTTTGTATTTTTATATGTATTCTTCATACAATAAGTTGACCCTTTCATTGGCACAACTAGGTGAATATCCTTGCCAAAGTTTTCTGAGGAACTGACATTTTTATTTTTTCAACGAACCATATATAGAATATAATTATTTGTCAACTTTACTGTCATTAGTCCAGCAATAATGCAAATCAATGACACCTTGAGCATTTCTTTTCACCCCCTAATATGAACCCTCAGTTTTTGTCAATAGCAATGGATAAATTTATCTATTTTATAATGTAAAGGGTTAGAGAAAAGAAAGTTCTATTTACAGTATGTGAATAGTGTATTATCACTAAATCACCCACAGAGTGAAGATTCCACCCAAGCAATAATTGCAAATTTGTTGCAAAGCATAACAATCACAAGTAAAGTTCCATATGTGGAGAATTTGAAAGTGATACTTTGGGTAAAAACTCCACTTCCCGAGTGATATAGTTACAATCCACTCTCCATGCACTGTATATGTTAGCTTACTACACTCTCATATTTACCTTTTCGATTTTTTCCTGATGACAAGCAAACAATGAAAAAAAAAACACAAAAAAACAAATAAACAGAAAATATTAAAAAATGATTGTTCAGTCTGTGAGCGTACAAGTTATTTGATTTCTGAATCAAATCACGATCTAGTTGTATCATATTATGTGATTGGATTGTGAGTACATCAGTACAATACTGTGAAATTAAGACAATAAAAAAAAACGCATTTGTGATACAATGTGATTACATTCTTTTTCAATGAAAGGGATTCTGTTATGGGCACGAAAGTGGACAGCAGTTTCTTATAAGATCGTAAGCCAATCAAAGGGGGGCAGATGACAGTCAGATCATGGACGGATGACACATAGACAAATGACCGATGACCAATCAGGACAATGACAACAATACAATGTTTGGGTACACATAAAAATGACACAGCATTCCACAATTTCATCCATTCGGTGTTGTACCCGGTGCTTCATTAATTAATTTTTTGATGATTATTCCTATAATTAGTGTTTGGAATGTAATATTATTGTGTCAGTGGAAATACTGCCCACCCATGGGAAGTGAGGCATCCACAGCCGCTGTACTAAAAATTATTATTATTCATAATCACCAAGAGCAGAAAAGGAAACGTGCAGAAAACTAAATGCAGCGCCACCGAACAAATCAAAATTCACCTGGAATTTTATAGCCTGGGTACATACACATCTTTATAAAGTAAAACTTTACCAGTCTGAATCGAGAGTAACTCCTGATGTACGAATTCCAACTGTCTTTTGTAAATGAGATATGAATGGTTGTTTGTGTAAAATTTTCAGATATCTGTACTGTCGACATACTGTCTGTAGCTGTCTACACAACACTGTTACTAAATTAGACATGATTTTTTGCCTCCTACTAATTCAGGAACCTTCAATCCTCCTTTCTATCTCATTGTGCCCTATCAAAGAGATAGAAAAAGAAGAAGAAAGTTAAGCAGAACTCCAGGTAAGAGATGAAATGGCATTAAAATGTACTTACACGTACTTTAAAAAAAGATGCAGTGGATACAGTATAAGCGCCACAGACTGGTTGTAATCAATGAGAGAGAAGTGATGTCCACGCATGCTTTTACCAGGTAATAAAAAAAATTATCAGCAGCAAAATGTTAATTAATGGTGCACTGTGTTGCACCCAGTGCGTCATTAATTAAATTTTTGATGATTATTACTACAATCAGTGTTTGGAATCTAATTTCATTGTGTATGTAGAAATTAGTGATGAGCTGATATGGGTGTTATCGGAATTTGCCGATATCTGATATTATTACCACTCAATCTATAAGTTACTAGTCGATTAAGATAAGTTTGGAGGCCTGTTAAAACTCCATAATTTCAGTGACGTCATTCGACGGAGCCGGGTCACAGGCGATAATGGTATAAATAGCCATTAGCGGCCCGGCTATTTTTAGATTCCATGGTCTAATGAATTACTCCCAATCGGATGACAACCCTTTGTATTTCTGAACTGAAGTTGAACACACGATCGAAACAGAAATAACGAACCGACTTTAGTGATTATTTCTGTGCTGAAATGAAGTACTATCAGATGGAAACAAGTTTCATTGCACTGTGAAACGGTTGCACTGTAAGTATACTGATAAAATCATTGTTCGTTCGTTACACCGGCCTGGTAATAATAGTAATAACATGATTGTTGTCAGGCATCATGATTCATTAGCGGCCCTGCAGCAATGATGAACAGCCCTTGGGCATTAACCCCAGCACACTGATGTCAAAATATCTAAATTTCAGGCAGAAAAAATTTCCCATAATGCAACTAGAAATTTAACCAATTCAATCTCGTTTGACAGAGCTCGTCGAGCTCTGTCAATCGTGATTAAATTGGTTAAATTTCTAGATGCATTATGGGAAAAAACAGCTTCCTGAAATTTTGGTATTTTGACATCAGAGTGAAGGTGTTAATAAACACTCCGGCTGTTCATCATTGCTGCAGGGCCGCTAATGAACCATAATGCCTGACAATAATCATGTTATTACTATTATTACCAGGCTGCTGTAACGAACGATCGATGATTTTATCAGTATACTTACAGTGCCATAAAGCCCTCCAAAATCAAGTTATTGTTATATTACTTCTGGAAAGTGACCAGTCAATTGTTGCCATACTGCAAATTTCCCTTTCGAAATAATATTACAGTACAGACGCCGTGGACTGGTTGAAAGGTAATAAAAATTATCAGCAGCAAAAGTGCTTCATTAATTAAATTTCTGAGGATTATTCCTATAATTAGTGTTTGGAATCTAATATTATTGCATCTGTAGAAATATTGCCCACCCGTGGAAAGTGACTAGTCCACTGCAGCCATACTGAAGAAGTTTGGGGCATTCAAATTTGAACCCTGCAAAGCTTCAAACTCTGATTCAAAATCGTCCTGATGATTTGAATCAATTTGTATCACACAGATTTAGAGAGTTTCAAATCAAGATGTTCTCAAAATCCTACCAGATGTCTCGTTTTAAACTCTATTTCCTGTACAGGAGAGAGCTGATGACCGAGTAAGAGTTCAAGAAGGATTCTCTTATGAAATTACAACAGTGGAGTGACTGGAGCCCACTTAAATGGATATAACTTCCAAACACAAAACCATTTACCATACCTTCAGGACAAATTTGACCTGCAAACTGCATATGGGTTATTGTGTAAACTATTAACTGAATAAAAAAACTTGTAACATGGCAAGGAATTGTCCTGATAATCACTGAACTCTTCTTGTCTGTAGACCTTTTTGGCATCAGAACATCCAACAAAAGCATTTATCTACTATACATGGAGCTTGTTTGACAGAGCTCCCTTAGAATAATAGTATAAATGCTTAGTTTATCTCCAGAATACAGGCCTGTCCTTCTTCGGAGGGCGATCCCCCTCACCCCTATCGCCTGCCTGAATGGAAAATTCTGCAGACGTTCATCGCCCTCCTCACCATATATTACGCACCCGCAGGTGACAGAATGGAATCGTGCTACTGTTTCAGCTGAAAGAAAACATGGTTGTAATGCACGAGCAGAGAGAGTAATTCTTTACAGCAGGGCAAATACAAGCTTATTTGATAGAGAATATACATGTAACACATTCCGAATTTTACTCAATTATGTCAGCCGATTTCTGTGCACGTGCAGACGACGTGTATAATGTAAACAAGGGCTTGCATGATTTTAGAATCGCGACCAGGCTGATCGATAGGCCTGGTGAAGTGGGCGACCAGGCTGATTTTTGTTCATTGGGGCTGATTAATTTTTTTACACTTGCATGTGCATATTATATTGATATTTCATGTGTATTGTGTTATTTGATGATTTGTTACGAATAAAGATTAATAATTCCAACCTAACTGCTCTTGCCCTTCATTAATTTGCTATGGGTTATTAACCAGGAAATATTAATATCATGCAGATCTGTGTCTTGGCACAAATTCGTGATTTAGATACCCCCCCACACTCACCTTTCTGTGTGTTGAAAACAAGGAGCCCTCTCCATGGTCATGCCTACTCCCTCAGTTTCGAAACATTAAAAGTTGGTGGTGCGCAGGTGAATTTTAAACGAAATTATGTGAGGAGCGATGTGTGGTCATTACCTGGAAGACGAGGCAGATTTCCTTTTTCATCTAACATTCAAGAAATGGACTGTTGCCTGCCTTGATATGTCAAAAGGTGGTAAGTGATTTTATTTCATTAAAATAAAATTCTTTCCAAAGCAAAAACGGTGTTGTTTTATTTTCATGAATTCACTTTGCTAGGATCAACAAACTTGATATCATACACTCTCACTTGTCAATTATTCCCTAAACAAGCCCATAATATACATTGTAAATCACTCATGAATAATTAACGCACTAACCAGTTCGTGTTTAGTGTATATCTTTCCACATGAATTGTAACTGCCATGTTTTGTGACAGCTTATTTTTTAAGACAGCTTGGAGGGCAGGTGGGTGGGTGGGGGGGGGGGGGGGGGGGGGGGCATCCACATAATATCCAGAAATTACAAATTCTTGTGTAAAGAATTCAAAATAAGTGCGCAATCAATCGTGCGTTTGTTTTCCCCCATAACCGCCCCCCTCCCATGTTTTCTACACTCATCTACAATTGTCTTTGAGTACTACGTCCCTGGGGAATAACCCAAATAAACCTGGAATCACCAGATTGATTAGTCTCAATATCGGAAGTTATTTTGTTTTACAAAATCGCTCATCACTTGATTTGCTGAGTGATAAAAACAATAGACTGATGACGGGGCTGATTGATCGGGCTCGTCAGATTATTTTTGTGGCCGATTACCAGGATGGGGCCAATCGGCCTGGTCAAAATGCAAGCCATGGTAAACAATTGCTGTTGTTGCTACAAAGGGAAATCAAGTAAAATACTCGATGTTTCTTTAAAATTCAATGTTGCTAATATTTTAATGTATAATCCCACATCTAAATTTGATACTGAACATGTCATGATGCCAGTCTGAATACAGTCTATAAAATAATAGTATTATATGATTCATGGTGGAAGTTATACACATGTGAATGATATTATACTATTACTGGTACTACTAATACTAGAATACAGGGTTCATACAGAATTAACATTTTGAAATTCAAGGCCTATTTAGGGCTTTTTTAGGGCCAGACATATAAAATTTAGGGCCATTCATTAATTATTTAAATCCACCTCAATTTGCTAATTAATTCTTCCCCAAAACATTATGTGTGCATAAATTACAATGTTTCTTGATTGTTGTATTTTATTTGTTTTACCCCAACCCTTAAGTGAAATGAGGTACCATCTGCAATGCTTTAGCATTGCAGATGGCACCTTGTTGCACTCAAAGGACGAATGATTTGGGGAAACATAAAAACAAATATCACAATTATATAGAGTTTCATTAATTACTACCACAGGAGCAAAATCACTTTCTGTTACAGCTGTTTTTGGCTGATTGCATGGCAAGTCTATTAGTGGTAGTGTATTGTTAGCAGGGGTAGAGACTTTTAGAGAACAGCAATGTATGTGTTGATTTGAACAAATATAATTTGCGGAATCAGAAGAAAATTACTTTGAAACATACATAAAGTGCTGCTTAATATTCACTTTATTGACAGGCTCAACAAATAAAACAGTTACATTGCCCATATAACAGGTACCCACATTGCAGATAGAATGGAATTTAAGGACTTTTCAAGGTAGTTTGCTAATTTTCAAGACAATTACATGTTTAGGGCTTTTTAGGGCCTTGGTTGACAATTCAAGGACTTTTCAAGCATGTATGAACCCTGGAATAGCTCTCAGAACACTCTACAGATCAGTTAAGGCAGGTCAAAATTTGCCCTCATGGGCATAATTAAGAGTAGGGTAGCAAGCCTGGAAATAAGCAAACTGTCATCTGCAGAATGAAGTCCCCAGAGTGTAAATTTCATGATGCTACCCCGCACAGCAGGGTAGCATTACTAAATTTACCCTGTGAATCTCAATCTGAATCAAGGTCTCGGGCCTAAACAGACAGAGATACACTGTATGGGATAGCATCAGCAAATTCACCCCCTGGGGTCCTCAATCTGCAAATGACAGACTGCTTATTTCCAGGCTTGGAGGGTAGTTATGGCCCTCCTTCAATATTGAAAATGACAGGCCTGAGTGACCAAATCCATGTTAACTGAATACTCATGTTAATTGAATAACTTTCACTGGCAAAGTGATTATTCCATTAACAGAGTTACACCATACTTTGATTTCATTTTGGAATGTTCCACTTTTTTGAATGACTTGCCAAAACAAAATTTCCAGTCAATCAAGCTGGTCAAACATAATTACAAAGGTAAGAAAGTAATAGTAGATACAGTTGAAACTAGAAGTCCTGTCACAATAAATGCGCTCCTAGCGAGGTCAGTAGTTAAATCGCAAACTGAACTGATCAAAATGAAAGAAAATATTGAGACTACAGTATGTGCAGGGTGGTTTATTACTAAATCACTGTGGGACAGATTTTTCACTCAGTAATTACATGTATCAACAATTTCTGAGGACAAGACACAAGAAGCACTTGCAAACTTCCATCACATGGCCCACCGGGTTGCACCCGGTGGTCCATGTGATGAAAGTTTCCAAGTGTTTCTCATGTTTTTATGGACAATTATAAATAATTTTCAAGTGGAGAATATATGGCACTGCGATTAAGTAGTAATCCACTCTTTTCATTCTGTATATGCAGTTGAATGTTAATATCTATTTACGTCATTACATATACATCAGTGTGCAAAATTTGACAAGAACGATCATTTCATTCGCGTGGTGGTTATGCAAAATCAACGTGAATGGATTTATTTATTTATTTATTTATTGGTGTTTAAGGTCACATATTTATGCACAATGGCTAATCATAACCGTGACAGTTTTACGGGTGGAGGAAGCCGGAGCACCTGGAGAGAATCACCGAGCAAAGGTGAGCAACTGTCAGCAGCCCAACATACTAACTCCACACAAGCAGGGTAAGCATTGGTTGAAGACAAGTGCACCATCGACGTGCAGTACGCCTTAGTACACAACGCCACCATGCCCTTACGCAGGCAATGGAGATGAAGTGTCTTGCCCAAGGACACAACGCGGTTGCCACAGGTGGGATTCGAACCGAGGACCTCACGGCTTGCAGCCTGCACCTCTACCTACTGAGCCACCGTGCCCCCACGCGAATGGATGACTGGTTAGTCAGAGTCACTTAACTGGCAGAGTGCTAAAATAATTTCTCAGCATCAAGATTTGTTCACACATTTTTGACTTGTTACAATTCAAGGAAGAGTGCCTATAGGCACTCTCCCATAAACTGTAACAATGCAAATCGATGGAGATGGAGTAATTTTACTTATAAGATAGAATGGAGATGGAGTAATTTTACTTTTAAGATAGAATGAAGGACATCCACAGAATATGAAGCCTTTAACTTCAGGTACATGTATCTGCAGTTCAGAATAAAGCCCAAATATGGGCTTCTAGCACTCGATCAGTTAACCAGTCTTTCTTGTGTCTTGATAGATTTTTAGACTTTTGCCGTGAGAGGCTATTATATTTCAATTCCATGCAATATATGAATACTTGTTGGTGAGAAAAAAGAAGTTTCCCAAGATTTTTACATAACCGAGCATTCGGTTAGCCATCTCCAACCCACGTGAACGGTCAGTTGGCTAGCGTTATTTCTGAAATTGTGCACACTGATACATGTATCCCAGTAGAGGTTAGGAATGATGTTAATGATCTTTATTTACTAGTATAGAATTGTTGGGCATACTGTTTTCCTGTGGAATTTGAGTTATGCTAATGGGGCAGTTTGAACTTGATAGGGACAAAATGTGCACTTTCTTCAAGTGCTTTTACTTCAAAATAGTGCACAATACAGTGACAGGATTTTTAGTGTCAACTGTACATGTACATGTATACTTCATAAATGGGAGTCTGCAGACAATGAGAGGTGACAGTAGCACTCAACGTTGCTTCAGTTTCATACACTTCTCATTTCACACAGGGTGATGCAAGTATTCTAATTAAATGCTCCTAGTTAACTAACCACAGAAACAGTCATGGAATTCTGACGCAAGAAATTTTTAGCTTGCCTTAACTGCTCACGCAATTTAATCTGGCATAAGCGTTGTTTTGCTCACTTACTTTCAGCTATTTTCGATGGTGACGGACCATGGAACGTGTGTACAGAATATGCTGGGTACATGTGTGTGTTGGCCACCACATGTACCAGTCCCCCTGAACTACTTGATCGATCTGACCAAACAAGGGTGGAGGGGATAGTAAAAATTGAATACAGGTTTATTCATTAACATTTTATTAATTCATTTAAAATTGATTGGCTTGAATGCACTCGAAGGAGAAATTACCCAACCCGGTATTAACATCCTTCACTCTGATGTCAAAATACCAAAATTTCAGGAAGTTGTTTTTTCTCATAATGCATCCAGAAATTTACCCAATTCAATCTCATTTTACAGAGCTCAATGAGCTCTGTCAAACGAGACTGAATTGGTTAAATTTCTAGTTGCATTATGGGAATTTTTTTCTGTCTAAAATTTAGATATTTTGAAAGCAGTGTGCAGGGGGTTAACTAAGGCTTTAGAAGATCTTTGTGAAGCAAAAGAGTGAAAAAGATTTTAGGAGAGCAATTGGCTTGCCTAAGTAGGTTCCAGGTGAGCTATTTATTGCCACCCTGGATTTTTCAGAAATCCAAGCCTGCAGAAAATTTGCATTGATTTGGCAGACACTATAACAAATTAGCTGAGGCGTTATAATGACTTTGAAAAATGATTGTTAAATGGGTAAAAATCCTTGCTTGAGAGTGTTTACCAGCTGAATCCAAGACAACTTCAAAGTCATTCACAATTATCTTACTTCTGTTGGAACTCTTCATAATGATTTTAACTGAATGATAGTGAATGTGTAAGGCATTGCAGTAACCAGTTCTCGTCAGATCATAGAAGTCAAGCAAAATCGAGCCCGGTTAGTCTTTGGATGGATACGTCTGGGCCATCAATTCGGACTCCACCATTGTGTCCTTGGGCAAGGTACTTAATTCTGATTGTCCACTCGGGGGCACGATGGTGCTGTTTACTAAGGTGTACTGCACGTCGATGGTGCGCATGTCTTCAACCAATTCAAATCCGTCTGTGCTGCAGTGTGGAGCTATGATGTTGGAGATAACTGCTCGTCATTGCTTGGTGGTTCTCTCCGGGTACTCCAGCTTCCTCCACCCGTAAAACTGTCACCAACATGATATGACCTTGGCTGTTAAAGTGTCATTAAACCATAATAAAATAAATAAATAATTCATTGATATACTGCTCAGGTTGAACACTGAAAAACTTCACATATAACTACACTATTTGAATCATGACCTTGTGGAACCTGAATGTAATGACCAGAGGATGTTACATGTAGTTAGGACTATGAGGGCTTATATTACAGCCCAGTTCAGGATACCAGTGATGTCTTAAATGTTTGTTCGAATGGGGACTGAAATTGGGAACTTTTTGGTTTGGAATTATTAAAATGATGCCCAAATGCCATTGGGAAGGATCCAACTACTAGCTACTCACAAGTATCCATACTAGTAGATCTTTCTATCAAAGATTAATGCACGGATCAGGTAGTCAGTGTTGGAGTTAAATGTATTATGGGAGTGACAGGTAGACAGCCATTCTGGCTATGTCATCTCCCAACGGTATAGACTGAATATCATTTTCTACAGGGCTTGCCTTGAGTCGGGGCTGATCAGCCCAGGCCCTGAGATCAGCCCCGAGGAGCACTTGCTGGGGGCTTTTTTTCAAGCCCTGACATTTTCCACAAAAAAGCACTAACAATAATGGACAAAATGGAAAATCAGCCCCGAAAAGGCCCCGACCTCAATATGTGGGGCACTTTTTTTAGGCCCCGACCATTTTACTCAAGGCGAGCCCTGTTTTCTAGTTATCTATTTGTATTTTATAGTCAAAAATGTATTCCTGTAAACTATAGCATTAAATAAAAAAAAAAAAATATCTATCATGTAGGAATAATCATCAAAAATTTAAGTAACCCAGTGCTTCAATACTCCAAATTTTGCTAATTATGATTTTTTATTACCTGGTAAATGCATGTGTGGACATCACTGCTCAAGCATAGATTACGATCAGTTGATGGTGACTGTACTGAAATTATCATTACATGTGAGTCAATTAATTTTTCTTTCTCGTTTTCATCCTGAACCCCAAACAGGCCATTGAGCATATGTTATCCTTTATTTATCGACATTTGAAAACTTTTGAAGCGTCAACAATTGCTTTGATGTTGCTCATGTTTTTTGAGCATTCCAGAGTTGCTGCCAAAACAAATATCGATGCAGAGACGGCAACTCCTAACAGGGACTGATATGAGCTTCATACACTGTAACCTTAAAATAGGTTATGGTGTGCCTATCATACCATAACCTGTAGGTTTCCGTAGTGTAAATATAAGGTAAATTATTAAGGTAATCAGTTTCCTCTCGTAACCAAATAATAGGTCTTGAGTTTATAGAAACATGTAACCTCCCCCATAACCTAACCGACACTATAGGTTACGGCTTATGTCGGACCCTGTCCTAATAAAATGCCCCTTACGCAATGATGATAAATGACCTCCTCTGTGCGAATGCGCTCGTATTTTCATTTCCGCATTGATAATTTTTCGCGCAACACCAGGTTATTATTTTACAGCCGATACAAGTGAAAAGTAACATGGACGACATTGAAGAGATTGTTGATGCTTCAAAAGTTTTCCAGTGTCAATAAATAAAGGATAACATATACATGTAGTTTGGATCAACTGTCTGCACAAATAATGTAAGGAAATACGTGTACTATCGAATGCAGCCTGTGATAAGGGCGAAAGCTTGATATATATTCCTATTTTCGATTTCCCATAAAAACTTGATGGGGAATTTTACCACAGATTTGAATGGGAAAGAATCTGAACGTTGAGGAGTAGCCACTACGTTCAGATCACTGAACGAATTGCGCGAAAATAGGAAACTGTCCTGCTTGAATATACACGTTTCGAACTTCAGTGTCAATTGGACAGATATTTTTACACAATATTATGATGTGACTTCCATTTAATACTTATCCCTACTTTTTGCTTATTTTGTCTCCACTGTCTGCCATTATATTTGTTTGTTTTCACTTCCACGTGCAACTTCAAGAAAAATTTCTTTCGGGGAAAAGTGCAAACGAGGACAATGAGAATGAATGACAAGGAAATGATTTTCGAAGTCTGAAAATGATGCAATCATTTTGCAACCCACGGCCTTGACTTTGTGATATGAAATTAGTTTCGGTCTGATGTAATTCCCATGCATTGTTGATAATAATGATGAATAGCAATGTTTGCGAAATATAATTTCAAGAGAGCATAATGTACACCGAAGAACCTCTAAACGATACATGTTACATAATCAAAAGATATTCGGTAAGAACAAAATTGGGGATGGAAGTGTGGTGACGTGGGGGAATTGCAATATGGGTCTGAAGGTAGGGTCCTAGACTGATGCGATGCCACCCCTACCGTCCACATACTCAAACCGTTCAAATGCGATTTTAGTTAGTTTAAACAATACTATATATTCTGTATCTGCTATTCTGCATCTGTATGGTTACGTCGTAAGACCCACTAGGCTACTGGTATTGTACGACGGATGTAGGCGGCTTATTGTTGTTTCTGGTTGTTTATGAGGGCAGATCTAAATCCCCCAATAGTTGGAGCACGGACTACTTCTTCTGGCAGATGGTTCCAGTTGATTGCTGTTTTAACAAGGAATGATTGTTTGTACTATTCACTTTTTGCTGTTGGAATTTTTATTGGACGGCTATTATTGACGTTTTGTTGGACATTTGATGTTTCATATCCTGCGTATTTCCTTGTCGTAGTGCGTCTTGTTCTTTTCGAGAATGTTAAATATTCCTCTGATGGTAATGCTGGAATCAACCCCTCAACCATCCTGTACATAAACATTAGTCGCTGGGCACATATTTTTGTTTGAAGAGGGGTAATTGCAGGTCTATTAGCATTTGGGTGACGCAACCCTCCTCCCTGCTTTTGTAATCTCCTGTTATCAGGCGCGCAGATCTGCGTTGGATACGCTCTAGTTTATCGATGTCTGACTTTGTGTGGGGATCCCATATGATGCTTCCATAGTCTAAGATTGATCTTACTAGGGATATGTATGCGGTCTTCTTGCATTCTTGTGGACAGTTTTTTAGGTTTCGTCGTAGGAATCCCAATGTTGAGCTCGCCTTTCGTGCTATATTGTTGATGTGAGTGCACCATTTTAAGTCGTTGGAGATTTGGAGCCCCAGGTATGGGTTGTTCTCTACTTCTTCTAGTATGTGGTTGTTTAGACTGTAGAAGAGATTTGTCTTCTTACGGATGGATAAGACATAGCACTTTTTAGCATTAAAGCGCATTCCCCACGTATCTGCCCATTTTTCTAGGTTTTTTAGGTCTTGCTGCAGTACGACGTGGTCTTGGTGGGTTCGGATGGGCCTTTAGAGGAGACAGTCATCTGCGAACAATCTAACTTGTGACTTTACGGTGTCTGGCAAGTCAATGATGTGGCATAGGAACAGAAGTGGTCCTAGTACTGTGCCTTGAGGGACTCCTGAGTCGACCTTTACGCTTTTGGATGAGGTCCCGTCCAATACTACTCTCATTTGTCTTTCAGTGAGGAATGAGGTGAGCCATTTGTGTATTAGTCCTCTTATGCCGTATTGATCTATTTTGTGCAGGAGTTTTTTGTGTGGTACAGTGTCGAAGACTTTGGAGAAGTCCAATATTGCCACATCAACTTGTGTTCCTTTGTCGTAAGAGTGTAGAAAGTCGTTAATCGTGATCAATAACTGGGTCTCGCAGGAGTATCCCGATCTAAGTCCGTGGTTTAGGCTGGTTAGAAATGTGTGCGTATCTAGGTGATTGAGCATGTGTTTGCATATAATGTGCTCCAGCAGCTTGCACGGAACTGATGTTAGCGAGACCGGCCGATAGTTTTCAGCTGCATGTTTGTCACCTTTTTTGAAGATGCTTGATATGTTTGCATTTCTCCAATCAGACGGGAGGTTTCCTGTGTCTATTGATAGATGGAAGATCTTTGTTAAGCCTGGTGCTATTTGTTCTGAGCATTCTTTAAGAATCCTGTTGGGTAGTTGGTCTGGGCCAGATGCCTTTGATGTTTTTAGGTCTTTCAGTAGTTTGATGACTCCGTTACAGTTTATTGTTAGTGGCTGGATGTTTTCTTTTATATGTTTTGTTGTATCTGGAATTGTATCATTTGTTTCTCTTGTGAAGACTGATTTGAATTGATCTATGAGTATTTCAGCTTTCCCTTTGCTGTCATTTATAAGTTTGCCAGCTTTTTTGAGTGGTGCAACTCCGATTGAATCTTGTTTTTTAGATTTTATTTTTTTCCCAAAAGGCTTGTTGTTGTTGTTTTCGAGGCCTTCGGGAATGCTGGTGTTTATGTATTTCCATTCTGCTCGTCTGAGTTGTTTTTGCATTATTTTTGGTGGTGTCTATAGTTTGACCATTTATTAGTTCTTTTCGCTTGTTGTTAGAGCCTTTGTTTTTTACGGATCATTTTTTTTCTCTGATGGTCCTATCCACGGGACTCAGTTATTTGATCTGATGGTTTTCGTGTTAATTCATGCTGTCTATTATACCATTTTTAAATGAAGACCAGAGTGATTCAACGTCTTCTTGTTTCCAATACTATTCTGTGATGTTGTCTGATATGTTTGATAAATCAGAGTTTATGTCGTCACATGATGCTCTAGTGTATTGGTAGCATTTCCTTGGTTCTGATTTGTTTATCTGGGCCTGGAGTCCAGGTTTGTGACTACCATTTCATGGTCTGAAATCCCTGGGACACTAACCGAGTCTGTTATGAGGCTTGGATTTGTAGTGAACACTAAATCGAGTACATCTTTCTCCCTGGTTAGCTGATCATGTACTTGAGTCAGGTGCGTTGTAGTGCTGATGTCTATTAGCATGTTCTGTACATCTTTGTCTTGCGCGTCTGAGTCCGCGTCGAGGCTTTTCCAAGATATATTTAGGCAGTTGAAGTCTCCAGCTAGTATTAGATTTTTAAGTTTAGTGCTCTGTATTTGGCTAAGCGATTTTTCCAGTTCGGTTAGGTCCTTTTTGTTTCGGTGTGGCATGTAGTATGAGCGAATGTAGGACGTTTCGGCCACGGACGTTTCGGCCCGGACGTTCGGCCTAGGACGTTTCGGCCACGGACGTTTCGGCCAGAAATATTGGACAGGGTGGACGTTTCGGCCAAAATATATTTGAGGGTACTTTTTGACATTTTTTTCTTGTTTTCTCTGGAAGAGTTGGAGAGGGGGAAGTGATTTTGGAATGAAGAAAAACCATTTCCATTTTTTATATTTATTGAACGTTATCATAAAAATATAACAAAAACAAGTAATGAAACAATTATAATACATAGCACAAGTAAGCAAAATTTTGGAGAATATTCACTTATGTCCACTACATGTATTATTTTTTATTGTATTTGAAGAAAACAAGTTATATTTTTTACTGACGGGTGAATCTTCTATCCATTTCTTCGTTATTTGACATTTACAGACAGAATTCATGGCTGTTGATGCCTGGGGTGTCTTCTATCCAAATGATACCTTTTAACCAACTCTTAAACAAGTTCAAGGAGCTCATTCAAGTGAGGGGCATAAGGTATAATCTGGAAAGAAGATCCGTCTTCTTCGTTACTACTTGACACTCTATTTACAGACAGAATTCATGGTTGTTGATGCCTGGGGAGTCTTCTATCCAAATGATACCTTTTAACCAACACTTAAACAAGCTCAAGGAGCTTATTCAAGTGAGGGGCATAAGGTATAATCTGGAAAGAAGATCCGTCTTCTTCGTTACTACTTGACACTCTATTTACAGACAGAATTCATGGTTGTTGATGCCTGGGGAGTCTTCTATCCAAATGATACCTTTTAACCAACACTTAAACAAGCTCAAGGAGCTCATTCAAGTGAGGGGCATAAGGTATAATCTGGAAAGAAGATCCGTCTTCTTCGTTACTACTTGACACTCTATTTACCGACAGAATTCATAGCTTTTGATAATCAGGAAAAAATTAGGTGTATTTGACCAATCAAAAATCAGGTTCTCTCAGTTTGGTATGCTACATTTATAATAAGAGAAAAATATATTTTTCTTAGTTCATTATGTCACATTTCATTGTATTCAAGATTACATATTCGGTTGACCACCACGCAGATTGTAACTTACACCACGTAGAAATTCAGCAATTGTTTTACGACCACACACTCTATCATCACACAAGTTTTGGAGTCGTGATTGTAATTCAGCATATATCTTTTTTGTTCTCTTTTTGGGTCTGATACCTCGCTTCAACTGCAACAGAATACCTGTAACACGTGCACACTCAGCTTGTAAACACTCAATTAATTTCCAGATGCTAGGGTGGCTATGACCAACGAGCTCTTGGAATTTATTATTCCAGCCCTCTGAAATATTGTTTGTTCTGGGTAGATTACTAATAGTAGCCTCATGCATATTTCAGTCACATGGTGAAAATAATGGCGGCACTCGTCTTAACCTTACAGTTTGTATGCCATTAACCTCTCTTGCTGGCCTCTGGCGGAGTTGGCCACTAACATAGGTGCTGTCAAAGTACTCAACAAGAGGTTCTGCTTCCTCTAGCATTGTCTATTTCAAATAATCCATACCTTCCTGAACTTCGGAAACAGGCAGGAATGCTAAAGCATCTATCTGTCCACAATAAAGACGAAAATCATTTTCAGTCTCATATAAATTTGCAAGCCCAAGTGACTGAATTTTTCTCCAAACTGACTGGGAGAGATGATAAAAACAATACTGAATATTAACATGAGCACCAAAGACAGAATGAACAGAAAGCTTAACACTTCTTTCAAAATCTATAATGACAGTTGTAGGATCACAGTCAGCCTCTGCTAATTTGTTGAACAGACTCTCATAACTTGTTTGGGTCTTTCTTTGGTGCAAAGCATAAACTAAAGGCAAAAACACATTATCTACACGACCATGTATGACATACAACTGAAATAAAATATTTGGGGCAACTGAAAATGTTCCATCCATGCACCAAGTATCACAGCTTGCTAGCTGCTGTAAATGTTTTCAGTGGCAAAAATAATAACCCTCTCATCAGCAGTAGGACCATTGTCACTGAACAAAAATGGAACAGGCTGGTCACCTGTAGTCATGCTCCACTCACCAGTTATTTCAAGTTCCTGTAGAGTTTGTGGATCTTTGGGTCGATGAAGAGCTCGGGCTCTCCGCAGCACACGTTTATTTACATCTGCATTTGGAAGATGGGCTTTCACTTCATCAGATACTGTTGAAAGCATTGTCGTGAAAATCTGGTTGGGCTTATCATTTGTTTTACTAGCCATCTCTTTCATGTTCTGTCTGCATTTAGAAATATCTACTTCTATTTCGTCAGATAAATGAGAATGCTCCTTCGTCAAAACTGGACATTCATAATTGTCATTTGTTTTCAAGATAGCTTTACAGTTGATAGGGGGGTCACGTTTCACACAGCGCCATGTTACAGATTTATACTTGTCTGATCTTGACTTCGCAGTGTACATATGTCCCTCAACGCATAGTTTTTCCCACCTCTTTTTGTTGTAATGATTTCCATGTTAGGACTCCTAGCACACCAGAGGCTATGAGGAGAGTATGATAACATGGAGTATTTATATAAAAAACCAAACCCTCTTTGAAGCCACATAAGGCAGGTATAAAGAAAAGGACAATTTCTTGTCAATTGCTCTAACTACAAAAACACAAGGAGACCTAAAAATTATTGATCTCAAAAACTCCAGTCCAATTGCTGTAAAAACACTCCCTGACAAAAGAGGAAGCCTAAATGAAATATTCTGCTAATAATCAAAAGCTGAAGCTAAATAGTTATGGAAACACACATAAAATGTAGTAAGCTGACAGGTAGGTTGAAGGAATATTACTATAAAAACACAATAGTTAATGATTATAACTATCCCTATGAAAAATCTTTTCATGTTTTAAATAAAAAAAATGAACATTCAAAAGAAAAAATAAATAAATAAAATAAATAAAAAAAATAAAAATAATAATAGAAAAATCTCATATATTGTGAGAAATATCTCCAATTGGCCGAAACGTCCGTGGCCAAAACGTCCTAGGCCGAAACGTCCGTGGCCGAAACGTCCGGGCCGAAACGTCCGTGGCCGAAACGTCCGGTCACCAGTATGAGCCTGTGACGAGATCCTTATGTCCAATAAGTTTTATTTTTACCCAGACTATCTCGCATTCGTTTACGAATTCTGGTTGTTCCACTGATATCAGGCTCTTTTTTATCAGTATGAATACTCCCCTCCGAGCGTAACTTTGTCGTGTCCATATGCGCTGTATGTATCCGGAAAGATTTCACTTGATTTTATTGCGTCTTTTTGCGGGGTTTTTTTTCAGGTTTTTCCCCTTTTAGACATGATTCTGTGCCATACACAATGTCTGGTTTTATGTAGTGCAGTGCTGCTTCAAGTTCTTGTTTTTTTTATCTCGCACACTGCGACAATTGACACTAAGTATTCGAATATTGTGTGTGTGTGGCAGGTGGTAAATATGTTCACTCGTATCATCATTTGTTATATCTTTCTTTTCACAGCTTGGTGTTCGATTTTGGGGTTTGGGACTGCTGGTTTTAAAGGGGCTAAACATGTCCGATTTTAGTGATTCAAATGATGTGTCTATTGTTGAGATTGGCTCGTAGTAGTTTGTGCTGCTTATTTCGTAGCTTCTAAATGTGAATGATGAAACGTTGTTCGCATCTGCAACATAACCATTGGACGTTTGATCTTTCTAGTAGTTCGAAGTCTCTAGTACATAGTTCGAAACACGATTTGTGGTGCCAGATGCTGTATTGGTCACAACATACACCTTTATTTGACCATGTCACTGGATGTTCACATAGTCCACATGGAAATATGGAGGCTTGTTTGCATCTGGGTCCAGGATTTGTTTCAATGTTACAATTTGTAAGTCTCGTGAATACAAAGAAAACAGTGAATATACAATTAAATTCTATTGCATGTTGTGTTAGTAATTAGGATACGAGTGTGTGGTATTGTGTGTTAACCTGTTCTCTGTTCCGAACAAAAGAAAAATGAAATAACGACAACCACGGAAGATCCCAAGAGCGCTGGTAGCCGTTACCAATCTCACTGGTGCTAGCAGTCCGAGCACATTTGTGCGCGATAGCAGACAAGAACCAATTTTGTCTGCTGATGCACATAAATGTGCTTGGCACTGGGAGCCGTCACCAGTCCTACTAGGTACTAGCAGTCCGAGCATTTATATAAGCCCGATCTCCGCCTCCTCCAAATAACCTTAAAATGAACTAAACAAGACTGCAAACAGCGACGGGTACAACAGGAAAGGAACACCATCGGGTGTGGTTTAGTGTGTTAACCTGCTACCCTCCCACTGCAGCCTCACTCTCAGTCTCGGAAGCTCAGCCCATATAAACACCCACAATCCCCGCCACCCCCAAATAACCTTAAACTAACCCCAAAAGATCGCAACCGGCGAAGGGTACAACAGGAAAGCAACACCCCCGGCTGTGGTCTAGTGCGTTAACCTGTTACCCTCCCGCTGCAACCTCAGCCTCGGAAGCTCAGCACGTGACGCCGCTTCGGTAAGAACTACAGAACTGACACGAGAAGACAACCGGGAAAGGGGGGGGGGGAGGGGGTACTCACTAATCTCTAAGCATATCTATGTTCAGCAATACCCAAACACACAGCACGGACAACCAATCGAGACCCAAACACACCAACAGAATCAAACATCTGACCGACCAACATCACTCGGGACCACACATCGACCACCAACAGAAGAGATTGAGGCAGACTATACTTACCAATGATAGCTCCAACACTTATCCAGTGGCATACTATACTTGCCCGAAGAAACACAGAGGACACCGGAGACAACCAAACCACGAAAACAGTCGACAGAACAGCCACACAGCCAAGCCACGCGAAACAAGAATACTACCTCACGGATAAGAGAGAGAGAGAGAGGGGGGGGGGATCTCTAATCATCCTATACTTTTTTAATTTCAGCCAGAGACATTGGACATAGCACCACAAAGGTACCAGACCAGACACCACAGAAAGAAAGACTCCCCTACCGCCAGCAAGCAACATCACAGCAGCCAAAACAACCAACAACAGAAATCTTGAGGCAGACTATACTTGCCAGTGATAGCTCCAACACTCATTTAAGTGGCATACTATACTTGCTTGAAAAACACACTCAACAGAAATACATCCAGAAAAGACTTTACAAATGCACATACTTCCTTACTCCACTCTATCTTTTGCCGTAATGGCTTCAGCACATCCTTCTCTCCATCCTTGGAGGTGGGCATCCACCCCAGGGAGGCGAGCGTTGGTCCTGCGCCTCGATTTCTTGGCCATCTTTTGGTAAAGCGCTTCTTTAGCGCACAACATGTCCCGACCTAATGAAAATAGCAGGCCTGTTACCTGAACCAAGATTGTTCAGGTTGCGTGGCACCTTGTTAAGGTCCGTTGGTTTCTTTCGTTTGTCAAGTCGCCTCAATCGTAAACGCAAGCAAAGAACCCAAGGCAGACTATACTTGCCGATGAAGGCCTACCTTGTCTATAAAACCACAAGCGGCAGACTATACTTGCCCGAAGAATAACGACAAGAAACATCAACTGCCAAGTTCTTCTGCCTATACACCACTCAGACATGATGCAGATGACGCTGTCCCAAAATTAATGGAATTATACCATACTGCAAACGAGGGTCGAAAGGGGCTTGCCCCAAAACGTCCCAGCGCATCTTCGGCGCGCTAAAATCGTTCTTTTAGCTTAATTCGCTGCCCACGTCTTGGCATTAAAGCTCCAATTCTTCTGCGCCATTACAACTGCCTGTTGAGGTTAGTTATGAGGACATTTTTTAACCTGTATAAAGGTTAGTTATGGGGACACTTTATAGCCTATATAAAGGTTAACCATAAGAGTACCCTAATTTTGAGACCCGTTCAACTCGGCCCTGGTGAGAATCAACGTTTCTGACAGTGATTCTCACGAGGTCCGAGTTCTGAGGGAACCATCCACAATTACTGAACATATGTTGGGCGGAATTTAAACCCCTTTTGGTCGAAAGTGTAGTGGGCCCGTGGTTTTTGATCCGTCATTCATATCCATGTCCATTTCATATCATACTATTTTTTGGCATAATAAACCTCGTATAAACTGTAGTTCCAGTTTTCTTGTGAATTCATCCAGACCAGAACACATAACTTAATGTTTATTCTACCTCTAGAGTTGAGTTATATTTATCCATGGTTTGCTAGTTGACCTAGATCCTCGCGAATCTGAAGAACAACAGGGAGATTTCGGCCAGGGTTATAGCCCCTGGGGAGTCCTTCACCCACCCCTGTTACACTGTTGTGTTATTGTTCCGATTTATTTCAAAATATAGGCCTAAAATAAATAAAAATTAAATATTAAATCTTGTTATTTGTTGTCACAACCAACTCAATTCGGTCGACAACCCCGAGGCACCACAAATTAGCTTTAAAGACTCAAAATCGTAATCTTCGACGAATCGTCAAAAGAACAACGGAAATTACCGACGTACGAATCGTGCATTGGACGATTCGTCAGCAATTTCCGTTCACGACGAATCGTCCAGATTCTTTGACGAATATGCATTCACGACCAGTAACCCTTACTGCATGGTGCTTATGATGGCCGTCTCCCGTTCAAGTACATAAGTTTTCCGTATTTTTGGTCGCTGATAGCAGTATTGTTTAAACCACAACTGGTTGAGTGGGTCGTACTAAAAGACGACCGTAGACGACCGCAGAAAAGGTAAGAGGGTTATGGGGAAAGTGAAAGCACAAAAGGGCTAATAACGACCTTATAAACCTATGTGTAAAATATTATAACGATAGGATCCTGGACTCTTCGACGGAAGACAACTTCGCCGAGAACTTTTGGACAGTTCGCCTAACTTTTGGACAGTTCGCCGAACTTTTGGACATTTCGCCGAATATTTTTGGACGTTTCGCCGAACATTTTTTGGACGTTTTGCCGGAAAATTTGGGACTTTTCGCCGAAAAAAATCTGGACTTTTCGCCGAAAAAATGGCCTTTTCGCCGGGGGGGGGGGGGGGGGGGTTACATTTGAAGAGTTAAATAAAATACATGAAGATAAAAATAACTTTAAGCAAAATCTTACACTAAAGGTGGAGTACAAATGGAGTACAAAACATCAAATGGCAAGGAAAAGAAAAGATATACCCGTCACATATTAATTATCACACCTCTGAAGATTGATTTATTGCATTACACACCAGTTGTTTCAATCAATGAAATTGATTTGGATACCATTCTTTGTAATTATATAGCGGAAGCTTAATTGGCTCACAAAGCAAAGAGGTACTTAATGGACAACAAAGTTTTCAGGTCGTCTGGATTAGCTCTGCAGTATTAATAATATATGTAATAAAAATATATATTGGGATAAATTTTACTCAAGTAGTTTCCCTACATAGATAAAGTATGGTACAAAAAATTTACTCATGTAGTTTTTACTAATATTTTTTTTTTTTTAATATTTTTATTCAGATTAAATGTTGTAAAAAAAAATGATACAGAATGAATGTTAAATGCAGTTATCTACTGACGTGCAAATTTAAGAGGAGAAGTATCTTCTACCTCAAGAATTACAGAGAAACAGTAGTTTACCAATCAGTATCAGGGTAGTGTTGCATAAGGAAGTATGGGCTTTTCATGAAAAAAAGGAAAATACTTGTAGTGTCGAGGGGTGTTGTCTCGTGCGTACAATGAAATTACTGAATAGGCTGATAGATCAGGGCTTGCAGAGATTACCATCTGGTCTTTATCGATTTTTTCTTCTTTTCGGAGTACATATGAAGTGAATATAGCTCAACTTCACGATATTGACGAAGGACTTCAATAAAAGCCTGGAAGCTCGGTTGACACTTTCTCACTCTGCATGAATAAATGAACTTTTTATATAGGAGAGTTAGAAGACTGAGGGAGTGTTCTTGTGGACAGGGACGCTTATTAATATTATTATTATTATTATTATTATTATTATTATTATTATTATTATTATTATTATAAGGATGAAATGTGATGTCAATGGAAGTAGAATATCACATTTTTCTTGAAGTCGGTCGGCCAGTTGTAACAAAATTGTCCTTGTCACCGAACATTCGAAGAACAAGTGTAACACTGTCTCCTTAGTGTTACAGCAAAAAGAGCACAATTCAGTCTCCGAAAGTCTACACTTAAAAAGTCGAGTATTTGTGAATAATGCTCCCTGCAAAATTTTATATTGCAAAGTTTGGAGATAAGTATCATCAGTTGTTAAAAAAGCACATTTGTATATCGACCTCCAAGCATCGGCTTCGACATCGATGTGCAAAAGTTTGTTCCATTTTTCCTGAGACCGGGCTGGAAGCAAAGCAATTTGTTGTAGGAATAATGGATAAAATGTTTTGTTAACCATGGTGGTTTCTTTTAATTTATCTATCAGTGTGTTCTGGATCGACTCCGATTTTTTATTGAGTTTAATATCATTCTGCCATCGTTTTGGAATCGCATTTCTTATGCCTTGGAAGATAGTGTAGGGTGTTTTTATGTTAAATTTTGTGGAGAAGGCTTCAAAGCTGAGGAAACCTCCGCTCTCACTCAAGAGGTCGTTAAGAAAAAATATACCTTTGTCACACCAAGTTTGATTATAAAATAGATTATTATTAATTTTTATATTATTATTGTAGAATACGGATTGTGAGCAGATTTCTTCAAAGTCCGTTGGAGACTTATCTTCTAAAAGAGACCAGGCCATGAGAACGTTTTTCCAAAACCTGTTTGAGTGTTCCCCAACCTTTCTTAACCTTTCTTTGCGTAAAAACCATGTTTTGAATCCGCTATATTTTTCAACGTCGTCTAGAATGAGAGTTTTCCAAGGCGCCATTACGTTCGGGTCTATCAACTTCTTAATCCAAATCATTTTTAAGGAATAGCTGTATGATCGAATGTTTGGAAACTTGATCCCCCCCCCCCCCCCATTCTCAATTTCGTTTATTAGAATATTGCGTTTAATCTTTTCACCCTTCCCAGACCATAGAAACTGAAATAGTTGTGTCTGTATTGTATCAAACATATTATCCGGTGGATTTGGCAGAACAGAAAGGCAATGTATCAACAGTGAAAGTGCCAATGTTTTAACGACTGTAGTTTTTCCAATTAAGCTAAGTTTTCGAAACGACCAATCCATTAAAAGTTTTTCCATCTTTTTGGTTTTTTCGATATAATTATTTATTATGTAATTTTCACTAAATATATCATAGGAAATGCCCAGAATGTTGAATTTCCCGCTGTGGTTCCATTGGACATTGTGATCGGTAGAGACTCTCTCACTTGATCCACGTTTCGATCCAATCCATATAACTTGTGTCTTTTCAAAATTAACTTTTAGGCCTGACTGTTGAGCAAAAGTGTTAATAACTTCTAAAGCTAAATTTAACGAATGTCCATCATCACTCAAAAATAAAGTTGAGTCATCTGCATATTGGCTTATTAGGTATTCAGATAAGTTTATCTTTATGCCGTTGATATCCGGATTGTATTTAAGTGCGGCACTAAATATTTCCACACTTAAAATGAAAAGGTAGGGAGAGAGGGGGTCGCCCTGCCTCACTCCTCTCTGTAGGTTAATTTTTTCTGAACAATGGCCATTATTTAATACATAACTGAAAATATTGGAATAAAAGGTATGAAACCAGATAAAAATAATAGAAGGACCGAAATTGAGGAACTTTAGTGTTTTTTCAATGAATGACCATTCGAGGGAATCAAATGCTTTTTCAAAGTCTATTAGGACTAGCATTCCTGCCATGTTTTTTTCCTCACATTTTTTAATTAAGTCAAATGTTAATCTTGAGGACTCTCCAATATATCTCCCTTTCATAAACCCAAGCTGGGTTTCCGATATTAATTTTGGTAAGATCATTTTAATACGATTTGCCACAGCCGTGGAGGCAATTTTGGTATCGACGTTAATAAGCGAGATAGGCCGCCAGTTTTTAATGAATTCCTTTGGTTTGTTTTGTTTTGGAATGCAGGTAATGATACCAGTTCTTTGTGGATTCGATAGCTGTTTAACACTGTATCCATAATTTAGAGAGTTGATTAGGTAGTTGCCAATATCTTTCCAGAAGAATTTATAAAACTCTACCGTAAAACCATCGGACCCAGGGGTTTTATTATTTTTCATTGCTTTTAAGGCTCTTAAACATTCATAACTAGTTAGCAGTCCCGCCAAAGAATTGCTTTCCTCATCATCTAAAAACTGTAAAAAGGGATTGGATTTATCAAAGAAAGGATTATTGTCCTCGAAAATACTAGATAAGTTTAACTTTGAGGTATATAAATTTTCGTAAAACTTTTTTTGTTCATTTAATATTTCAGATAATTTTTCAGTTGTACTACCAGTAGAAGTTACCAACTTGGATATTATTTTTTTGGTGTAGTGTCTTTTTTCCAGGTTACAAAAGTATTTGGTTGGCTTTTCTCCGTCAACTTTCCATTTAGCTTTAGATCTTAAGATTATACCTTTAATTTTTTTATTTCTAATTGTTTAGAGTTCAGTATCAAGGGCATTAATTTCGGGAATTACTGACAAATCTCCCTCATCCATGCGAGAGTTTAAAAGTTTGATTTTCTCCTCAATTTCTTCCAAACGATTGTCAGTTCTTCGTTTAACCTGGGTTGAGTAAGCAATAGTTTTGCCTCTAATCATTAGTTTCAGGGTTTCCAAGAACAGCTGATCATCAATAGTAAATAACTGGCGATTATTATTATTATTATTAATATTATTATTATTATTATTATTATTATTATTATTATTATTATTATTATTATTATTATTATTATTAGAGTACTGAGTAACAGTCTCTGCGATTACACTTTTTACTGCTGTAATATATTTTGGGTCGTTCAGAAGACTATTGTTGAACTTCCAAAAGCTTTTTCCTCTGGGCTGACTAATAAAGGACAGGGTTATGGTTATGGCGTTGTGGTCTGACTTGTAACGTATATGAATATCCGACGTCTGATGAAAGATTTGTAGATCCGTTGAAAGAAGAAAATAGTCTAATCTAGCCATTTTATTGCCGGAACCTTTCCAGGTATATCGTTTTAAATTTGTGTTTTCCATCCTCCAAACATCGCAGAGGTCAAATGTATCCATTAGACCAAGGATCATTTCATTTGCTTTAACGTTATTTTTATGTAGGATGTTTACCGTATCGAGGTTGTAGTTTTGAGGTACATTCCAATCGCCTCCTACAAGAATAGAAGAATTGCCAATGCTATCAATTTGGTTGAAAATGTTGTCGAAAAATGTGAGGTTATGTTCATTGGGGCCATACACTACCGATAGAGTAAGTTTTTGATCTTGAATCGTGATGCCAAGAATAAGGTAGTTTCCTCCTACATCACTTATTGTATTATGAACCTGATACATAAATGTATTTTTAAACAGAATAGCTACCCCCTACTAGAACTTGAATGAGAGCAGAATACAGCTTCATAGCCCCATTCACATTTCCAGGTGTTTTCTATTTTTTTACAGGAGTGGGTGTCGACCAATAAAATTATATCAAATTTATCCCTGCAGCGTGAGAAAATATCCCTGCGCTTATTTGTGTCAGAGGACAAACCTCGACAATTTAAACTTTCGATAACAATCTTATTCATAAAATTGGAAGTCAGAGGTGATTTTCTCTTTTATGCAACAGTTTCTTACTTCAATTGTTTGGCAGCAATAACTATGAGGAGATGTGGAGGAGATAGTCTGAAACAAAGTACACATGCTAATTATCTGAAATTTTGATTTTTGAAGAACAATAAACAACAACGGCTTTCCGAATTTTTACTAATATACCTAGATGGATAAAGCTATCATCTTCTTCTGCTTACTAATATATACAGTTTGATTCTAAACTTTGCCGATCTGAAGGCTTGGAAGTTTCTAATCGATAAACTCCAATCCTGAGATATAGTCGTCGTTACGTTTCCCCGACATGAAAATGAATGCCAGGGGTACCTGTTTCAATTTGTTTAGGAATTGAATAATTTTAATTTTTTCATATAATTTTAACTTAATTTATATTTTTTTCTGTTGTAAATTAATTCAAAAGTGTCACTTTTTGCATAAAAAAAAATTCCGGCGAAATTGTCTTCCGGCGAAGTGTCTATTTCGGCGAAGATGTCTTCCCGCGAAGAGTCCATTCCCCGATAGGAATTGCTTATCCCATTTTATAACGAAAAATGTTAATCCATGATCAAAAAGCTACGGTCGCTTTCTCGAACAATACTGAAAGACGACCGTAGATTGAACTGTTAATTAATTGAGTGAGAGAAGACAACATTAATGATTAATCTCCTCACGCATAAATTTGAACTTTGAACTTTTATTCCAGCTCATAAAAAACAAATAATTACATTTTGCCATTTTTGTCATTATTTAACGAATTTCATGTTGTCGGGCTTGTCAAATTTATTGACAAATTGTTGAGCAATACACACAGTACAATTAAATAAATTGGGAATGGTATTAATCTTCCCATTACGTGGCATTTGTATTGTCATAATAAATAAGGATGGTGGTGGTACCCACTGGGTACAGGGGGATTCGCAGTGGCAAATTCAGTTCCGTACACAACCGCATGAATGTGCCGATGTCAATGCGTTCTTATGTTAATTTACTCTTCGAGAAACGCATCCGGTAGAAATAAAGCATTGGACCCTAGGGGCGCGGTGACATTGCGGTAACCGGTCCTCGTCAGATCACTGAAGTTAAGCAAAGTTGAGCCCGGTTAGTCCTTGGATGGGTGACCGTCCAAGCGATCGATTCGGACTCCCGCGGTGTGTCCTTGGGCAAGGCAATTCACCCCGATTGTCCACATGGATGTGCGCATGTCTTCAACCAATCCAACCCTGCCTGTGCTGCAGTGCGGAGTTACGATGCTGGGGAGCTGGCTGCTGCTCGTCGTTGCTAGGTGTGTTGCGAAGTGAGCCCACATGGGTTAATCAAGCTCGCAAGCTCGACTAAGAGCTCGAGCTCATGTAAGTGTTAAGGGGATTTATTTGGTAACATGGGCTCACGTTTTATTAACAGAAATTGAACATGACAATAAATTACATGGAATTGTATTAAACTGGCGACCAGAGTACAGGCGTACTTTGTGGGCATACGCCAGATGTTCTGTTGGCAATATTAGGCATACCTTTGCACGCCAATATTGTCAACAAGCAGTAATATTATAAGATTTATTGATAGATGAAACAATAACATTCGGCAGAATTCCTGGGATTTTGGTGTTCGAACTGCCCAACAAATCATAACATATACCTGGTGAGACTCACCGGAGATCTGGGGATGCATAGTTGTAAAATTGCACAAGTCACAAGAACATTCTGCCGGTTGACTGACTCCCGGCGGGATACTATTTTATAGCAGAGATTCCATGGACTGCATGCAGACTAACCGACAGTCTGCATGGCAGTAATAGAGTCCACAAAATGGCGACCACTACGTCAAGGAACTTTCCCTAAATTCCCTAAAACTCAGGGAGAATTTGCTGACGGTCGTCACGTACCCCAGGGATTGCATCAGAAATTTGGTGTATACAAGAAACAATTTCTGACTGCTCAGACAAGTTGTCTCTGGGCTCCTGACAAGTACGAACCCACCTTTTAGTAGAAAGATGGATGCCGCCACTGGTCTTGAATGAACATTGTTGTATTATACATGCCAGAGACAACAGTAGTCGCGGTGAGAATGTAAATTTTGATTTAATAACACTCGTAGATAACAGGTAAACTGGTCTTCGTTGTGCTGAACACGACAAAGTCGTGAGTTAACCAAGCTGAACCCAGAATCTGGAGCCTGTGTCTAATATCGTCTGGTAAGAAATCACAAAACGCCACGGGCTGATGGGACTTTGCAGGTGATGGGGCTTCGTAGTTCTCTCAGTAATCACAACAATCTGAGTCCGAACTTACGATCGTAGATCGATAGACTTTCACTTATTCCACAACAGGTGGTTCTCTTCGGGTACTTCGGCTTCCTCCACCCGTAAAACTGTCACCGACACAATACGACCTTGACCGTTAATGTGTCGTTAAACCCTAATAATTTTTTTTTTTTTTAAAAATGACCTTAGATGTGTTGCCGCAACTGCAAACATGTGCGTCCAGCATAACTTACAAGCCACGCGGCACGTGCTGCGTGACGTAGGCCTACATATCAAACTTTTGAACTTGAAGACAGACATGCTAATGCTTGTATAGTTCTCACGAACAGATTCTCAAACATATCCTACATAGACAAATGATTGGTGATTGTTCGAAGTTTCATAAATATGCAAATCTTTAGAATTACAGCCGCAAGTTGCCCAGGCCCCAAATGTCAGATATGGTGTCAGTAACTTCGGAGTCATGTTTGTGCTTCATTTCCGAACGAACTATAAAGAACGTTCCACTGCCCCCCCCCCCCTTTTTTTATCCCCGCATTTGAAAAAAATGCGGGGATATATTGGTCGTCTTCGTCTGTCCGTCCGTCCATCCGTCCGTCCGTCCGTCCGTCCGTCCGTCCGTACGTCCGGGAATGGTTTCCGGCGAAAAACTCCTAGGGGTTTCAATTCGAAACATTGAAAGTGTGTTCATGTTCATTCATAGGGTCTGTAGATGTGCATAAAGGTTTTGGATTTTTGATTCGGCCCTCGGGGGCGTAAGTGGCACCACTTTTGTCGTTAGAGGAATGGTTTCCAGCGAAAAACTCCTAGGGGTTTCAATTCGAAACATTGAAAGTGTGTTCATGTTCATTCATAGGGTCTGTAGATGTGCATAAAGGTTTTGGATTTTTGATTCGGCCCTCGGGGGCGTAAGGGGCACCACTTTTGTCGTTAGAGGAATGGTTTCCGGTGAAAAACATCTAGGGGTTTCAATTAAAAACATTGAAAGTGTGTTCATGTTCATTCATAGGGTCTGTAGATGTGCATGAAGGTTTTGGATTTTTTATTCGGCCCTCGGGGGCATAAGGGGCACCACTTTTGTCATTAGAGGAATGGTTTCCGGTGAAAAACTCCTAGGGGTTTCAATTCGAAACACTGAAAGTGTGTTCATGTTCATTAGTAGGGTCTGTAGATGTGCATAAACGTTTTGGATTTTTGATTCGGCCCCGAGGGGCGCAAGGGGCACCATTTTTGTCGTTAGAGGAATGGTTTCCAGACAAAAACTCCTAGGGGTTTCAATTCGAAACACTAAAAGTGTGCTCATGTTAATCAATAGGGTCTGTAGGTGTGCATAAAGGTTTTGGATTTTTGATTCGGCCCCGAGGGGTGCAAGGGGCACCACTTTTGTCGTTAGAGGAATGGTTTCCGGCGAAAAACTCCTAGGGGTTTCAATTCGAAACATTGAAAGTGTGTTCATGTTCATTCATAGGGTCTGTAGATGTGCATAAAGGCTTTGGATTTTTGATTCGGCCCCGAGGGGCGCAAGGGGCACCATTTTTGTCGTTAGAGGAATGGTTTCCAGAGAAAAACTCCTAGGGGTTTCAATTCGAAACACTGAAAGTGTGTTCATGTTAATCAATAGGGTCTGTAGATGTGCATAAAGGTTTTGGATTTTTTATTTGGCCACGAGGGGTGCAAGGGGCACCATTTTTGTCGTTAGAGGAATGGTTTCCAGAGAAAAACTCCTAGGGGTTTCAATTCAAAACACTGAAAGTGTGTTCATGTTAATCAATAGCGTCTGTAGATGTGCATAAAGGTTTTGGATTTTTGATTCGGCCCCGACAATAATCACAAATGCGAATGCGGGGATATACTATAGTGTGCTTTGCACACAAATGACACCCCTCTAGTTTTTATTGCAAAAATGCCAGTAGTTGGAAATTCGTAGCCTTGTTGTGACGGAGGTTTTTTTCTGAATGTGGTATTACACTTCCGTGAGGAGTGACAAGAACAAAAGAGAAGTAAAAAGTATTGGGAACAGACTGAGAGGACAGAGAGGTAACAGGGCGATATGTTGAAAATGTTTTATGCCGTATACGAGGGAACGGGTCAAAACACCCACGTGTCAAATCGCCACCGGGTCAATTCGCCCCCATACATCGTGTCAAGTCACCCCTCAAAAAGTGTTGGACTGGGAAGACTTAATAATAACCTAAAAGTGGTCTGATTAAATACGTACTTATATTTATTTATTAAAACTAGAGCGTAATAACAAAATATATAAACAAATATATACAACTTTTTTTATTTATTAAAACTAGAACATAATACAATATTCAGAACTATTCATTTAATAATTTACTCAATATCTGTCTTTGGTTTATATAATTTATTTTGTTATAAATGTTATATAAATATAAGAAATTAACAAAATTTAAGATCACGTATGAGAAATCGCGCTGCAGATTGTGATCGTGTATCATAACGATGTTAAGTTTAAGATGAATGGCTTACCTTCACTGCATAAGAATAACCTTCACTAGATACCAAACGTCGATCACCATGTTGACTTCCATTGGGCATTTCTGTGTATGTTGTTGGTGCATCTTCCGGTAAACTCTCTGGTAAATCTGGCCCCTCAGTTGACGTTTTAAGAATGAATGAAAAGTTTCAGCGCGACGAAGGCGCATATGGACGATGTGGGATTGAAATTCCTTGCGCCCCGAATAACTTTATTTGTTTTATAACTAATGTTTCTAATGTCAATACTTATCTCTAAAAAATGTACATTCAAAGATGTGTTGTTGTCTGGACTTTCAGGTGCATCCAAAACAGAACTTGTGTTGTTGTCTGGTGCTTCCCGTTGATCTTGATGAACGGCCAGCCACAATCACAGTCCACCAAAAACATTCACTGATCAGATTGCTTGTTTGAACAAAAATGTTATTTATGATTACTCTTTTCAGAGCTGTTAAGGAAATGTTGTCAGCCACAATCACTCTCACTGCTCAGACTGCTTTTTTTAAAAATAAACACAGATAGATTAGAATTTCAATTTTTGAATCATCAAGTTAGATGTCTGGATATTGAAAGGATAATTTTCTCCTCAGTCAGTGAATACGATTTTCTTTTAACTTTTGTGTTAAATTTCATATTATTGGAAAAGAATTATTATTCTTTCATGCGTGCTTTGTGTAGTGGATTCAAAATTTGCAGAAAGGATTTTATTGATTTTGAACAGGATTTTCTTATTATGAAAGGTTAGTACATAAATTAATATTCCATAATTGTCTGTTTTTTACTAAAAAATTAGTTAGAAAAAAAATTGTTTGGGTTGGGTCAACTCGCCCCCAAACCGGGTCAACTCGCCCCAAACCATGGGCGACTTGACCCGGAAATATATGTGGGAGTCGACTTGAACCGAGGGTGATGGACCCGGAGCCGTATGTCGAGATCTCGAGAAACTATCTCAAGATCTCGAGATAATATCTCAAAATCTCGAGATAATATCTCAAGATCTCGAGAAACTATCTCAAGATCTCGAGATAATATCTCAAGATCTCGAGAAACTATCTCGAGATCTCGAGAGAATATCTCAAGATCTCGAGAAACTATCTCAAGATCTCGAGATAATATCTCAAGATCTCGAGATAATATCTCATGATCTCGAGATAATATCTCGAGATAAGCATATATAATCGGTGTCACCCTTTGATCATTAGCATGAATTCACTCCTGCCACACAAACTGTTTATTTACTTGTCGCATCTTTTCCGACTGCAACATATTCATGCCTCCCATGACAATTACACGAATCAACTCCTGTCCCTCAGAAAAGTGAATAACTTATCAACCAACCACTTTGTTGCGTATCAGTTATGAGAGCCCACCAAATCTCAATCCAGCTTTAATATAAACCGAGTCCCGTCATTCGAGCTTGCACTTGCTGGTGTCTTGTTCCCACTCCAATCCGAAAGTGTCAACCCACCACCCGGTACCTCCCAATACCTACTGTAGAGCCTTGTACCCTAAAACACAACGTTTTGTCATTACTTTACAAGATGAAAAGTTTGTGTCTGTCTAACACTCCAAATCCAAAGTGTTGATCCAGTATCCGATACCTCCTAATGCATACTGTAGTGTTTTTTACCCTAAAACTCAACGTTTTCTCACTTCTTTTCCTTCCAGTCCCATGCTGATTGTAGTGATGTTTACCCTAAAACACAAAGTTTACTCGCTACTTTACAAGGCACACACCCATAAATACCAAATATTTCCTTCCAGCTACACAGTCAATGAAGTGATTTTTACCACAACTCACGAAGTGTACTCACTACTTTGCAAGACACAGACCCGTAAATACCAAATAGCACCCCCCCCCCCCCCCCCCCCAGCTCCACGCTGAAAGGTTTCATTTCCACAGTGAAATCAATCACCCACTCCCTCGGTGGATTTTTCCCTACTTTCCACTTTGGTGACTGAGACACATCGTCTCTTGACACGCTGTTATTCCACGGACCCGTCATACAGCATAACTTTAACCCCATCCGCGCGTCCATTTTGATCGAGCAAAGCGATGGTGCTACTCGGTGTATAATAACCTTACACCAGCGACAGCTATAAACATACCGTCGGATTCCCTTTCCTCTCGTTGGTGTGAATAGTTTGAATAGTCTGGATTAGGCGTAACTAGTTACGCCCTGTGGATACTGCTTCCAGACGAGTGATTAAGGCCCTCACGTATTAGCAACGTCAGTTTTAGAAAAGGGCTTGCCCAGTACAAGGCCGCAGATGCTAGACAAAATCGTGAATTTATAGTCAATACTCAGCAATCTCCTGACCTCCCAGGACCAAATTGAGACCCATAACCCCGAGCCCAAGAGGCGAATGGAATCGCCCCCCCCCCCCCCCCCCCCACTCTCTCGGATGAATCTGAAACGTGGCAGGATGGGCATGACTAACATTGTTTCCACACAAAACCCAATTACATGTAGTAATGAAAAGATTGACCTGTCACCCGACAAGCCTCAACGGTCCATACACCTTTCACACTTATCCGAAAGTGACAACTCCAACAGTGAAGTATCCAGTCCCACGCATATAAAGGCGGACAACGTGAACCCGATTCCCAGTATGTCCGAACAAGATGAAGCCCCCTCAACATGATTTACTGCCACCCTTAACCAGCTACAACATGGCACCCCAATCAACAATACGTTCCTCCATGATCCCATACTCTCACCCGGTCACGGGAGAACCCCCGTACTTGTGACCCCCACCTTCAACGTCAACTCATGAACCGAATGTAATACAGAACATCCCGTATCATAAGATTAATTGGACCTGGGGGAGCCGTGACTGAGTAGGTATAGGTGCAAGCTACAAGCTGAGAGGTCCATGGTTCGGCAACCACGTTGTGTCCTTGGGCAAGACACTTCACCCTCATAGCCTATGTGGGGGCACGGTGGCGTTGTGTACTAAGGCGTATTGCACGTCGATGGTGCACCTGTCTTCAACCAATGCTACCCTGCTTGTGTGGAGTTAGTATGTTGGGGAGCTGACAGTTCCTCGCCGTTGCTCGGTGGTTCTCTCCGGGTACTGCGGCTTCCTCCATCCGTAAAACTGTCATGGTCATGATTAGCCATTGTGCAGAAATATGTGACCTTAAACAACAAATAAATAAATTGATGGGTCTCCTATGTTCTTACCCATACGATCCTCCGTGATCACATACTCTCACCCGCTCACAGGAGACCCCCCGCCCCCAGTACTTGTGATCCCCACCCCCAACGTCCACTCATGAACCGACAGAAATACAGGACATCCCGTCCCATAAGATTGATAGGTCCCCCAATGTTTCCACTTTCTGTTTTGCAACTCCGGGCCCCATAAAGCTGGAATAGCAAAACAGAAAGTGGGGTGCTACTTGTATCAAATGTCGCGGGAACATCTTTTCAACACAACATTGCGGGGTTCACTGTTTGGCGGGAGAGACACTTTCGCTCATTTGGGAGGACCGCAATTTGAGTCAAACATTTTTTGGGAGCTATAGCAACGATAGGTCAAACCGGGCGGAATGTTGACGGGTTTGAGTTTCGACTATCACTGCAGGGAGGTTTGCAGTGGTGTCGTTTTGAGGGATATTGTTGGGAGTCCCACTGAAGGAGTATGAAAGTGTATTCATAGTTGGGTATTGTCGGAGGACAAACCAATGGTGTGATTCGCTATCGGGGTTTGGTTGGGCAAGATGTTACTCTCATAAACTGGGTGTGTGTCTGTGTCATCTTGTGAGTTAAGAAGGAGTGGTCTGTGGCGCGTGGTCCTGGCGGAACTATGCTCTCATGGATGGCTAAATTAAGGTTTCTCAGCTTGGAATGGGATTCAGCCGGTGAGAACATAGGGGACCAATCAATCTTATGGGACGGGATGTCCTGTATTACTGTCGGTTCATGAGTTGACGTTGGTGCTGGGGGTAACAAGTACTGGGGGTGGGGGTCTCCTGTGAGTGGGTGACAGTATGTGATCACGGAAGATCGTTTGGTTAATTGGGGTACCATGTTGCAGCTGGTTACGGGTGGCAGTAAACGACGTTGAGGGGGCTTCTTCTTGTTCGGAGATACTGAGAATCTGGTTCAAGTTGTCCTACTATATATGCGCGGGACTGTATACATCACCATTGGATTTGTCACTTTCGGGTATGTCCCTGGAGGAGTGCGAAAGGTGTATGGACCGTTGAGACTTGTCGTGCGACAGGTCAATCTTTTCATTACTTCATGTAATTGGGTTTTGTGTGGAAACAATGTTAGTCATGCCCATCCTGACATGTTTGGGATTCACAGGAGGGGGAGGGGGTTCTATTCGCCTCTTGAGCTCAGGGTTATGGGTTTCAATTTGGGTGTGTAATTGTGAGAACAGCTCCTGGGTGTCAGGAGATTGCTGGGTACTTACCACAAATTCACGGTTTTGTCTAGCATCTGCAGCCTTGTACTAGGCAAGCCCTTTTTCTAACACTGACGTTGGTAATACGCGAGGTCCTTAATCACTCGTCCACATGCGGCAACCGCATTGTGTCCTTGGGCAAGACACTTCACCCCCATTGCCCACATGGGGACACGGTGACGCTGTGTACTAAGAGGCCTACTACACGTCGATGGTGCACCTGTCTTCAACCAATGCTAACATCGCTTGTGTGGAGTTGGTATGTTGGAGAGCTGACAGTTGCTCGCCGTTGCTCGGTGGTTCTCTCGGGGTACTCCGGCTTCCTCCACCCGTAAAACTGTCACGGTCATGGTTAGCCATTGTGCAGAAATATGTGACCTTAAACACCAATAAATAAATAAATAATCACTCGTCCGGAAGCAGTATCCGCAGGAGGTAACTAGTTACGCCTAATCCAGACTTTTCAAACCAACGAGAGGAAAGGGAATCCTCGGGTAGGTTTATAGCTGTCGCTGGTGTAGGTTTATTATACATCGGGTAGCACCGTCGATTCGCTCGGTCAAAATGGACGCGGGGATGGGGTTAAACTTATGCTGTATGTCTCCGTCAGCAAAATGGAAAAGGGGTGGAAAATCTACCAAGGGAGTGGGGATGAAGTCGTTCAGCGTGGGGATGAGGGAGCTATTTGGTATTTACGGGTCTGTGTCTTGTAAAGTAGTGAGTAAACTTTCTGAGTGGTGGTAAAAATCGCTCCATTCAATGTGGAGCTGGAAGGAAATATTTGATATTTATGGGTGTGTGTCTTGTAAAGTAGTGAGTAAACTTTGTGTTTTAGGGTAAACATCACTACAATCAGCATGGGGCTGGGAGGAAAATAAATGAGAAATTGTTGAGTTTTACGGGGGGGGGGGGGGGGGGTGGGGGGGGGGGGGGGGGAGGTCGCAAAAAAATGCCAGGATACAAGGTCCAGGTGGGTGGGTGGGTGGGTCCGAGCCCCAAAGTGCAGTTTTTGCCGGTGTCAAGCAATTTTTTGTCAAATATCATTTTACAGACAAGTTATTACAACCAAAGTGAATTCAAGTTTAGATTCATAACTTAGAACAGAATAGAGCATTGATATGTGTTGGGGGTTCCATGTTAGAATTTTCCCCCATGTTTTACACTTCATTAGGGGGTGGTTCCTCTTCGGTATCCGGACAAAATACCCTCGGACAAAATACCCTTAGGACATAATACCCTCAAAAAAATACCCTTAGGACATAATATCCTCAATGGGTAGGACAAAATACCCTCGGACAAAATACCCTCAGACCAAATGTATATAAAGTTGGATTTTTGGTGTTGGGGGGGGGGGGGGGGATTATTGCATCTAAGGCACTAGCCGGTGTTTTGTTTGAAATAACAAGTACCAATATTTTTAATTTTTTTTATTAACCCTTTACCTAACGTAACGGCCGAAACCGGCCAGCGCTATTCTCAAAAATCGCCAATTAATTTTCACTGCTTTTTCATTTTTTGTCTCAAAAACATAGGTTATGACCTTTCGTTGGAACGAGCTCGTCGAGCTCGTTCCAACGAGGGGTCATAACCTATGTTTTTGAGACAAAAAATTAGTTATTCAAGAATTATTTTTGCAAGTGTCGTCTGCTTTTCAGGTAAAGGGTTAAACTAAATAGATATGAAGCACAATACCAATGGCATATGGCAATTGAATATGAAGCACAATATAAATGGCAGATAGCACAGAACATGAAACAAATATGAGGGTATTTTGTCCGAGGGTATTTTGTCCTACCCATTGAGGGTATTATGTCCTAAGCGTATTTTTTTGAGGGTATTATGTCCTAAGGGTATTTTGTCCGAGGGTATTTTATCCTACAATCTTCCTCTTCTGGGTCTGGAAAAAAATTGCAAAACACAAAAGTGATTCCCAGCTATTTGGTCATGATTTTCACTCCTTTATATTTCTACTGAGGCAGTCTTTGCAGCTCCTATTATTTGATTCTTCTGTAAGCCTCAGGGTGCCTCATGCCATTGGTCTAGTGTGCTTCCATGTATGGAATAATTGGAAAGATTGATAGAATAAAAATCTTGATTGTGGAAAACGTGTATAATTTCAAGCAAGGTAAATATGATTCTGGTGACACTAACATAAAAAAATAAATAAGAGACAATTCATCTCAGACAAGCCACCCTGGCATGGGTCAAAGAACTTCAGTATTAGGTCTCCCTCAGACCAGCTGTACAAACTAAACATTTAACCGAAAAGTAATGAAATGAAAAACAACTATTTCTTGTGGACAGTTGAAGATATCCAGGTGGGAACAATATATTTTGGGCAGGGCTTCTTGGTGATGGGATTCGACTGGTGTCTGAACAGCATATACATGTTGTACATCGTGGTAAGGGTTGTGTTGCTTGGAACATGAATGGGTGTATATCTGCAATTCAATTGGTGGAGGCGGGTTCCAGTGGTTACCTGGGGGTCTGATGCTGCATTTCCGTTGTGGCTTTATAAGCAGAGAGATTGTTTTGGGGCCATCTGTGGCTAGGGATGCCTTGGATGCCCAAGAGCAGGGCTTGGATATCGGACAAGTTGGTTTGCGGCACCTTTCATGTTTGGGAAAAGTATTTATTTATTTATTTTTTTTTTTTTTTTGATTTAGGTAATTTGAATACTTCGTTAAACAGATTTTATAAATTGGGGTGGGTCCCCAATTGTCTTTGGGGAAAAACTGTGCGGGAGGGTTGGGTGTCCAAGACATGACTGACAAAAATTTGCATTCCGGGGTGGTGGGTCCCAAAAATTGAAAATGTAAAAATTTCCACCTTGTATCCGTAATTTATCGCCTGACCCCCCCCCCCCCCCCCCTGAGTTTTAGGGTAAACAAGTGTTTGACCACCGAGGTGGTATTAGTCCCCTACGGCGCTTTTGTGACATAAGGTGTTTTTGTCACAGAAGACACTAGAGTATATAAGCATCTTGGATTTTAAAAAAAAAAATATTGAGCGTGCATAATCCCCTCACAACCCTTTATCCATGTACCATATATGAAAGGCGTAGCTTGAACCATGTTGGAGGGAGGGGTGGTAACATAAAATAGAGAAAAAAGCTTAAAAAAACACAACAAAAATGGCCGCCATTCTGCCATCTTGGATTTTGAAAAATAAATATTGACTGTGCATCATCTCCTCAGAACCATTTATCCATGTACCAAATATGAAAGGTGTAGCTTGAAGCATATTAGAGGGAGAGGTGGTAAAAACAGACAGACAAACAGACGGACAGACAGACAGACAGATGTTAGATTTTGAAAAAAAAATATGTTCGTGCATAATCCCCTCACAACATCCTTATTCCATGTACCATATATGAAAAGTGCAGCTTGAACCATGTTGGAGGGAGTAGTGGTAACATAAAATAGAGAAAAAAGCTTAAAAAACACAACAGAAATGGTTGCCATGACGCCATCTTGAATTTTGGAAAACATCCCATTACAACCCTCTATCCATGTGCCAGATATAAAAAGTGTAGCTTGAACCATGTTGGAGTGAGGGGTGGTAACATAAAATAGAGAAAAAAAGCTTAAAAAACACAACAAAAATGGCCGCCATGCCGCCATCTTGGATTTTGAAGAAAAAATATTGAACGTGCATCATCCCCTCCCAACCCTCTATCCATGTGCCAAATATGCGAAGTGTAGCTTGAACCATGTTGGTGGGAGGGGTGGTAACATGAAAATAGAGGAAAAAAAGCTTAAAAAACACAACAAAAATGGCCGCCATTCCGCCATCTTGGATTATGAAAAAAAAAATTTGAGCATGCATCATCCCCTCAGAACCATTTATCCATGTACCAAATATGAAAGGTGTAGCTTGAACCATGTTGGTGGGAGGGGTGGTAACATCAAAATAGAGAAAAAAGCTTTAAAAACACAACAAAAATGGCCGCCATTCCGCCATCTTGGATTTTGAAAAAATTTTTTTTAGCGTGCATCATCCCCTCAGAACCATTTATCCATGTACCAAATATGAAAGGTGTAGCTTGAACCATGTTGGTGGGAGGGGTGGTAACATCAAAATAGAGAAAAAAAGCTTAAAAAACACAACAAAAATGGCCGCCATTCTGCCATCTTGGATTTTGAAAAAAAAATTTTGAGCGTGCATCATCCCCTCAGAACCATTTATCTATGTACCAAATATGAAAGGTGTAGCTTGAACCATGTTGGTGGGAGGGGTGGTAACATGAAAATAGAGAAAAAAAGCTTAAAAAAACACAACAAAAATGGCCGCCATTCCGCCATCTTGGATTTTGAAAAAAAAAATTTGAGCGTGCATCATCCCCTCAGAACCATTTATCCATGTACCAAATATGAAAGGTGTAGCTTAAAGCATGTTGGAGATAGAGGTGGTAACATAAAAAACAGACAGACAGACGGACAGACAGACGGACAGACAGACAGACGGACGGATGGAGTGCAATCCTATAGTCCCGTTACGGTTCCCGTAGGGGACTAAAAACACTACAGTATGCACTAGGAGGTACCGGGTACTGGATCAACACTTTGGATTTGGAGTGTCAGACAGACACAAACTTTTCATCTTGTAAAGTGGTGAGAAAACGTCCTGTTTTGGGATAAAAGGCTCTACAGTACGTACTGGGAGGTACCGGGTGCTAGGTTGACACTTTGGGATTGGATTGGGAACAAGACACCAGCAAGTGCAAGTTCGGGTGACGGGACTCTGTTTATATTAGTGCTGGGCTGAGATTTGGTGGGCTCTCATAACTTCGCTACAAGGTGATTGGTTGATAAGTTTTCTGAGTTCCAGGAGTGGATTCGTGTAATTGTCATGGGGGCACGAATATTTTGCAGTCGGAAAAGATGCGGCAAGTAAATAAACAGTTTGAGTGAATTCATGCTGATGATCAAATGGTGACGCCGATTATATATGCTTATCTCGAGATATTATCTCGAGATCATGAGATATTATCTCGAGATCTTGAGATAGTTTCTCGAGATCTTGAGATATTATCTCGAGATCTCGAGGGTTTATTTTGACTTCAAAATAATTAATGGTCATCGAGCAGGGAGAAATTCTCTCCTGGTCGTCAATAACAACCTTCATTTGAACTCTACTCACTCCCCCATTCGAATAACTGCAGTGAACAGTTTCATTCAGTGGTTAATTTGGTTTGTTCTGGTTGGGTCATGGTATTTGTTTCTCAGACAAAAAACCCTCCCACCCTCCCTATTTATTTTCTGTAATGAAGAAATTTTATTTGCAGACCGTTATCAGATAGAACAGAGAATTTATAAATGAAATTTTGTAAATATACACACACATAGCATTTATGTTAGTATAGTAATGTAATGAGTGGACCTTGTTCAGATGTAAGTGAAATATTTATTTATTTTGATTATTTATTTATGTGAATTGAAATTTAATGATATTGCTCATCAACAGTTGATATATTTTTATCGCAGTTCAGCTTTTGATTGAATAATTGATGGACATATTTCATTCCTGTTATTTTAATATTTGTATTTTATTTATTTATCATTATCTCAGTATATTTTATTTACTTCTTATTGGCCATATTAAAAAAGCATTAACTGCTATAAATTTTGAATTCTTATAATTTCCTCCCAAGATGATCATTATATTTTCTCGAGATCCTGAGATATTATCTCGAGATCTTGAGATAGTTTCTCGAGATCTTGAGATATTATCTCGAGATCTCGAGATAAAAAAAGTATTGAGGGTGGCCTAAATCAGCCACCGTATAATCCCTATTAATCCCTACCATAAAGTATTTTTAATAAAATTGATCTCTTGATAGCATTGTTGACTCGGTCATACTAAATACCAAGGGATACCGAGGTGAAGGAAAATAGGGGTGGGGATGGGGTTGAAAACTCTGAAATGGGTATGGGGTTGTGTAGTTTGAATATATAAATAGATTTAAGCAGTATGTGCATCGTTTAATGCCATATTTGAGAATTATGGGCGCTAAAGAAATAGCGTTCGCTGAAAAATCGTCCCCTCGGTATTTAGTAGGTACATGTAGTTTGGTAATAGTATTTACAGCAGCCGCATCTCAGTAAGCGACAGTGTGAATTGTAAATCACATTATGACTTGTTAATTAGTTCTCTTTGTAGCTTTCGGCAATTGCAGTCACAGCCTGCTTCCCAGACTCAACACACATATCATGTACCAGGCATTTGAAGGAGAATGCGTTCCACAATCTTCATAAGACACATAACAAATAAACCGCAAATAACATGATCAGCATTATCTTCCGTTCCAATACATGGCTTCTCACGACTGAGGACCCTGTTGTATACGAAGAAATTTCAACTGACCTATCGACGCTTTACGAAGGCAGCATATATTTGGCATTGACATTTTTACCTAAACTAAAATCCAAAGTATTCGAACCAAGACTGACATCCCAAAAATATAGATAACAACTGCGAGAGTAAGAATAATATTATAAAAATTGGAAAATGAATGGAGGTTTTTAAATTGCCAGAGCTGACTTGACACACTTGGAGACATTGTTATGGACCAATATCGTTATAAGGAACTAATATTTTCGGAAGTGATTTTTCATTCGCCAAAGATGAAGAAAAAAACAAAAAAAAACAAAAAAAACCCAAAACGTGCCGTTAGACAAGAGACGTGGTCTGCACTAACGGCTGACTAACGGGGTCGACGAATTAATAAAAGGTTACTGACTTACCTTCCGACAATTCTAAAAATCAAACTGACGGACGTTTGACCATTCCTAACACCGCGGCAGTTGCAACAAAAACTGGTCAGTTAAAGAGGGTGAATACCTTGAAAAGAAAAAAAATGTCAACAAAAAAAAAACCAAGGCCAAATTAAAGCCGTAGACACTGAGCCGAAATCGCTAAAAAATATGCTCTATATAGGCATACCCTAAATACAAGATGTAGCTTTGGGTGAATCGGGCATAGCAGAACAATACTTATCATAGTATGCCACAAAACCCTAATAACGGTATGAAGCCAACAATGGCAACTGGCAAAAGTTCTGCCGGTCCAAGCCGAGATAAACGTTGATGGGAGTTTTTTTCTCATCAAATATTTCAGTGATCTGTGTTGTGATACCCAATTAGCACTTACACGCTTCACCCAGGCACCGAGGCAGCCTATTAATTATAAAGCTACCCACTAAATACCGAGGAGCAGTTTTGGCGACAGCTCGGTCTATATCTCTTGCATTTACTCGAATAAATCAACGGTTATATCACATATATTGCTTCAAAGAACTAAATTATATGTCTGCACATATATTTAAACCTTTTAAACAACTCTTACTTACTTATTTCCCTTCACCCAGGTAACCCTCGGTATTCAGAAGGACCCTTGTTGGCTTGTCTGTGTCAAGATCGATTCGAATTTGTCCGAGTCAAGGGTTAATGGTCAGGGATTGTAAATAATTAATTTGATACGTTTGCTTGTAAAAGCCGCATATAGACACTGGGTACAAATTATTGAAGGCTAATTAATTAACTGCTTGGCCAGGTGGGTGTTTATCTCTCGTTGAGAGGGCTAATGGTTCCCTGCTGCGACATTCAAAACTACGAGGCAACTTATCTCTGAAAGTCCCTAATAGTAATCCGTCACTGTCAGCCGCGGGTGGTGTTCCACACTATGTGGCCCTCAAATAAGTGTCATCCCCGTAGTTCTAAATGTCAGACTCACGAGTTTACAAAGAGATATCTCATCTATCTTAATAACGGTGTCCTATTGTTGTAGACGGCGAGTTGTTAAATCACTGGAGTGAAGTGACTGATTTCGAATGTGTAAAATTTAGTTAGACAGAGTTGGTTAAAGTTGACTGACAATTTAGCGTATTTGGAGGTTGAGCGGCGTAAAATAGACAATACGTTGTACGCAATCGCTTGAGAAGTGAAGAGGAAACCCAGGAGTGAGGAACAGCCAGAAGCATATAGACAACAGCATTCGAGAACACGGAGTCTCCCGGAAAGAGCTCGAACTTTATGGGGGAAATTCATATGTGCTTTGATTGTGTATAATGTATATTCTTGGATTGTTAATTGATGTGTATATGTGAGTACTTATTATTATTTTTATTTCCTTTAAATAATACTCAAATAATCCACCATCGGTTATCTTTTTAAATATCAAGTCATGGACACCTTAAGATGACGAATCTGCCCCAATAAAAACCACAACACCGCGAGGCCAAGAGACGTATGTTCACTCGAAAGCCCGGCTGTCCTCTCTGAGTACGACCGAGCTCTAGAGTGATCATAAATCTCACATATCTGCCCCAACGTATTGTGACAGTCTGTTCCTTCGATGTTTTGTTTGCAAAATATTTCTAGTTATTTGTTTTCTTTGCAATATATTTTTAGTACTCTTGATTGTTTTCTTAACAACATACGTCCAGTTTATTTTTTCAATAAAACCATACAAATATGTACAACATTAGAACCAGCTTGACTAGCTAGTTCTGATATCTATATTTGGATGGTTTTGTAGAGAAACTTCTGAGATATTTCAGACTGTGGGTGGATTGAAACAAAACCGTACCGTAGAGCATACGTTGACCTGTTGTTTTTTTTCATTTTCATAATGAATTACTCTTTGAATTTACATCCACAGTGTGTAATGCATATGGGAATGAAGTGGTATTAATTCGATTACGACACCACGCAAGTACCTAGGCTCGGATCAGGGGTATAATCAGAAAATGCAAGCCATCTTCGTCCTCAAGACAAGACGAAGTCTCTTACAAAATAATCAGTGCCCCCAACATCTTCTACTGTACACTTAACCAACTCCTAAACTGCTATCTCTCTTGTGGGTACTTCCCAAAATGCTGGAAAGTGGCCACAGGGGTCATAGTACCTAAACCGGACAAGGACCTTACCAACGCTTCTAACTACCGTCGAATTGGCTTCCTCAGCTGTGTTGGAAAAATATTTGAGCGGATTCATACTATGAGACTTACTTCGCAGCTATCTTGAATCAATCAACTTTTTCAACAAATGGCAAAGAGCGTATAGGAGTCAGAAAGGGGGAATCGAACACGTATACAGACTGGTCGACTATATGAAAACAGCATTTAGTCAAAACGAAATCGGAACAGCGCTTTTCTTGGATGCAGAAAACGCGTTCGACTCGGTATGGCACAATAGCATGAGATATAAACTAGCGAAAATGGGATTACCCACTAAAATTCTGAGGATCATATCTAACTGACCGAAAAATGAAGGTGAGGGTTAACCGCGAGTTGTCAGAGGAAGTAATACTCGAAGCGGAACACCACAAGGGTCGGTTCTAAACCCGCTTCTTTTCATAATATATGTGAATGGCATAGAAAAAGTAGGGAAAAACTGTGTTGACGACAAAGCCATGTGGACGGCCAGCAAGTCCCGAAACATTATTAAAAATAGGCCGATGAAATCGTCAGATGTGTACCCATACGCGCAACTAGTAGAAAGCTGTATGAAGGAGGGCCACCACGGATGCCGACATTATGTACACCATACATGGTATGGGTACATATAGAAATGGATTGGAGGAGTGTCTAATTTGATGGATAAAGGGTTAATATCTCCGGATCAAATTATCAGATTTACATAAAAAAAACTATACAGCACAGCACATCAGTAACCTGAATAAATATATAAAGTAACATGACAATCGGAGTGATATTTTTTGAGTTATCTCATGCCAAAGGGATTGGAGGAATTTTCAATTTGAAGGATAAAGGGTTAATACCTCAGGATCAAATTATCAGATTTACACCAAAACCTATACAGCTCGGCACATCAGTAACCTGAACACAAATATAAAGTAACATGGCAATCCAAGCAATATTTTTCAAGTTATCAAATGCCAAAGGGATTGGAGGAATTTTCAATTTGAAGGATAAAGGGTTAATATCTCAGGATCAAAATAACAGATTTACACCAAAAACTATACAGTTCGGTACATCAGTAACCTGAACACAAATATAAAGTAACTTGACACTCCAAGCAATGTTTTTCAAGTTATCGAATGCCAAAGGGATTGGGGGAATTTTCAATTTGAAGGATAAAGGTTTAATATCTCAGGATTAAATTATCAGATTTACACAAAAAACAATACAGCTCGGCACATCAGTAACCTGAACATAAATATAAAATAACGTGACAATCCAAGCAATATTTTTCAAGTTATCGGATGCCAAAGGGATTGGAGGAATTTTCAATTTGAAGGATAAAGGGTTAATATCTCAAGATCAAAATAACAGATTTGCACCAAAAACCATACAGCTCGGCACATCAGTAACCTGAACACAAATATAAAGTAACTTGACAATCCAAGCAATATTTTTCAAGTTATCGAATGCCAAAGGGATTGGAGGAATTGTCAATTTGAAGGATAAAGGGTTAATATCTCGGGATTAAATCATCAGATTTACACCAAAAACTATACAGCTCGGCACATCAGTAACCTGAACACAAATATAAAGTAACTTGACAATCCAAGCAATATTTTTCAAGTTATCGAATGACAAAGAAATGGATACGGACGTCGGACGGACAGACGGACGGACGTTCCAACTATTTGGGTTTAAGGGCTACGAAAAAAACATTTTATGTGTCCATTACCTCATTTTAGCCAGAACCCCACCCCCACCACCCTAGAACTTATATTTAACCCTAACCCCACCCCATCCACTCAAAAACCACACCCTAACCCTACCATACCCTGACCCTAATCCCTAAAACCCCACCCCTGACCTCAACCCCACCCCCCTGGGACCTAACCCTCCCCAACCTTAAGATCTACTCTGGGGCTACCCCTAACCCAACCCCATCCCCGACCCTAACCCCACCCTAGCCAGACCAAAAGGATTAGGGGCGATTTTTTGGTTTAGACGCTATCAAAACTAAAACCCCACCCCTGACCTCAACCCCCACCCCCTGGGTCCTAACCCCTCCAACCTTTAGCCCTGCCCTGGGGCTACCCCTAACCATAACCCCACCCCTCTCCTAACCCTAATACTACCCTAATTTTGACTAACCTCCTAAAAATAATAGCTCCTAAACAGGTTTAGTTGGCCCGGACAGACGGACAGACGGACGGGCAAAGGATGGACGAACGACGGATGGCCACCCCGGATGGCGGCATTATGTGTACCATACATAGTATGGGTACACATAAAAATCGTCTACAGGATACCATTCGCGATCTTGAGAGCTGTTGCGCCCAATGGCGCATCAAACTCAATGCCGCCAAAACTCAAAACGTTACGTTCTTCAAGAAGCAAAGAAAAAGAAAAGAAAAACAGTCCCTAGTATCGATCTCCGGTTATACGATCACAAATTAGAAGCAAGCCCAGAGGCCAAATTTTTGGGATTTATACTAGATAGCAACCTCTGTCAAAACAGCCACGTAAACGTATCTATTTTCTGAAGATGATCAGAGGTAAAAATTGGGGAGCAAACAAAGATGTGCTTCTCCAGCTCTACAAGTCATTCATACGTCCGGTACTCGAAAACGGTGCCATAATAACAAGGGACCTGAGAAAAACCAACATTCAGAAGCAACAGAGGGTTCAAAATTATGCCTTGCGTGTGGCACTATGATAACCCAAATGGACACCGACAAAAGAACTTTACAACCTAGCATGGGCGCAGTTCATGGGGGGGGGGGGGGCAGGGGGACGTCGCCCCCCCCCCCCCCACACACACACAAAAACAAATTCTGGGGGGACATCGTATGATTGTCCTACCCCATCACAAAGCCCCTCCGAACCTACCGAAAGGAATGCAGTTTGTATATATAGTCAACCACACATGATTCTCGGGTCACGGTATTCCAGTTATCTAACGTCCATTCACTAAACACGAATAATTTGAGTGCACATTCGATTTTGTTAAGGTTATCTAATAATAGAATCATAGACTTCTGACGCGGAGTAGGTTGCATCAGAGTCTATGATTCTATAATTAGACACACGCATGATGTCAACGTCACAATTTAGCTTTCCAAGAACACTTGTCTCTCTCTTGTGGAAGTCAAGTTGATTATTTGCTGTTTATATAATAGTGTGTTAGGCATGTCGCAGAAAAAGTTGACGGCTTTTGAGAAAAAAATTGACGAATATATTGGATCGCTCGAAGAAGCAGCACAAAAAGAAGATGAGAATACCGCAGCTGCATCGACTTCAGTTGAACAGTTAGTACAAGATCCCCAATTACCCCCTAAAACCGACAGAGAAACTGTAAATGAGAAAAACACAACTACATCTGGGGTGACGGATCTTCAACCACACCAACCGATGGACGTCAAGTTTATGGTAACACATTAGCTCAAAATGAACGTAGCAGTATTATGGTATCCACCATTGCTACAATGGTGGATACCATAATACTGCTACGCTCATTTTGAGCTAGGTAACACATCAATTGAAAAATCGGATATTACACTTTCAGACCGACTGGTACAAACGGTTTCCATGATTACATTGTGTCGTGGGATTAAGGAAAGTTCTGTGTTTTGAATGTTTAGTGGCCGTGTGCCTTTGTGCTAGGGCACTTTGTGTCACATTGTTCTTTTTCACATAAGCACATATGACAAAAAAGGGATTCCATAGCCACAGGTGTTTTCAAAAAAGGGGGTGCTAAAATTGGGGTGCCTGGGGATATTGCCATTTGATATAGGCTTTTATTATGCAGAAGGGAGATAACTCTGCATACAGATTATGAGAAATTAAGCAATCTGATTGGTTATAAATGATTTAGATATATGAAACAACAAGAGTACTTGGAATAGGATCAGAACTAACAAGAATAGACCAGAAATTGCTAAAAATAGTAATAATAAGCAAAACTGTTCCAACTAATAGGCTCTTCTACGCTGCGGGAGTATACTCCAGAACAAAGGAACATGCCTAGGTAGACGTAAACTATTACATATATAGATAGAAGCAGAGAATTCTGAAAGAATTCGAAATAGTAAGAAGTTGGGTGGATTTTGGTGATTTGGAGGGATTGTCGGGTTGTTTGTGGTAATTAAATTTACTCTTCTACAATCGAACATACCCTCCGAACATGCCACGTCCTATTGCAGAAAAATTGGGTAACATAGCACCCACGCGCTACCATAGGAACCAAGATGGCGGCCTCCAGTATACAAAATGACTGACGGAAACACGTATCACTCTAACAACACGCGCTGCGCATGCGCACTCACGCCACGTATCCCTATGGAGATGACGTCACAAGATGGCCGCTCACGCGGGTTACCATGACAACACAACATAGCGGCACTGGGTCACGTGACTTGACGTCACATCCGGGGTCATCCACCGGGGTCATCCAACCTGTACCTGCAGGGGAACATGACATACTACTCAAATAAAGTTATTAGGGTCGCAAGGGATTTCAATCCCACATCGTCCCTGTGCGCCTTCGGCGCGCTGAAACTTTTTATTCATTCATTCATGATTGCTCTTTTCAGAGATGTTAATGAAATGTCGTCAGCCACACTCAGTGATGATGAGTGATCAGATTATCTGTTTAAACAAACACAGATTAGCATTATTTTTTTGGAATCATTATAAGATAGATGTTTGGGTTCTGAAAGGATAATTTTCTCCTCAGCCACTGAATACGATTTTTTTTTAACTTTTGTGTTAAATTTCCTATTCTTGGAAAGGAATTATTATTCTTTCATGCGTGGTTTGTGTAGTGGATTCAAAATTTGCATAATAGGATTTTATTTCTTTTGGACGGGACTTTCTTATTATTAAATGTAACCATGGTATTTCCAATCATAATAAAGTGTTGATCCATGGTTAAAATGCTTTGTTGATTATCCTCTCTTAATTCTTCCGCTTCGTGTTCCCAACACCTCAACCCCTCTGCTTCCTATCCCTCACCTCAGAACAAGAGGTCGAAACGTTCCAGGGCCTAAACGTCCCGAGGCCAAACCGACCCGACACCCCCAATACCACCACACACACTCACACAAGCACACACACCTTACACCTAACTCTTCGGACAGAAATGTCAGAGTTGAGAAACACAAGCCTATAACGACTAACTTAAAGAATAAATCCACGATGTTGGGTCGAGGTCACCCAGGGCCACAATAAGCAAAAGGTTTGGAATGGCATCCTGAGCAAAGTCCTTTCGGGAAATGCTTTAAAACTTCATTGCATACCACTTTTTTGCGCGATGGACACGTCAACAGATGAACCAGACCTCGATAACGAAATCGTAAAGCGTTTTCTGGCATTAGAAAAAATAGACGAAAATATTTATAGGTTTGCATAAATGAAGGAAGTGAAGATAACAACTAAACACCCAAATAAACTACTCTTTGAGGTTTTTTTTTCACTGCTTGAATGATGGCCCTTTGGCCGCCCATTTTAGTAATGGCGACCGGGGGATTTCAGTTCTACTAGAAATTTTATTTACTCTCTGTAACAACAAAAGTTGCTTATCAGTCATTTGTGCTTTTAGTAGCGACACCTTTCCCAAACAGCAGTTGAAACGAGGCTTTGGAAATGGAATGTCGTGTATTAAAAATCGTTCCTTGTGTGGCACCCTACCATTTCTGAACGTTGATGGCGCAGCACAATCATTGTCAATGAGGATGACTGATATGCAAATGATATATTCGTGCTAATGGACCTGACCAGTTTAATATTGTTTTATTCTACCTAGCTCCAATTTGGAGCCTGGTCTGTGGTGTCACTTTTCCTAATTGGCGATAAATTTGTAGATCTTTTTTTATGATGCCGACTGAGCTCCAACTTTCAAGCTTTTTTATGCTCTCAGAAGAATAGATTGTGCGGGGGGAGCATATAGTTACTGCTTTGTTCATCTGTCGTCCATCCGTCCGTCTGCAACAAATGGTTTCTGGATGATAACTCTAGTTTGTTTTGCTGTATGACCTATTAAGTTTTGCAGCATTACTACCATTACTACCTGCTGTGAAATGTATGTAAAGTTCAGTTTTCACCATTATGACTTTTATTGTTCCAGAGTTATGCCTGTTGAAAAGTGGCAAAATGGTAAAATTAATGGTTTCCAGATGATACCTCTAGCTCACTTCAAATGATGTGTGACCTTATAATTTTGCAAAATTAATTCCTACCATGAAATGTAGGTCAAGTTTGATTTTCACCATTTTAGCATTTACTGTTCTAGAGTTATGCCCCTTGAAATGTGGCAAAATGGTAAGATGATAAAACATTTTTTATGGTATGGCTTCTTATTAAATGCTCAGGGCATGTATAATCAAACCTGCTTATATCACTACCTCAGATGCTTTTATGTTGGATACAATGTATGTGATATCTTTGTGGGGACAGTTCATAAGTTTGTCCAAATAGGATCATTGACATCAAATGGTCAAACCACTGGTTTAAATATTTCCAGTTTAGATATACAGCGGAGCCATGTTAATTGAATAGCGTTTATGCCAGTTAAAATTATTCAGTTAACAGGAGTATTCAATTAACAGAGATGTGGACACTTAGCTGTATTCTTGGGACACGGTGGCTCAGTAGGTAGAGGTGCAGGCTGCAAGCCGAGAGGTCCTCGGTTTGAATCCCACTTTTGGCAACCGCATTGTGTCCTTGGGCAAGACAATTCACCCCCATTGCTCATGTGGGGGCACAGTGGCGTTGTGAACTAAGGCGTACTGCATGTCGATGGTTCACCTGTCATCAACCATGTTAACCCTGCTTGTGTGGGGTTGGTATGTTGAGGAGCTGACAGTTGCTTGCCTTTGCTTGGTGGTTCTCTCTGGGTACTCCGGCTTCCTCCACCCGTAAACCCGTCATGGTCATGATTAGCCATTGTGCAGAAATATATGACCTTAAACACCAATAAATAAATAAATAAATAAATAAATAAATAAATAAATAAATAAGCTGTTATCTTAGGTTAACCTGAACATTTAGTCTTTCATATCTTGTTTGACAGAGCTCATGAAGCTCTGTCAAACAAGATATTATAGAGTAAATGCCTGTATTGGATGTACTGATGCCAAATAGGTCAATAAACAGGAGGAAGTTGGTGACTGTCCAGGTAAATTCTTGACCCATTCCAAGATTTTTTATTCAATTAACAGGAGTTTACTCTATAATCTTTATTCAATTAACCCGATTTAACCGTTCAAATTTGTACTGGAGGTATGATAAATGGTTTTGTGTTTGGAAATTATATTCAGTTAACAGGGCTATTCAGTTTAGAGATATCCAATTAAGTTGACTCCATGGTACAGTGTTCTTGTAGGAAGGATTTTGAAGTACATTGAAATCAAGCCCTTGGGGTGTCATGGAGCCCTCAGATTTTAACACTCTTTTGATTTTAAAAATGGGAGGTGCACTGTGTACTGCTCAATACCATTTGAAGTGAAGCACACTATTGTTGAGGCCTGACATCAGGAATATGTTTTGAAGAAACACATCAATGAGCATCTGTACACTCTTCACTCCACTGGTGCACAAGAATCCAAAAATATTATCTGATGTTTGAAATAAGCTTTTTGTTGCAATAAGGCCTAAAAAAGTTAAAAATCTGTTTCTCAGGCCCTCCCACATGGTCCTTTTGGCTGCTACATGCTCTCCTTTTATAACCAATGCAAACTTGAAGAAATAAAAATATTTTACCCAAGTTAATAAAATTGATAAATTTGTCCCTAAAGTGCAAGCAGGCTTTGCAATGCTTTAGCATTACAAAGCTCTAAGTGCACTCAATGGAGGAAATACACCACTACACATGCTATTCTGTTAATTATGAGGCCTAAAACAAAACAAACCAAGAATATGAACTTTTGATGGCAAAGAAATAATTATAAAAAATAAAATAAAAAACTGCCTGTTGGCATGCAATTTTATAAAAAAGGGCCTCAGAAACAGAAGATCTACTTTGTGAGGCCTAATCAAATTTATTTGAGTTCAGTTTAATACATGATAATGTTAAAAAAATCAGTGGAGCAATTGTAAGTCAATCATATGATTCCCCGTTGAATGCATGAGTGAAAGAGATAGTGAGTAGCATTACTATCCTTTGAAGTTTGTCGTATTATGTTGTTTTCATACCAATTCTTGGAATGTGAAGTTTGATTAGTTTGAAGTCTCGGAATGCTACAGCTTATAATTCATGGTGTATTGTTCAAATTTCTTCAAATCTTACCAAAGTAATACATCTGCCAATTCCACTTCCTTTCTCGAAAGAGAGAGGATATTTTTGAGAATCCTAAGGAAAACCCCTTAGAAGACTATAAAATAGTCAAAAGACAAAATGTAAGCCAAACCAGACTGACCAGGTGCTAATTGTGCAGGGTGTACAAAACCTGGTGTCCTGCCTCCTAAAGAACAGTCACCTATTGTCCAATTCCCGCCAGTCATTTCTTCTTTCACTAACAATGGTGGATCCACTGTTTTTTGCTCTCTTTAAATCTATTGAAAAACAGCACTTTTGGAAGATTTCTGGAGGTGTGATCAATCTCTTAGTGCTTCAAATAATGATTTGAAACAACCAACATGTAGACATCTACAGATTTCTCTCATGAAAGTGTTCTTTAAATTTCTTAGTCTAAATAGGGAACATAATCATTTCTTATCACCCACTTCTGTGCCGGTATTTTTGATCCGGAAATGCTTTCTAAGCTGAGTAAGAGTGATTTAACTAATTGTTATGCAAATATATAGGTGTTAACCGCTTTCCTGTATATTTCTTCACCTCCTCCTTCATCCTTCACTGTGACATGTTTTTCTTACATATCCAATGTCACCATCTGTTTTCTCTGCACAGTGGCTGTAAGGCTTATGCCTATAACACTGCATAGTCATTGCTGACAGTGAGATTTGTGAAGGAATAAATTTTTCACACTAGATTATTAAAAAATCTAAATTTTTTAGACATAACTTGCACCTCCCCCCCAAAGTAGGAATCATGTGTCGGCTTAGGTACTATAATATATATTTTGATTACTATATTTATATCTTATAATATAACATGATTTTTCTGGGCATTTCAGTTTATGAATGGCCTGGCTGGAATGGTTAACAGCCCAAGGGTCTATTTGAGGAATGAGTCTACTTCTCGAGCCGCTAATTGGCCTGAGGGGTGTTAACAAAGTGATCGCATGTCACAGGCTGCATTCATCAGTGACTACTTTGGCATACCTAGACAACATTCTTCAGAGACATGGAAAATTCACTCTTCTGGAAAAGGGTGTTCAACATCTACTTCAGCTTCAATGTTGCTGGGTTTTCAACTGAATTTGGAGAAGTCGGATCTTATTCCATTACAATCTTTCACTCACTTGAGTATGGAATTTCTCTCCCATCTGGTCTGTGTTCCTCTTGTGAAAGCCCAGATTCGACTCAGCTGACAGCCAAGTAGTTCCTTTGTCTGATCAGTCTCCTTTGTCTGATCGGTCTTTGCACATCCATGATGGATCTAGGGCTGTCACGATTAATCTATTAATCGACTGTTGATCGGTCACGGCGAAATCGATTAGTATTTTTTGTTGTCGAATAATCGGTAAATTGTATCCCGTTCTAGACGTTTAATAATTAAAAGAAAATTGGATGAAAAAACTATTGTTTCTAAAGGTAAAGAGTTAAGAACATCGATGTTAAACCCCAAGACGCTGTTGGAAGCAATAGTCTTCCAGGTACATTCATCAAAGCTTTGATGTTCTGAACTTTTGAACCGTCAGTGTAATAATCAAGACCGGTCGGCAGTTGCGAAGTTCGCAACTGCCGACCGGTCTTGATTATTACACTGACGGTTCAAAAGTTCAGAACATCAAAGCTTTGAATGCACCTAAAAAGGATCGTCTTCATTGTTTCCTTGAGGTAGGTCAACTGACTTGAACTTCATTTTTATCGACTTCAAAGAGAGGGAGAGGAGGGGGGGGGGGGGGGTCATTTAGGTACGATTAATCGTCGATTATTTGCGACGATTAATCGATTCCTAAATTAAAAAATTGTGACAGCCCTAGATGGATCGTATCCCTCTGGACAGACTTCATCTCTGCCCTTTTCATTTGCTTCAGAATTGGAGGCTGAATGTAGATCTGTTGGATATGATTATTCTGCTAAATGAGTACATTTGATATCAGATGCAACTGTGACAGAACATCAGTTGGCTCATTCAAGGTATTCCGTTGGAAGATGCTCCAAACTAGGGCTCTATGATTACTCGAATTTCGAGTCGAATCTCGAGTCGGAACACAAAATCGACTCAACTCATCTCCGATTTGCAGATGACCTTTTTCTCGAGTCGAGTCGGTCCTGAAAAATGACAGAGTTTTCATTGTGAGTCCTTTCTTTAAACGATGCAGTAATCCAGTTTGGCCATGAAAGAAATAGGAAAATATGTTACAAAACCCTATTTGTATCACTGTTAAATGATACCAACTCGATTTACTGACACCTCATTGCGGCCTTAGTAAAGTCGGCATTATACATAAGTCGTAACAGAATTTCATCACCTGAAGATAAGGCTTTGCTCTCAAGGTGAAACGCCCAATGGATGATAGATAACTCTATTTGTGTAGAATGAAGTGCACTCTGAGCACTCAAGTCTGTATACTTCCATTTCTGTATGCCGTGCCTAATTTGGAAAACATGTTAAAACTTGTCAACATTGTTACTTGGAGGTTCTAACAGGCAAGAAAGGTTGGTAGCTTGTACCAAAATATGTATACATGAAATAGTTAGCCTATTGAAAGTCGCATTTACACGATGAAAGAACATTAAATCCCTCTCTGTTGAGAAGAAATCGGGTTGTCGGTTTTATAAGAATTGATATTGGTTGTGTACAAAAGGAATGAGGAAGGTACTTACTCATTCCCTATGTATCAACTAGCCAGAGATCTACTTATACCGGCTCATCAGTACTATGTTCCAGTGCTAGTCAGCCACATAACAGGGTGTCTGAATGTATTCGCAGATGCTGTATCCCACAAAGGCAAGATTCTCCTGCCGAAATGGATGTTGAACAGACATGTTTTCTGAACTCTCTGTGACAAGTGCTCCCCACATAAACCTGTTGTTTGCGACAAGGTGGAACAATCAACTAAGCATGTTCGTTCACCTTGTCCAAACCCTCTTGCCTTTGCCATTGATGCAGTGACACTCGACCGGAATGGGATAGATGGCTATGCCTTTCCACCAACACCAATCATCCAGTGCATTCTCATCAAGATACAGAACTTCCACTTCCATATCATACTGATTGCTCCACTCACTTGTTTGTTGTGGAAACCTATATCAAGGGATGAATGAATTGCGTTAACTGGCTTGGTGGAAATGATAACCCTGGCCTTGAAATGATTTCCAGTTGGTCTTGTTAACTATGATTTTATTCGATTTACAGAATTATTAGAAATGAAAATGAAATGCTTGAATATACTCCGGTAGATATTTACTATTCTAGGTGTAGTTACAAGCGATTCTAAGGGTTATTTTCCAGCCTGTTTCCCTCACTAAATGATTTTGAGGAACAAGTACTATGAAGCCTGGCATGATTTATCAGGCCTGTCGATTTGAGATGAATGGCTGTTTGGATTGTGTGGAGGTTACGCTATTATCGCCAGGTCATGCAAAATTTTTGTCAATTTGAATGAATGGTGGAATGAGGTTGAGCATTTTGACAGAGTTATGATCCTTTTCCGACTTAGGAAGACATGTTGATATTGGTGTCTGGACGATCACTTCAGTTTGACTGAACGAAATGAAACTAAATTTTAAACATAGGTTTATAACCACATAATACAGGTTGGAATTGACAGTGGGCTTGGTCTGATTTTTTGGCAGAATTATGGCCCTTTTCCTACTTAGAAGACATGTTGATATTGGTTTCTGTATGGTAACTTGAGTTGTAGGTGTCTGATTTCAATCAAACTTGGAATATAGCTTACTGTAGACAATATGCCAGATGGGTATGATTTTGAGTGTGGTGCAATTTTTTTTTCTGAGTTCTGGCCCCTTTTTAGGCTTTCCCAAACCCAGTTTGGAAAAGACTATTGTTATTCTTCTTTTTCAAAATTTTTCTTCTCTATTTTTTTTTTTTTTTTTTTAATTTTCTTTTTCCTCCCTTAATGTTGTCTGTTGAACTGCTCGAAAACAAGTTGTACGATTTTGACCAAATTTGGCACACTTATGTAATGTCATAAAATCTCGTGAAATGCGGTATCGTCATATCTGTGAAAACACGTATTTTCAAAATATTCTGCCAAAACCTTCAAAATTTCACCATTTTTTGAATGTCTCAAAATTGTTTACAGTTATTTAGCTCAAATTTTCCACTCATTTAGAGCATAATATGATACACCACAATCACCACTCAGATCTTTCAACTTTAACCCCCACTGGCCAAAAATGACATGAATATAGAATTTTTCTTCAAAATTGACCAACTTCAAGGGCAAATTTCTCTAATAACAAGGTTGTTGTAACAATTATTTTGGTTTGGATAGATGCAACAATGATTGCGGAAGAAAGTTACTGTTTACTTTTTAATCTCAGATTTAACCCCCAAGCACAATGAGGGTGAGAATAAGAGTACCGTTTGAAAATGCCAAAATTAGCCAACTTTGGTTGCTTTTTCCATCATTTTGGAAAGGGGTTAATTTCAAACACTTTTCGTGTACATATTCACAATTGACTACCGAGCACATTTGCTGTTGTAAGTTTAGTTGTAAAGTTTAACCCTATCGCATTCTGGTTGCATAAAAATAGGTACCGTCCAAAAAAACTCCAATTTTTTCAGAATTTGGTAAGTTTAGGTGACGATTTACTCCATTTTTAATTGCTTGAGCTCCGAATGTTTTCTATAGCTGCTTGCAGCAGTCAAAGTATGACAAATTTTGTTCTATATGTTATTATTAAAAGTTTAACCCTTAGCAGATTTGAGACTTCCCATAAGGGTACTGTCGGAATATTTGTTATTTCCACCAACTTCAAGAGCAATTTTTTCTAATTACAAGGTAGTTGTAATAATTATTTTGGAATGGCTAGATGCAACAATGATTGTGGAAGAAAGTTACTGTTTACTTTTTAATCTCAGATTTAACCCTCTAGCACAATGAGGCCGAGAATAAGAGTAACGTTTGAAAATGCCAAAATTAGCCATTTTTGGTTGCCTTTTCTATCATTTTGGAAAGGGTTAATTTCAAACACTTTTCATGTACGTATTCACAATTGACTATCGAGCATATTTGCTGTTGTTAGTTTGGTTGTAAAGTTTAACCCTATCCCATTCTGGTTGCATAAAAATAGGTACCGTCCAAATAAATTCCAATTTTTTCAGAATTTGGTAAATTTAGGTGGCAATTTACTCCATTTTTAATGGCTTGAGCTCTGAATGTTTTCTATAGCTGCTTGCAGCAGTCAAAGTATGACAAATTTTGTTCTATATGTTATTATTAAAAGTTTAACCCTTGGCAGATTTGAGACTTCCCATAAGGGTACTGTCAGAATAATTGTTATTTTCGCCAACGTTTACACGCACTTTCTCAGCACTGGAGCCATATTGTCTCAAAACCGTTTCCATGAGAGGATTGGGCCTTCATCCAAGAACAATTTTGCTGTTATATATTTTATTCAAAGTTTTAACCTTCACCCAGTTTTCGGGCCTTGAATTTGAGTGCTCTAAAATTCTTCATAAAATTGGCTTATGTGGAGCTCAATTTTCTTCCATTTTTGAAAGGAATATCGAAAAATGATTTACATGTTCGTATTTACAATTGCCTACCGAGCATATTTGCTGTTGTAAGTTTGGTTGTAAAGTTTAACCCTATGCTCGTTCTGTTTGCATAAAGATAGGTGCAGTCCAAAAAAACTCTCGTTTTCAGAATTTGGTAAGTTTAAGTGACGATTTACTCCATTCCTAATTGATTGAGTGCTGAAAGTTTTCTATGGCTGTATGCAGCAGTCATAGTATGACAACTTTTGTTTTATATGTCATTATTAAAAGTTTAACTGTTGGCAGATTCGAGACTGCCCATATGGGTATGGTCGGAATAATTTTAATTTTCATAAAATCACTGAATATTGATAAGCGTGCAGTGGTAGTTTGGAATAGAATATCTGAAAATGCTTTCGAAATTCGGATTCACGGTTCAATTCCAAGAATATTTTCTGTTATAAGGTTGCTGTCAAGTTTAATGCAATCCCTGTCTCAGATGCATAATGGTAGATGCCGTCGAAAAAAACTCATTTTTTCAGAATTTCGTAGGTTTAAGTGACAATTTACTCCATTCCAAATTCATTGGGCGCTGAATGTTTTCTATGCATGCATGCAGAAAGCATAGCATGACAACTTCTGTTTTATACGTCATTATCAAAAGTTTAACCCTTGGCATATTTAGGAGTTCCCATGTGTGTATAGTCGGAATAATTGTTATTTTCGTAAAATCAATCCCTGAATATATTGGTAACCGTGCAGTGGCCTTTCAGTGGTGCTACATGAAGCCACAAATAGTTAAGGTTGAAAAGTTCAGCAAATAGACAAATATAATACCTAACTCAGCCGGTGACAGGTAAATAATGAATGGAAAAGTCGTTAAGTTGAGAATAAAGTAGGGACGAATAGTGCCCTCGGTTTCCACCTGATCCACGGTATTTCCATCCGATCTCTGCACTTGGCAAAGATACTAAACTGTCGGGCAGAGACAGTAGGAAATATTCTGAGAATTGCAAGTTGCTGCCTTGCATGATCGGGACATAATTGAAATATATCCGACATTGTATCTGTCGGATATATTCCAATTATGACCCGATCACTTCACCCTGACTGTCCGCATGGGGGGCACCATGACGCCATGTACTAAGGCATACTGCATGTCGATGGTGCGCATGTCTTCAGCCAATCTAACCCTGCCTGTGCTACAGTGTGGAGGCACTATGTTGGGGAGCTGGCAGCTGCTCGTCATTGGTCGGTGGTTCTCTCTGGGTACTCTGGCTTCCACCACCCATACAACTGTCACCGACATAATATGACCTTGGCTGTTAATGTGTCGTTAAAACCTAATTAATGAATAAATAATAAATAAATCCAGTACCAGTTTTGCTCGTACAAATTTTAGTACCGTCAGACAAAATTCATTTTCTGATTAATTTCGTACTTTTCTGTACTCACCTTCCCTGAGTAAGATTGGTATACCTTTTCAATCTTAGATTTAACCCTCAAGCACAATGAGAGTGAGAATAAGTGTACCATTTGGAAATACCCAAATTATCCAACTTTGGTTACTCTCTACTATCATTTTGAATTGGGTTAATTTGAGACACTTTGCTTTGCTATATGCAGAGATGTTTAATCAATAAATCCGGCTTTAGTTATGTTCTGGGACTTAATGAAACATGTGCGTTGGCCACTTAAAAATAGCACTGTCTGCAAAAAATGACTTTGAGTGAATACTCACTCAAAAAGGAAAGAGCTCTTTGAGCTTTTCATAACTGCTTTCAAAAATCAATGAGGAACAAATTTTGTGTTATATGTTTTGGTGTTCCGTGTTATCCAACACCAGTTTGGCCGTACAAATATGAATACCGCCAGGAAAGAAAGCACATTTTCTCAGTGGTAGACTGTTTGACTTCTATGATAGAGGTCCCGAGTTTGATCCCTATCTGGGACGACCCACGTAATGTCCTTGGGCAAGGCACTTTATCCCGGTTGCCAACATGGGGACACGATGATGCCATGTACTAAGGCGTACTGCATGTCAATGGTGCACATGTCTTCCACCGCTGGTACCCTGCTTCAGTGGAGCTTGAACATAATTAGAATGTTGAGCTGACAGTTGCTCGTCGATGCTCGGTGGTTCTCTCTGGGTCCTCCGACTTCCCCCACCCGTAAAACTGCCACAGTCACGATTAGCCATTGTGGATAAGTATGTGACCGCAAACACCAATAAATAAATACCGTCAGGGAAACCCTCCGTGAAATCCTTCTGTCAATAAATAGCAAAGTAGTAATGTAATGCCAGAAATATTAACAAGCTGTTCAACATCCCTTTAATCAACTCATTTTGACTTGAACTGTACCCATCACTGTGTATACTAGCTCTCTAGATGGTTTAAACCATATCAAATAAACAACTAATTTGTGTGTGACAGTAACTCATATTACATGTATTTCATTAATATCTGAAAGAGATATGTTGCAAAAATTGTGAAATCATGGAGTAGGAAGCTTACCCTCGTTTGTTGACAAATCCCACACATTCACAAACAGACAGAATGATAGAGAATAAATTAATTATTGATATTTAAGGTCACTTTCAGCATCTACAGCTATATCATGACCATAATATAGGTATTTATTCAAGTCCAGGTATTCATTGCATAGGCATACAGGGATAATTTTCGGGGGGGGGGGGGGGGGGGGGGGGGGGGGGGGGGAGGGGGATGAACCCTTTTAGCCCGAAAAAGTTGAATCTCAGGAGGAAATGTCAAATGTGGGTATGGGAGGGGGGTGTCTCCCTCCCATTGAGTACCTGGAGAGAACCACCGAGCAATGGCAAGCTACTCAGACTCCCCAACATACTAACTCCACAAAAGCAGGGTTAGCATTGGTTGAAGACAAGTACACCGTCAAAGTACCCTTAGTACACATCGCCATCATGCCCCCCCCAAGGCCTCCCCCCCAAGGCCTCCCCCCCCCCCCCCCCCCCCCCCCCCCCCCCCCCCACACACACACACACACACACACACACACACACGTGGGAAATTAAATTGGGATGAAGTGTCTTGCTCAAGGACACAATGTGGTTGCCACAGGTGGGATTCGAACCGAGGACTTCTTGAATTGCAACAATCATCTCTACCTTCTGAGCCACTGTGCTCCCGTAATATGCAGTAATAGAACTCTTTATATGTACTTGTGTGATTATAATTGAATAATATTAACGTGGATAAGGTTCCACTGAATCAACTTGTACAGTATAATGTTCAGTTTATTTGCTACTTCTAAGTGATGAGATAGGAAAACAACATTTTGTGTGGAAAACCAAAATGTTTTGTGGTCATTTCTGGCAACTAAATTGTCCGAAATTTTCTGGCATATTGGCTGAAAAATCGGCTCCTTCCTGACTCAGGGATGTGTTGGGGCACAGTCCTTCATGAAACCCCGGCCCGTACGCCCATAATTCATATGTACTAATTTTTTCCAAAGCAGAAAGGACATCGCTTGTTTTGCTTTCTATGAAAATATTCTGTAATTATTGAAGAGCAAAGTTTGTGTTAAATGTTTTGGTGTCCTGCTGTATCTCAAATATCTGTTTTGGCTGCATAAAAACTAGTAGCATCACAAAAACTTTGATTTCCACTAAATTTTCTGTTTTCAAAACTGATCGATAGTTTTGTGTACAATACAGTTTGCCTTTTCACATTAAAAAGTTGGGAAAGCCCGTAATTTGTCCAACAAATTACAATTCTCTAGTTCATTTTTGGACTTTGTTGACCATTAAAATATAGTTTTTCATAAAGCAGGGCATTTGTGTTCTATGGACACATTTGGTGGCCTGCTGTATTGGTGCTATGGTTTAATGGAGATAAGATAAGATATTTATTAATTCAATATCAACAAAGATAAATGACTAGAAACTCATGCTTGGCGGTGAAAGGTATAGCTACCCTTGGCGTTCGGGGCGCTTCTGTTGGCTGTGCCAACTTATTACCCTTGTTTCCAACATTCTTTTGTAAGGATGATTTACAAGTTTGGTAAAATCAAGCCCATGTGGTCATGGTGGTAACACAATAGTAAATCAAGTAATATAATAATAATAATTTGAATAATGTTAAAAATGAACTAGAATATCTAGAGTTTTCATTTTGATACACAAGTGGGAGATCAGAATGTATTTTCACTTGCATTTTAGGCCATGGTTTGTTAATTTTCAGTTTAGCATTATTCCAGGTTATCAGAATAAAATGCGGAATGTGGTTGTTATTAATTATATCTTTGTGGGGAGATGGTAATATATACTTTTTAGCTCACCTGGTCTAAAAGGCCATGTGAGCTTTTCACATCACTCGGCGTCCGGCTTCGTCTGGCGTCCGTAAACTTTTCACATTTTCATCTTCTCTGTAATTATTGAGCCGGTGTGAACCAAACTTGGCAGGAATGGTCTATGGGAGATCCTCTACAAATGATCCTCATTTTGTTCCCATCGGATGAAAAACATGGCTTCCAGACAAGCCAGAAAATAAGCAGACTGTCATCTGCAAAATGAGGTCCCCAGAGGGTGAATTTAGTGATGCTACCCTGCACAGCAGGGTAGCATCACTAAATTTACCCTCTGTGAACCTCAATCTGAATCATGTTCCCGAAACTGAACATAAAGAGGTACCCAGAGGGTAAATTGGCCAACTGTATGAGATAGCATCATCAAATTCACCCTCTGGGGACCTCATTCTGCAAATGTCAGACTGCTTATTTTCAGGCCTGCTTCAGAGGCATTCTTTGATTCTGGTTGGTGGATTTTCAAAAATCTTCTCTAAAACCGCCAGGCCAAATGTTTTGAAACTTCACATAAATGATGACTCAGACCCCGTCAACCAACAATCATCATTTAATGTTGATCGGGTTACAAACATGGCCACAATTGCGGCTTACAGTTACTATAGAAACCCTATGAGAAATCACATTTTCATCTTCTCTGGAACTACTGAGCCGACATGAACCAAACCTGGCAGGGATAGTCTATGAGAGGTGTTCAACAAATACTCTTCATTTTTTATTATTGTGCATCAAACAACATGGCTGCCAGAGGCATTCTTTGATTCAGATTGGTGGATTTTGAAAAATCTTCTCCTCTGAAACCACAGGGCCAAATGTTTTGAAACTTTGCATGGTTGATGACTGAGACACCCTCTACCAACGATCCTCATTTAATGTTGATCGGGTTGCAAATATGGCTTCAATTGCAGCTTATAGTTACTATAGAAACCCTATGGGAAATCACATTTTCATCTTCTTCTCTGAAACTACTGAGCTGATTTGAATCAAACCTGGCAGGGATAGTCTATGGCAGGTCCTCTACAAACGCTCCTCACTTTGTTACCGTGCACCAAAAAACATGGCTGCCAGAAGCATTTTTTGATTCTGATTGGTGGATTTTGAAAACTCTTCTCTGAAACCACAGGGCCAAATGTTTTGAAACTTTGCATGGTTGATGACTGGGACCCCCTCTACCAACGATCCTCATTTAATGTTGATTGTGATACGAATGTGGCCACAATTGTGGCTTATAGGTACTATAGAAACCCTATGGGAAATCACGTTTTCATCTTCTCTGGAACTACTGAGCTGATGTGAACCAAACTTCACAGAAATGGTCTATAGGAGGCCCTCTGCAAACGATCCTCTTTTTGTTCCCGTTGGTTGGAAAAAATGCCCACCAGAGACATTCTCTGATTCTGACTGATGGATTTTTTCAAAAATCTTCCCCTCTTAAACTACAAGGTCGAAAGTTTTGAAACTTCACGTCATTGAGGACTGGGACACCTTCTACCAATGATCCTCATGTAATATTGATGTAATGTTGCAAACATGGCCACAACTGCAGCTCATAGTTATCATGGAAAGCCTATGGGAAATCACATTTTTATATGTAGTTCCAGGAGAGTGATTACAGGCTCTTTTGAGCCTCTAGTCTACAAGAAGCATATTTTATCATTTTGCACATAATGTTTCTTTGGATGCACATAGGTTGTCTCAAATAGTATAACTTTCAATTGTAAGAGTTATTATAACAAAATGGGGGTCAGGACAGCTTGGACCAAAGGCCACTCAGCCCAAGACCAGTCAGATCACTTTTGAAGACAACTCGGACCAGTTTTGAAGACAACTCGGCCCAGTTTGGAAGACAAATCAGACCATTTTTAAAGACAACTCTGACCTGTTTTGAAGACAACTCGGACCAATGTTTAAGATGACTCGGACCTGCTTAATACAGCTTGGACCAATGTTGCAGACAACTTGGACTACTTTTAAAGACAACTGTGACCTGTTTTGAAGACATGGTTAGCCACTGTACAGAAATATGTGCCCTTAAACACCAATAAATGAATAATAAATATGTGCTTACAATGAAAGGTCCAAATTTATCTAAAACTGTCTATTTGGACTCCTGTTTTGTTGCAGCAGAAAGTGATCAAGGTCAGAATTTGGTCCTTAACCCTTTGAATACTGGTGGTATCTTCCATGCCAGTTAAATGCAGAAATTGGAAGAGTCCATATCCATTATTTGGGGGTAAAGCGATTAATATTTTCAATGTGCAGCCTTCAAATATTAATTGTTCTACCACCCACGTTCGGGGGCGCGGTGGCTCAGTTGGTAGAGGTGCAGGCTGCAAGCCGAGAGGTCCTCGGTTCGAATCCCACCTGCAGCCACCGCATTCTGTCCTTGGGCAAGACACTTCACCCCGATTGCCTACATGGGGGCACGATGACGCTGTGTACTGAGGCGTACTGCACGTCTATGGTGCGCATGTCTTCAACCAATCTAACCCTGCCTGTGCTGCGGTGCAGAGTTCAGAGTTACGATGTTGGAGAGCTGACAGCTGCTCGTCGTTGCTCGGTGGTTCTCTCCGGGTACTCCGGCTTCCTCCACCCGTAAAACTGTCACTGTCACGATTAGCCATTGTGCATAAGTATGTGACCTTAAACACCAATAAATAAATAATAAATACCACCCACGTTCACTTAGTAGCCATCCTACTTAATGAAATTATGATGTGTCATGTTCCTGGACCAGAAAAGCAGCCTCTCATGTTGAAAGGATTTAGGGTTAACTGGTTGAGTGCTGGAATGCCATATTTAGGCTTACTCTAAAGTGCAGGTACTGCAACTTGAAGGCTTCAAACTCTGTGGATGTCATTCGTATTATCTTTGAATCTAAATCTCTCATAACATAGCGAAGACTTGTGAACAATTTTTAATAACTAAAAATAATTAAGCACTCTACTAGTTAAACCTTTACCTAACATGAAAAGCAGACGACTTTGCAAATAAAATTCTTGAATAACTATTTTTTTTCATTTTTTGTCTCAAAAACATAGGTTATGGCCCCTCATTGGAACGAGTTTGGAAAATTAATTGGCGATTTTTCTGAATAGCGCTGGCCGGTTTTGGCTGTTACATTGGGTAAAGGGTTAAAGAAGAACCTGTTTTTATATGCCTGTTTGATAAAAATGGTTTTATTATGTAAATGGGTTGTCCATCCATTCATCATCATTCGTCTATCCGTTTTTTTTTTTGTCTCGAGATTTTCTCGCCTGTTCGAGGGCCATTGCCTTTGAAACTTGGTATACATATTCATCACCATGGGAACCTCTACATGCTCGGTTGTAGTTATGGGACTATCTTTGCCAGAGTTATGTCCCTTTTCGTCTTAGAATAATTTGCCTCATTGTTCTGAAATTTATCTGTAGATTTTCTCTGCAGTTCATGTTCTAATTCTTTAGAAACTTAGCATGTGTGTTCACCACCATGGAAACCTGTGCATTAGCGATTATCGTATTATAGCGGGTGAATACCCGGCATTGCACGGGAGAAGATGGTTATATCAATATACCCTCAGATATGATCGGCTGAGCCATTTTCGAAATAGAAGGTCAGGGTCACCAGTTTCAAGGTCAAAGTCACCCCGATAAAGTCAAAATGATCGATGGGTCAATATACCCTTACATATAAAATTTTAGCCCGATCGGCCCAGCTGTTTTTGAAATAAAAGGTCATGGTCATCAATTTCAATTTCAAGGTCAAGGTCACCCCACACAGGCACCCCGATGAAGTCAAAATGATCGATGGGTCAATATACCCGCACATATGAAATTTTAGCCCGATCGGCCCACCCGTTTTCGAAATAAAAGGTCAAGGTCATCAATTTCAAGGCCAAGGTCACCCCGCACGGGCACGGCACTCATCACATGTTACTTGCAGGGACGAATTACCCCCGCATAGAAAATTTTAGATCGATCAGTCGAGAAACGGAGGAGTTCACCCGGGACAAAGATAGAGAGAAACAGAGAGAGATACAGACATTCGCATTTATATATTAGACTAGCGGGTGAATACCCGGCATTGCACGGCAGAAGATGGTTATATCAATATACCCTCAGATATGATTGGCTGAGCCATTTTCGAAATAGAAGGTCACGTTCACCAATTTCAAGGTCAAGGGGACCCCGATAAAGTCAAAATGACCGATAGGTCTATATACCTGCACATATGAAACTTTAGCCCGATCGACCCAGCCATTTTCGAAATAAAAGGTCAAGGCCACCCCGCATGGGCACAGCACCCATCCCATGTTACGCACAGGGACGAATTACCCCCGTGTACAAAATTTGAGATCGATCGGTCGAGAAGCGGAGGAGTTCACCCGGAACAAAGATAGAGAGATACAGACATTCGCATTTATATATTAAGATATACTACTCGAAGTTTGCTAAGCACCAAGTATATCCAACTACCTGTTTTACGTTTTAGACTTAGTTGAAATATTGTTTTGAAAAGTGTATATATTTTATATTTAATTATATCTTTAATGATTTAAGCACAGAAATTAAGATTTTGTTTGTGTTTGACATTATTTTTTAGCTTTTGAATACGATAACCGTGGAAAATGGATATTATAGGTAAAAGAGGAAATTTTTCAAATTTTCAAAAAAGTTGATGGAGCGAAGTGATATGGGTTCAGTATCGAGTACGAGACCCATTATTGTTAATTACAGCTAGACAATGCCTTCTCATGCTCCAAATCAGGTTCTAGATGGTCCTTTGTGGGATGTTGTTCCATTCTTGGACCAGCATGGCACCAAGCACCTGGACACTTCTTGGTTGGAATGGACGGACTGAAATTACAACCTGCAACTCATTTCAGACATGTTCGATTGGATTGAGGTCAGGGGATCTTGCTGGCCAGTCCATACGCTCAATCTCCTTCCTCTGCTGGACAGCATGGGCAACATGAGGACAGGCATTATCATCCATCAGAATGAATCTTTCACCCACTGCACCTGCATACAACCTGACGTGGGCATCAGGATCTCATCAATATACCGCTGTGCAGTCAATGTACCATGGTCAAGGACACAAAGCTCTGTGCATCCATCCCAGCTGATGCCGCCACATACCATTATTGACCCTCCACCATAGAGGTCATGCTCAGCAATGTTGGCTGCATGGACTTGCTCTTCTGGTCTTCTCCATACCCTAGAATGCTTATCTGTGTTGTCAAGGCAGTACCTTGACTCACCTGTAAAAAGGACAGGTCTTCAATATTCTCTGGTCCATCCAACTGGCCCATGGCCCATTCATATCGTGCCTGGCGGTGGTTCTGGGACAGCTGAATGTGAATACATGGTCTTCTCGATCGGAGACCACCTTCCTGCAACATTGCCTAGATAGTCTGCGTCAAAACATTTACCCCGGATGCATTCTGAAGGTCACTGCGATGCTGGGTTGCTGTGTCAAAGCGGTTCTTACAAGCCTGAATGATCAAAAACCGGTCTTCAGCTGCAGATATTGCCCTGTCTCTGCCACCGCCATGTCATCTGACTGGTGTGCCATACTGCTGAAATCTTGCCCAGGCTCTGGTGATCACCATATGGTGCACACCAAGGGCTTCACCAACCTGACAGTGGGTAGCCCCTTGTTCCTCCATCCCTACAGCCCACCACATTTCTGCTTCAGACAAATGTCTTCTTACATTTGCATTCGCCATATTCAATCATTAAATCACAAGGGTTAGTGTTGAAATGAAGACTGAATACCCTACACATCTCATGTACATGTAAACAGTACATGAAAACATCATGGAAATCAAGGGGTACATGCTTTCCATGACTGTCACGAAAGAAAATTTCATAATGATATATCAAATATGTGGTGCTTAGCAAACTTTGAGTAGTATAGTTATAGTGGGGCTAATTTTGCCTGAGTTATGCCCCTTTATGACTTAGAATAATTTGCCTCTTTGGTCTGAATTTTATCCAGAGATTTTCTTTGAGGTTTAAGGACCAGTTCTTTTGAAACTTGGTTTGCATGTTCAACATCACATGAACCTGTGCATGTGCATTTATATAGTTCTGATCAGTCTTTTTTGCCAGAGTTATACCCCTTTTCAACTTGAAATAATTTACCATATTTGTCGAATTTAGCCTGGATATTTCCTTGGAGGTTTATAGACTAATTCTTTCAAAACTCGGTATGCAGGACCACCAGCATGGGAACCCTTGCACCTGTGATTATAGTTCTGATTGGACCATTTTTCTGGTGTCATGCTCCTTTTCGACTTGGAATAATGTGGTGCATAAGTCAGAATTTTGTCTGGAGGGTTTCTCTTAGGTTTTTGGACTAATTTTTTCTAATGCTGGTATGTATGTATGTATGGGAACCTGAGGACCTGTGATTATAGTTTTATTTGGAATATTCTTTCCAGAGATATGCCCCTTTTCGACTTTAGAAATTTCGCATTTTTGTCAACATTTTGGTTTCTGGACAATAACTTGAGTTTAAATTTGTTAATCAGCACCACCCTTAGTTTGTGTGTCTCAGTCATACTAAAATAGAAGTTTAATTCGATTTGGGGTTCTGGCTGAGGTTTTTGGTTGGTCTATGGATCAAAACAGTAGTTATGTACAATTCCAAACAGCCTACCAGCTGTATTATACAATGCCAGGTGGTGCTCTTGTTTGCCCTTGAATTCAGATGCTGTCTGTGCTTTGTAAGCTGGGAAATTATTGATTTTCTGAGGACTTATGACCACCCAGTTCAAGACAGCGATTGTGAATTAAATTTTTATTTTAATGGGGACTGGGAGAGGAGAATTTTGGGTTTGAATTAGGAAAAGAATCATAGCCATATACCATTGGGAAATGGTCCCCATGCATGGCCCCATGTAAACACCCAAAATAATCCCTAATCTCCATGAGCTCTGTCAAGCAAGATTAAATGTCTGTATTGGATGTATTGAGGCCAAATAGGTCTATAAACAAAGGAAAACTGGGGAGAGTCAGTAATTTCTCGACAGGTTTCAGGATATTTTATTCAATTAACGGGAATTTACTCTATAACCTATATTCAATTAACAGGTCAAATTTGTACTCAGGTGTGATGAATGGTTTTGTGTTGGGAAATTATATTCAATTAATGGGGTTATTCAATTGAGAGATATCCAATTAAGTGGGCTCTACTGTAATAACATGGCATTCTTGGGCATTACGGTTCTATTAGTTACCCACCAGAAATGATTAACAGCCCTCTGTCTTATTAGTGGCCCTCGACCCTGTCTCAGGCTGCTTATAAGACCTTGGGCTGTTAATCATTTCTGTTGGGCTGCTAATGAACAGGTAATGCCCTGGAAACTCATGTTATTCTTTTATTATTTACACAGTTCATGTATAGACACATGAAACAACCACATTCCTGTACTTAATGCTTTTTGCAATTTAGAAACAGCTGGAACTTTGCATCCAAGAACATGTCAAAATGAGTTTAAAAAGAATACTCATCACTTCAGTTTGGAACATCATTCAATATTGGAGAGATGATTTCACCATTATATGTCGAAAATACTTTAAAGTTTGCATATTTTCTGTTCAGAATAAGGAGCATGTAAATAGTCCTTCACATGCTCACTAACTGTTTAATTACTATTGCTCCATCAGTAAGGAGATTAACGTACATTCTAATATGTTGCTGATGGTTTCAACAATTTGTGTGTCTAACTTCATGTTTACAGTGCTGTAATTTTTATACATCCACAAATCAAAGTTTAGAGGGGTATATAGGAGTCAACTTGTCCGTCGTTTGGTCAGTCTGTTGTCTTTGTCGGTCCGTTGCACATATAAACTTGTGGAGCTAACTACTTCCACAGTCTTAGCCGCATTTTCATGAAACTTCACAAAAATGATCAACATGATGAGGAGAAGTGCGTGACATAATTTGTTTCCTGCTCGGTTTCAAGGTGGCCGACTGGTGGCCATATTGGATTTTGCAAAATACTTGTGGAGCAAACTACTTCTACAGTTTTTGCTGCATTGTCATGAGACTCAATACAAATGATCGCCATGATGAGGAGCAGTGCATGACATAATGTTGTTCCTGATCGGATTCAGGATGGCCGACTTGTGGTGCGAACTACTTCTAGTTTTTGCTGCATTGTCACAAAACTCAATATAAATGAGCGACATGATGAGGAGCAGTGCGTGACATAATTTTTTTCCCCATCAGATTCAAGGTGGCCAACTGGATGGCCAACTGGCGGCCATGTTGGATTTTTTTTACTTACAAAATTTGAATGCCTCTTTCAGTCACCCACACTAGATGGTATGCTACGGTGGGGGTATAGCAGGTGACAGACCATCTCTAGTTGTACTTATTTTTCGCTCAAGCCATTTTTGGGACTCAACATAATTTATGTGTCTAACTTCATGTTGATAGCGCTATACTTTTTGTTCTTGTTTCGAACTCGAGTCTTTTTTGGGTCTTGGCACAATTACTAGAGCTGAAACGGTTAAGGGGTTTTCTTGATCGATTAATCACGTGGATTAACCTTGGTTAACCGATTAATCACTTGTCCAAATAGATACCTGAATAATTGTCATACCGTTGATGATTTACAGCATGAACCCTTTACCCAATGTAACAAACAAAACCGACTAGGCATATATACAAAAAGAGAGACAGCCTTGTATAAGCTTCAAGCTTACTGCTGAATCCACTTCAGTTCATGTTCTGTTCTGTTATTTGTTTGTCGTTGTTCTTTGTAAATTTTACTTGATCTGAAATAAATATTGTTTAAACTATATACAAAAATCTCCCTTCAAATTTATTCTGTTTTTAATTTTTGTCTCAAAAACATAGCTTATGACCCCTTATTGGAACTCATTCCAATGAGGGATCATGAGCTATGTTTTTGAGACAAAAAATGAAAATTTTTAGTAATTCATGAATTTATCTTGCAAGTATTGTCTGCTTCCACAATGGGTAAAGGGTTAAGAATGACCATTTCTAGCTACTGATACAGTATGATGATCATGCAAGTAAAAACAAGTATGTCACCAAGTAACTTGCATGCTTTACTCTGTCTCATATAATTAGTGTGAGGCAGTGTGACAGTGTTTGCCTGTTTTGGAGCATGTTTGTTCCATTGTTAACCCATTAATACAGTAGTTCAAAAGTAATCAGGTAATCGATCAATTACTTTTTGGATCTATCAAGATGTTGATCATTGATTAATCGATTAATCGGTTAACCGTTTCAGCTCTAACAATTATCCACATTTAAGGGGAGAGTGTGTGTAACTTCATGTTTTGAGTGCTGTTCTATTTGTACATATGTGATACTTGAGCCCTGATTTCGGGTCTTGGCACAATTATCCACATTTTATCCAGATTATTTTTTTTTTAAATTGAAAAATTCATACATTTGTTTTACTTGTTTTCTGAAATTCATATTTCTTTAAATAGAAAGTCGAACTTGTAATTGAAATAATTATTCTACTCAAAGTTTGCTAAGCACCAAATATTTGACACATCATTGTGAAATTTGCTTGTGACATATTTGCGATATTTTTGGCGGATGTGATTGAGGAATGTATTGAGATGGTCCCCAGTGTTTACATTAGCTCTCTTGACAGGCAGACTTTCGTGACAGTCTTGGAATGCACGTACCCTTGATTTTCATGATGTTTTCGTGTACTGTCTACATGTACATGACGTGTGGGAGTATTCAGTCTTCATTTCAACACAAACCCTTGTGATTTCATGACTGAATATGGCAAATACAAATGTAAGAAGACATTTGTCTGAAGCAGAAATGTGACGGGATGTAGGGATGGTGGAGCAAGGGACTACCCATCGTCAGGTTGGTAAAGCCCTTGGTGTGCACCATACGGTGATCACCCGAGACTGGGCAAGATTTCAGCAGTATGGCACACCAGTAAGATGGCATGGTGGTTGCAGAGACAGGGCAACATCTGCAGCTGAAGAACGGTTTTTGATCATTCAGGCCCATAGGAACCGCTTTGCCACAGCAACAGCAACCCAGCTTCACAGTGACCTTCAGAATGCATCCAGGGTAAATGTTTTGACGCAGACTATCCAGGCAATGTTGCACGAAGGTGGTCTCCAATCGAGAAGACCATGTATTCACATTAGGCTGTCCCAGAACCACCTCCAGGCACGATATGAATGGGCCACGGACCACGTTGGATGAACCAGAGAAGATTGGCGAACTGTCCTTTTTACAGATGAGTCAATGTACTGCCTAAACCACACAGATAGGCATTCCAGGGTATGGAGAAGACCAAGAGAGCGATTCCATGCAGCCAACATTGCTGAGCATGATTGCTATGGTGGAGGGTCAATCATGGTTTGGGGCGGCATCAGCAGGAATGGACGTACAGAGCTCTGTGTCCTTGTATGTGGTACATTGACTGCACAGCGGTATATTGATGAGATCCTGTATGTCTACGTCAGATTGTATGCAGGTGAAGTGGGTGATAGATTTATTCTGATGGACAATAATGCCCATCCTCATGTTGCCCATGTTGTCGGGGAGTACCGCCAAAGGGAGGGGATTGAGTGTATGGACTGGCCAGCAAGATCCCCTGACCTCAATGCAAACGAACATGTCTGGAATGAGTTGCAGCTTGCAATTTCAGCCTGTCCAGTCCAGTCCAGCCAAGAAGTGTCCAGGAGCTTGGTTCCATGCTGGTCAAAGAATGGAACAACATCCCACAAAGGACCACCATGAACGTGATTTGGAGCATGAGAAGGTGTTGTCAAGCTGTAATTAACAGTAATCGGTCTCGTACTCGATATTGAGCCCATACCAGTTCGCTCCGTCAACTTTTTGGCAAATTGAAAAATTTCCTCTTTTACCAATAATATCCTTTTTCCATGGTTATCGTATTCAAAAGCTAAAAAATAATGTCAAACACAAATAAAATCTTGATTCTGTACTTAAATCATTAAAGATATAATTAAATAAAAAATATATACACTTTTCATTACAATATTTCAACTAAAATGTAAAATAGGTAGTTGGATATACTTAGTGCTTATCAACTTTGAGTAGTATATTAATTTTGTAAATCCAAAGAAGAAAGCATTTTATGAAGACAAATCGAGTGGGAGCGAATAATTGTTGATTTGTACATCAGAAAATTATTCCCATTCTTACTGATTGGAAAGGCTTTTTTCAAGCCAACCCTGGTCATTTTGTTTGGATTGAGATAGTTTTGGAGTTTTTTACCTTCCTTCGCTGACCTGGCATCTTTGCAACTGCAACTGTTTTTGGAATTAGCAAATGTTCGTCCATTGATGTAAACTTAGTTGATACATGTTTTGCTAATTAGGAAATCAATCATCGACAACAGGCATTAATCTTCTTAACTGGATAAACACTACTCATTAGGATGACAGCATGACACACGCTATTTTTAAAATGAAAAGATGCAAACTTTCAAGTATTTTTAATGTTTAAAGGTTACTTTCGGTGATATATCTCTTGTATACTGAATATGATTCAAACTGACATGGTTAGTATACATTTGAAATTGAGTTTGATGTGTTATCTGTTGTCCTCGGTTATTCTCAGATTTTAGGGTTACCCTGCTTCTTCCAGTTTATTTATAGAAATATGCTTGTTCATATTCTATGCAACCTTAAACCTTTATTTTGATGTATCATATAGTTACTCCAAGCTTAGTATAACTTCTGAATCAAGAAACCCCGAAATATATCACCCTTACTTGGATATACATGTAGCCGGGGATGTTGCTAAGGGGTCTTGGATAGGGGTGTTCACCTCTAGATTTGTACGAAATGTTCCGACTGCCACAAAAAGTAAGTGGGAAATTCTATTAGATTGTAAATTTGATGAATGATGGACAGGTTAGCTGTTTTCAAAATTTTGTGCAACTCATTTATTATTCACCTGGTCTGAGCTTTGGTAACCTATTGTTAGTTCCCCTGTACTTGATTCAGGTAACCAGTTAGATAACCTAAATATATATGTATCGTAACCAGGCCTGAAAATAAGCAGTCTGACATTTGCAGAATGAGGTCCCCAGAGAGTGAATTTAGTGATGCTACCCTGCGTAGCAGTGTAGCCTCACTAAATTTACCTTCTGTGAACCTCAATCTGAATCAGGGTCTCAAAACTCTGTTGATATATGAACTGTTGTATCATAGCCAAGTTCTTGCTTCTATGGGAAATATCCTGATGAATAGAGATGAATCCTTAGGAACAATAATGTATCAATACCCTCTGGTCACTAAAGGACTTTTAATCCTATTAATCCAATGGAGGTTTGTTATGGTGAGCGGGGCTTGCCTACCAAGTATACAAGCACCGCTCCTCATTATGTTTAAAGCATTTCTTCACCACAATAATGTCACTTGACGCGTACAGTCCTTCTCAATGCATGAATAAACCTGCTATGATGCTTATCTTACCCCAAGTGAGCTGAAGAAAGCTGTAATCAGTTATGCTTTCTTATACTCTACGGAGTTCCACCACCCAAAACACTGTGCCCAGTCCTGTTCCGGCAGTGCACACACAAATGAGTCCCGCTACCAAAACACTGCACCTATTCCTACACTCACAACAAAATCAATAAATTATCCAGTGCAAACCTCAGTGGAGGTGAGCTGGCCTTCCATGAAATTCATTGTACCAACTTGTACAACATTTTAATACGTGTATATATAAAAATCAGTAACACCTCTCACACTCTATAAAAAAGAGTCGACCATTACACCCCGGTATCCATCAATATCTGGTCCTCACCAGAAATTAAATGTCATCATTAATGAGCAAAGTGTACGATCCAGGCTATGTTATGTTTACAACACAAATTCCCTCTAAATTCCAATATCTGCCTACAGGGGAGGGGGTTGGGGGGGGGGGGGGGTGGAGGGATATGAGGGAGAATTCAAAGGACTATCCATGAATTCTATCCAAGGAAATTCCATAAATCCTCCCAAACCTGACTAATAATTTACATCAGTCAAAATGAATACATTCCAGTAGGAATAACTAAAAATTACCTCTCACCTGCTCTTCAAAAGACTCCTCCTCACTTAAACCAAACAGCGATTATATACTTGAAGTGCACTAAATTGACTCGCACTCCACGTGCTAACCGAGACGAGAGAGGAGAACAAGAAATTACTGAACGATAAACAAATATCAGTTCAATACATGCAGTTAAGGTAGCCAAGTACTAGTACATTAACTTCCCCGGCCTCACGAAAACAAGACCCAAATCCAATAACGCATACTACGCCAAGCCTGAGACTTGGTTTACCAACCCTTGTCCTGCTGGTATGTTTCACTGTGCATAGCAATTTACATACAAATTAGTTGCAGTTATAGGCAAATCTTGGACTAGCATGCTGCCGAAGATTATGGCATCCATAATCACTGTTTGTGGCAGAGACATGAATTATTGCCATTTCCTGATTTTGTATCTATGTTACATCTTAAGATGATCAACAGTTTAAAATGATGTTGAGCATCAACTAATCATCAGAATAGTTGTTTGCATCTGCCTGAAGTATAGCTGCTCTGTTGGCCAATATTTGGATATTTGGCCAACAGAGCAGCTATACTTCAGGCCGATGTAAACCCCTGCGCAGCTAATGTTCGGTTGATGCTCAACATCATTCCACCATTCATTCATACTAGATCATTCAACGGGGCAAACATTTTGTGTGACCCGGCGACTGTTCGATGCAACCTGTTTTTTCATTCGCATATTTTTCATTTTATGTAACCTCCATGTGACCCAAATGGCCCTTTGCCTCATATGAGCAGTTTATGGAGGGGGGGAGGGGGGAGGGGGGGGGGGCTCTCCCATGGCAATGTCCTTGGTTATATCCTTAACACTCTGAGTAATGTAAAGACCATTGTAAAATGACCTTCTCCCACACCACTGCTTCTAATGCTCTCCTGTTTGTCAAAAGAGGTAGCTGTTCACAGATTTGTTGAAATCAAGCCACTTGATAATGCTTGAGGCTATATGGTTCAGTGTTTTTACATGGGGTGGTCAGGTATGAAATTAACCAATTGATACTTTGTGGTAAAAGTAGCACTTGCACTTACCATAGCTACATGCTTTATGACAATCCAAACTTGCATCTTCGGCCAAATTTACCAGGCTTGCTGAATGAATGGGTGTGTTAAGTTAGTTTGATGAATTTGAAATGCAGTGCATGTTTGTTTTTTTTTTTCATTTCAGGAGCACCTTGTCAAAATTTCACGGCAGTGTCAGTGCATTTGGTGGACAAGTGGTTGGACAAGCATTGACAGCTGCAACTAACACTGTGTCTAATGAACATCATATACACAGTCTACATGCCTATTTTCTTAGGAAAGGTAAGTTTTGGAATGTCAGTAGAATCAAATATTTTTTATTTGGGGGTTTGGAGTGTGGGAGTGGCAGTCTGTAGAATTTAGGGATGGGCGGTGTTGGAATTTTGAGCTTGGTATCGGTTGCGGTATTTGTCCCTGAAAAAACTTTTTCTGGGGACAATTAAAATAGTCAGTGTCCGTCTGTGCTACTTTGGTTTCCCGATGATAACTGTAGTTATAGTTGGCCAAATCAAATAAAATTTGGTATGTAGGTGTATCAACATAAAATACAAGTCCAGTTTGAATGTGGATGCGATCCGACAATGTTTGCTAGAGTTATACCCCTTCTTTTACTTCAAAAATTCATTTTATTTCTGTTTCCCAATGATAACTTGTTGACTGATTCAAATAAAATTTGGTATGTAGATGTATCAACATACAATACAGGTCCAGTTCCAATCTGGATTTGGTCCGACATTGTTTTCCAGAGTTAAGTCCCCTTTTCAACCTCGAAAAATTCAATTTTTTTTTCAAATACTTCAAATTGCACACTTTTTCAGGTGACGTGTGGTCAGACAGCCTTTTATTTTTAGTGGGGTATACCTCAGTGTCGGTTTGGTATTCAGTATCTGACTTGGCTGAGATTTGCTGATAGTACCAAAGAGGAATTCACATCAGGAAAAACAGAATAAGTTGTTGAAGTATCATTCTATCACAACGATATAAATGACACTGCCAATTAGCTCAACAGTGGCATTCTTTTACGACCACAAATCATATATACAGTAATTTTGTGACTTGTTCTAAACACACCTTAATGTTTAATGACCTTTTTGAGGCTTTTGGGATTTCAGAGCATGTGCCATGCTAGTCCTATCTTTAAGAGATCCTGCTGACAATCAACAAAACACCTGGGCAGTGATTTCTAGTCAGGTCTTGGCTGCCTTAACAGGCAGCCAAGATTTAACTGATCACTGCTTAGCAATTGGACATGTACAGGTTGTAGTCTAGTGGGCATTCAGGACAGTTGCCCAGTTCATTGAAGATTAACAAAACTGAAAAGAAAATCAGTCCCTTCTTTCATGAAAATGAACATTTCAACTGTTATCAGGCCTCCACCGGGACTTATAAATAGTGAATGTAGGAAAATCCCCCTCTCATACAAGCATGTATGCGAGGGACGAGAAGGATTCTTTCTTACATAAAACGTAAAGTAGGAGGGATTACATAGCATTATGTCGTCACATATTGCACATGATTCTCAGTTCAAAGCCACCCGATTGTGACAAGGTCACGAGATTTTAAAGGGTGAGTGATCATGCATCACCTGGTATAAAAGGCCCTGTCAGATGACAAGCCGCATATTTCAACGCTAAATGGAGCAATGAGCTGCAAAGAAAAAAGGGCAGGACATGGTTCTATAGAAACCAGAATGAAATAAGCACAATGATGCTTCTGTAACATGAAGAACCAAACAAGATGAAATGGGAGGGAAAACCCCACAAGATAGGTGGGCGTAATCCCTCCTACTTTACGTTTTATGTAAGAAAGAATCCTTCTCATCCCTCGCATACATGCTTGTATGAGAGGGGGTTTCTTTCCCACATAAAACTCCAAGTACTCTGGATTACATAGCATATTTATCGCTGTGTACAACCATGTCCTGGGTCCGTACAAAAATCCAAAACATATAAATATATATATATGTGTGAGGCATAAAAGTGTATGCTAAACCGTATAGAATAAGAAAGAGTACTCACGTATAACCAACCATCTGCAATAGGTAATTGATCAAGAAAAAAGAATTAACCCAATATATATGGAAAAACACAATTTATTGAAGTCAGAAAAACACAAGTCACGGAACCGTCACTATGAGGTCCATTAAGACCCACTGATGTTCAACACTGCATTGGAAAAAATCTGTTCCGAAGGTAGGACAACATCTCTGAAATAAAATCGATAAAAAGTCTGAGCTGATGACAAGTTTGCAGGTTTAAGAATGTCCTTGAGAGTTACGCCGGATTGAAGTGCTTTAGATGTTGTAGCCCCTCAAGTGGAATGGGGATGAAATACACCAATATCAATTCTAGCATCGCGTAGTGAATCTGATGTCCACCTGGATATGGTAGAGGTAGTAATATTGGTGAAAGTCTTAAAAGAAACCAATAATTTGGTTGTTTTCCTTTTATGTTTGGTTTGTTTGAGATACTCGTTCAGAGTGCATATAACACAAAGACTATGATTTTTGAATTCAAATAATTTCAACGTTTTGTACAACTTGGATGGTCGAGACCGTTTTTGTCAGTTCCTGTATGTGGAACGTGGCCTCACTTTGAGAGACAGTCATAAACTGTAAATCTAGGGCCGCTAATGCTTGAGATCGGGCAGCCGTTGTAAGAGGAATCAAACAAACTAATTTGTGTGTGAGTAATTTTAAAGATAAACTTGACAGAGGAGATAAGGAAGCCAAATATTTCAGTAGAATAGTAACATCCCATGTGCCCGAGTACCGAGGCAAGGGAGGCCGAGAATTGAAGGCTCCCTTCATGATTCTATTAATGATAGGGGAAGTGGAAAAAGATGTTTCATTTAGCAAAAGTAAAGTTTGGTTGAGCATTGACCGGTGAGTGTTGAGAACGCTGTAAGATTTGCCCGTTTGAGCGAGAGAACTCAAGTAATCAGCCACATTATTCAGAGATGGTTTACAGGGATTAATGTGTTTCCCTTTACACCAAATATACCACTGTCTCCACGCCAGTTCATATTGTTTTCGAGATGACTTGCCCCAAGACGAGAGTATGTATTTACTAGATAGATAAGAAATTCCTCTTGTTCAGAGAGATGCAAGGATAGTACACAAGCGTGAAGGGACAGTTTTTCCTCCATCGGATGATAACCCTCGTGAGGTGTAGTAACTTTTTCCCAGCTGTGTGGTGTAAAAATTGGAGTTTGAATGAGCAGTTGAAGAAGAAGAGGATACCAGGGCTGTGTAGGCCATTTCGGAACTATGATTAGTACCTTTGTCACTCTGTCTTTCTGAATTTTCTGCAGAATTCTGGATAATAAACTGAAAGGAGGAAAAATATATGGTTTAAAATTTGACCAGTCAAGTGAAAATGCATCAACGTGAAAAGCTGACGGATCAGGAATCCAGGAAACATATTTAGGAATTTTGTGATTTGCAGGAGAAGCAAAAAGATCAATATCAGGATAAAATGTGGCGTAACAAAGACGACGAAAGGTGTCGTCGTCAAGTTGCCATTCTGTAGACTCGCAAAACACCCTAGAAAGCCAGTCAGCCCTGGTGTTCAACTTCCCTGGTAGATGAGTAGCCGAAAGCTCAATATCCCTCTCAGTTTCCAGGTAAAAAGATACTTTGGAATGTTGAATCTTTTTACTATTCATAACACGAATGTGCCCTATCCACCACTCGATGTCACTCTTGGCACGATCAGAGAGTCGAAATAGACTATCAAAATTACCATCGTTTTTAGCAGAGCTGAATTTTTTTCGAGGTCAAGATGTCTGTAAAATAGTTGTCCTAGCCGAATTGCCCTAATAGAAGAAGTATAAAATCCGATTAGCCTAGCAACATCCCGAATGGATGTGCTGTCCTGATTGAATAACTGCCGAGATTTATCAAGCAATGTATAATTTTTCTTTTCTGGTAGAAAGACCTTGTATTGTTCTGAGTCAATAATAAAACCAAGATATTCGATACACTGAGAAGGCTCCAATTTGGATTTTTCAAAATTAATTTTGAAGCCCAGTGACTGCAAGGTGTTGATGAGGACCAGAGAATGTGATTTGCAGATAACTGGATCGGGGTGAGCCAGAAGTGAATCATCAGTGTAGTAGAATGATTTAATACCCTGCATTCTTAAAAATGAAAATATTGGCTTCAAGATTTTGGTGAAAACACACGGAGCGGGTGAAAGACCAAAGGGAAGGCACTTAAACTGAAACAGGTGTGCTCCCCATTTAAATTTCAAATATTTCCGATCCGCTGGGTGAATAGATATGCTAAAATAAGCATCTTGTAAAACGACAGAAGTAAAAAACTCCCCAGGTTGAATAGACTGTAAAACAACATCAATTGTTTCCTGCTTAAAGTGAGAATAATCCAAAAATTCGTTTAATGCCCTTAAATTGATAATAGGCCTGTAGGAACCATTCTTTTTCTCCCGCAAAAAAAAAATGTTAGAAATAAATTGACCTGGCTGGTTTGTAGAAATTTCAATAGCTTTTTTCTCAAGCAAAGTTTGAATTGCAGAATTCATGTGTGGTATTTCAGAATCGCTGAATTTGATTGGCCATGGTGTAACTGGCTGACATGGCTCTCTTGCAAATTCAAGCCTATAACTGTGGATTACGTCGAGTTTCCACCGGTCTTGAGTATTTTTCTCCCATACACTGATGAACTTTGGAAGCGAGCCAGAAGAAAATTCGTTAGGAACAACAGATACCGATCGTAAAATATGTTGTGTACCTACCTGTTGAGGAATTATTTGTTGGTGTTGTCCCTCTTTCTTGAAGGATAGTCCTGTTGCCAACTTGGACGTCGGAAGGCTGTTGGAGGGCGGCGCCCCCTTTGCTGACCCCGGGAACGACCCCGGTCTGAACCTCTGCCTAAAAATGAGCCAGAATTAGAAAAGGATTCTTTGAGAGATCTATTGTTAGCAGTGCGAGACAGTTCGTTAATTTCTTTTATTCTTTGGCACACATCTTCTCCAAATAAAAAATTTGAAATTTTATTATCGGACACAAAAAGACTCTTATATGAGGTTTTGAAAATTGGTCTGAGTGAATTTCAACGAAGCATAGAGAGCTTGAATTGAGCATTGGCTTGCAGGAGAAGATTATCAATAGCTAATTTTTTAATAGAATCTAAATTTGGTTTCTTAACTCGAAGCTCTTCAGTGATTTGAAGAGTTGCAGATGTGGCAGAGGATAAAGTTCTCTGAATTTTCTGTAATGTACTGTCCCTAATCCGGAAATTAGAATTTCTTATTTGGGACCAAATTTCTGGGTTCACCCGTGAAGGGGCAGAAAGATGTGCATTCTCTGGCACTAGGTATCTGTCTCTCAATTTCTCCAATTTATCCTTCTCCATAGGGTGTGTGCAGTTTTTGTTTGAGAAAAGGGCCATGTGTTCATTGACCTTTGGTCCGGTTTTTATTGAATTGTGTTCATTAGTAATGTCAGGTAAATCAAAATCAAATCCCTCATCAGAAAGATCTAAACCCTCATCAGGGATTGCATTTGAATCACCCCCAAACAAATTTTGAAATTCCTGGATGGACATCAGAATTTTTCTTGGTGGAAAGGAGAAAAGTGTCAGCACTTGTCCTGTCCTGAGTGATTGTTTGTGGTTTATCTATTCTAGAGTCCCCAATTGGTGGTTCAATCAAATTAATAAAATCATTATCAGATGATGGCCGAATCGACTGGGTCGAGTTGGCCTGGTGCTGTTTTACGCCGGAGTGTGTGACCGGGGTCGATTTTAGCAGAGAACGTGATTCGTTACCATTTTCAACTTTGTTGAGTCTTTGATTAATGACAGAGATGGAGCTTAATATCTCCTGTAAAAGAGAACTATTTTTGTCACTTACAGCATTATCAGTTACTGGAATTGCGACTAAGTCGCGAGAATGCGCTTCATGGACAGTTTCAGATGAAACTTTCTCAGCTGGAATGTCGGAAGTACCGGGCTTATCTCCCGTGGATATCTTTGAATGTTTACGTTTCCGGATAGTATCAGTAGTAGATTTTGTTTTTTTTATTGTGTCAAGTGGCAGCTTGGCTACGTCATATGAAAGTTTCTTATTCGAATTCTTACCCCAGGTATTAATTGATTTGACAGGCTCTCCATGATCAAACCCTGAAATTGTATCTTCCGTGTCAGAGACAAAAATGCTGAGAACGTTGTCTCCATCATTGTCATCAGAAGCAGTGTTCTCTGAATCATAATGCAGATGACTGTTTTCGAGATCAATGTCACGATTCAAATTGAGAGGGTGAGTAAGATTGCCCGTTGAGGAAATTTTAGATTGTTTTTTAGGCATGTTTCACAATGTGCTCTCGACGACAAAATATGCGGCTTGTCATCTGACAGGGCCTTTTATACCAGGTGATGCATGATCACTCACCATTTAAAATCTCGTGACCTTGTCACAATCGGGTGGCTTTGAACTGAGAATCATGTGCAATATGTGACGACATAATGCTATGTAATCCAGAGTACTTGGAGTTTTATGTGGGAAAGAATTTGTAAATTCAGATGGTTTCGGTATTCAATGATTGGTTTGGTTTGGTTTTTCGGTATCCCCATGACATTGGTATCTGTTTTGTTTTTTGGGATTATTATGATCCCCGATGAGTCTGGAAGTGGGATAGGGAAATCTCACCCGAGGGGCAAGATATTTGAACCACACCTGAGGGTGTGGTTCAGATATCTTGCCCCGAGGGTGAGATTTCCCCATTCCCACCTTCAGGCTCATCGAGGATGATTTTTCTCCCCCCGCACGAGGATTATGTCATTATAGATAATTGGCGGTCACATGCTGACATACCCAATTTATCAAGTCGGAGTCCTTTCGAAAAACGAAAAATTTCATCGGAAAGATAGTACAAAAAAATTGATTTGTAACAATGTCCTTTAAGGGGTTAATGAATTTGCATGTGTCAAACTCTAATGTGAAGGGCATTGTGAGTTTATTGATCGATCGATAAATTTGCGCAGTGATATTATTAAATCTGCAGAGAAATATGGGGTTGAACAAATCAACATTGTTGATTTTGAATGGCACGTGGATTACATGCGGGAAATCGTGAAGCCATTTTGTTTATTTACAATTGTGCAGACGATGATGAAATAGTTCTGGCGACCTAATAAAATATGCAAATGAGTATGTCATGTGGGATGGGTGGGATAGAAATATCCTACCCTGCTGTCTCACCCGGGACACGCGTTTGTTTCACATATCGTGGGGGGAGAAAATTGCCCATCTCTAGTAGAAGTTGTGTTGTTTTTCAACTGATCTGAGAAAAACTGAAGCTGAGCAAGATTCTACAAATCTGCTTTCAACGGTTGTTTCTCCAACATATACTACCCACATTTGGTAAGGATCACTCCTACCCATCCACAATTGAGGGAGTGGGGGGCACTGTGGCATTGCGGTAACGGGTTATCATCAGATCACTGAAATTAAGCAACATCGAGCCTGGTTAGTCCTTGGATGGGTGATCATCTGAGCAATCGATTCAGACTCCTGCATTGTTCCTTGGCAAGGCACTTAATCCTGATTGTCCCCATGGAGGCACGATTACGCCATGTACTAAGGCATACTGCATGTCGATGGTGTGCAAGTCTTCAACAAATCTAACCCTGCCTGTGCTGCAGTGCAGAGTTATGATGTTGGGGAGCTGCAGCTGCTAGTCGTTCTTTGGTGGTTCTCTTCCTCCACCCATAAAACTGTCATCGACACGATATGACCGTGGCTGTTAAAGTGCTGTTAAACCTTAATAAATAAATACCCATCCACATATTTGATACATAATAGGCCAAATGTGTAAGGTCTTAAGTTTGTTTCTTTGTTCATTAGGACTTAATGACACTTTCAACAGCTTTGATCATATCATGTTGAACAATTTTACTGGTGGGGGTGGGTGGAGTACCTGGAGAGAACCACTGAGCAATCGTGAGTATCTTTTGGGCTCTCTAATTTACCATCCTGACACAAGCAGTAAGCACTGGTTAAAGAAAAGTGTTGCATTGACATGTTGTATATCTATGGTCGTCAAACTGTAGGTTTATTCCCTACAAGACGAATCCCACAAGACAAATGTCAAAAATGGTCATCCCAACAAGACGAATCCCAAGATGAATTGAATTAAAATGACTATATAACCCATTTATTTAGAGGTTTTCCATCATAAACTGCTAACACTGCTTTCTTTTGGACAAAGAGATTTCAGTTAACTGGTTGAGCTCTGGAAGCCCATTTTGGGGCTCTATCCTGAAGTGTGGGTACCTAAGCTAAAAGGCTTCATATTCTGTGGATGTACATAAATTAATTTTTGATGTGATATTATTAAGTCAGGGTGGATTTGCCCTGTTACAATTAATGGGTTTAGTGCCTATTTGCACTCTCCTATTAATTGTAACAAGGCAATAATATGTGAACAAAATTTTGACAACCCCAAAAAAAAAATGTAGCACGCTACCAGTTAACAGAGGCACCACGGTTTGTTGCAAGACGATATTTGCTACAGTTTTTTTTGTATCTTATTTATCAACAAAACTGCCAAACACATGCATAAAATAAAACCCTAAAATACTTCAAATAGCATACACTGTAATGTACACAATCATTTTAAAGTAAATTTTCCCCACATTTGATAATTTTTTCATCTTGTTGGGATTGATCTTGCTGGGATTGTCTTGTTGAGATGAGAGCCCATGGTTTACCTTGAACCAGTGCTAAGCCTGCTTGTGTCAGGCTGATAAATTAGAGAGTGTGACAGTTACTCAGCATTGCTGAGTGCCATAGGTACTCTGGCTTCCTGTACCCGTAGATTTGTACAACTTGATATGACCCAGAATGTTACAAGTATCATTGCTCCCCATTAAATAAACAAATGATGTACACATTTTCCTTTCATGTACAAATTTAGTGTTTAACCGATTATCGGAACTGGCCACCACAATCGGGCGATTGTGGGCAATCGGATGACAGCGGCAATGGCTCCTGGAAACATCGGTTCAACAGATTGTTGCCAAGCAGTTTGTGATGATTCCTTAACCGCATTTTATTATCTTCTGCAATTGTTCAGTTGTTAATGTGAAATGATGTCAATGATACCATTCAATAAAGTGTTTTCTTATCTCTCTAGACGCCCCTTTTTTACGGGACATACAAGTTAAACGACATGTAAAGCTTAGAATTAATTGAGCGTACTTGCGGTAATCGCCAGTTCATACCGGAAAAGTGAAGGTTGCACTCCAGCGACTCAGGTCACGTGCACTTGGGCAGTACATGTGGCTCTTGAGAGCCACATTTACTGCCAAAGTGTGCGACTAGTAATTTTACTGCGACGTGAGTCAACAAAGTTTGACACTGTGAAAAATGTTTAGTTTAATGTAGTTCTTTCGAGCCTCGACTTGTCTAGTAGCTTGCACATTTTATCAATGAGATATCATACAAAAAGGAGTGATTTGGCATTGATAAATGCTAAGTCTTCCACGAAAGCTTTTCTCATTAAATGTGCTATATTTATAACCACACATGATCGGTGGTGATGGAAATAAGGATCAATGATAGATTTACGTTCGGGAGACCTCAGGAGTATGAATAACAGGTCGCAACTAGCGAGACATTCTGTTATGAATTTGAACCACAAATACTGGTGGGACAGAGGGAGATGTGTTGACTAATCGGCTAGTAATCGACTATTGGTTGGTGACAAGTCGACTATGATATTCACTAATCATTTCAAGACTGTCTCCATGTCAGGCAAGGTCCAAGTACAGTTACGGAAGTGTCAGATTTTTGATAAATCATATTTATACTCCCTGCAAACAAAGTATGGGGGGGGTATATAGGAAACATCCTGTCCGTCCGTCCGGCTGACATCCTAACAAATTGGTAGTTATGTGGCTATTTTTATGGGACTACAATAAAATGCATGTCCATTATATTAAAACAAGTGATTTGGGGGAATATTTTTGGGGTGGTAGCAAACCCTGACCCTACCCTTTACTGACCCTAACCCTACTCCCCCCACCCCCAATTCTAAACCCCACCCTAGACTAATGAAAATTCAATATATTCCTAGTTATTTTAACTAAAATGCATGTCCATTGTATTAAAATAAGTTTTTGGGTGAAAATTTTTTAGGGTGGTAGGAAACCCTAACCCTACCCTTTACTGACCCTAACCCCACCCCATCTCTAAACCCCACCCTAGAATAATGACATTTAACTATGTGACTAGTCACATAAATTGCGGTAGTCACCTAACCCCCATTTCTACCAACAAATAGCCGCCTAAACCCCCATATGTCTGCCCATCTGTCCATCCTTATAAGCGCAACTTCTCCTAAACCGTTTGAGGAATTTTCATGAAACTTTACACAATGGAAGAACTCCATATGAAGATGTGCATGAAGCAATGTAATTCCGTTCTGACAGGTGCAGGGGATATTACTTTGTGAGCTTGCTCACATTACCTCTAGTCTTTGGTAGGTATGTGAAAGATATATGTATAGTTTTCAAATCCTTTGTCATAAGTTTATATTGATATCAGCATGTTTTGGTAACCTCTCTGTATCCATAGAACCAAGATTTAAGATAAAAGGTAGAACAGAACAGCAGTTAGTGCAGAAGCAGTGACTGCACCAGAAAATGTATTATGGGGGAGGGGGAAAGGGGTGGGGGGGGGGGGGTGATGGCCTCCACATCAAGAGGGCAAATCTGCATGTTGCATTTTAGGAACATACATGTAGCATTGCATTCAGATACTGGAGAGATTTATGTGGGTTATGAACCCACACAGATGTCAACAATATCTGAACAGAATCAGCAATGAGGTTTGTTTGATGGGGTTTTTTGGTGGTGGTGGTGGGGGAGGCAGGAGTGTGGGGGTGGTTCTCGGCACACAAAGAAACATTAAAATGTGCTTTCAAACAAAGTCTTCCGCTACCTTTTGGAGTAAATCTCCACCTTTTTTAGACATTGAAAATGAAGTGTGGGTAATCTTGCAACATTCACATGAAAATCTGCCTGAAGATGTGAATTGCAGCTGGGATCCAAGTTAGCTTTGTGGCCTGGGAGCTTCCCTTACAACAATAGAAATTTGTTCTGAATATATAAATTTGTATCATTGCATTCTGGATCTCTGGTTAATACAAAGCATGCAAAGTTACTGAAGGTTTTATTCATCCGAAGATTCTTTCTTCAAATTCTTTCAATGTTTCACATCATGTTAAACCACCTTCCTCTCCAACCTCCCCTCCGATACACACCTTCAAATGCCCTCTGATTTCTGGATCGACTGATGGTGGCTTCACTGAATTTTGGCTCTTCTCTGTTTAACCTTTTACCTAACATGAAAAGCAGATGACACTTGTAAAAAATATTCTTGAATAACTAATTTTTTTCATTTTTCGTCTCAAAAACATAGGTTATAATCCCTTGTTGGAACGAGCTTGTTATAACCTATGTTTTTGAGACAAAAATAAAGAACATTAATTGGCGATTTTTGAGAATAGCATTGGCCGGTTTTGGCCATTATGTTGGGTAAAGGGTTAAAGCTTTACTTTGATCAACAGGCAATGTAAACAAACCAGCCCTCTACCACATAGATAGAACTCGGGATGGGAACACATACTGTACTCGTTCAGTGAAAGCAACACAAGATGGGATGGCGATATTTTCAATGCAAGCGTCATTCAAGAAGGACGAAGCAAATGTATATCATCATCAGTATACAATGCCTGATGTTCCAACACCAGATAAACTTCTAGGAGGTGAAGAGCTTCTACAACTTCTGATTGAGTAAGTATATTCCTACTGTTATGAATCACTTAGTTTAGTTTAAACAGTATTTATTTCCAACAGCAAGTAATGAAAACATAGATACAATTGATACATATGAGTTTGGATGATGGAAACGGATTCAGCAACAAGCTGTGTAGCTTATATAAGGCTGTTTCCGTGGCACAGGTTTTATCACAAAAGAAGTTATATAGCGTGACAAACACATTGTACTTGTAAAATATTGTGTTAGCATTTGCCTAAACCAGTTGAGTGGATACATATAAATATTTATTTTACATGGGTGTGCATTCACTCACACGCGCAGACAATTGTTATGTATACAACCAGTTCTGGATAGATTGAGTTGCTTAACACACCAAAACTGATCAAAATAATTGGTTAATTGCCCATCTCCAGACATTAATATGGGTGTCTGCAGGGGCCGAATATGGAACCCTTTCCCAATGGTATTTGGGCATTATTTTTTTTTCCAGTTTTCAACCCAAATTTACCAATCTCTAGAGATGGGCGGTTTTCAAATTTCATGTCGGTTCCAGTTTCATTCGAAGAGTCAGATTTGGGGTTTGGGTTTTCATTGTACAAACATAATAATACATTGCATTTGCATATAAGAAGATGTATTTGGTGCCAGTCAGTGTCACAGGGACTCCCTTTCCAGGGCAGCTCACCTGCGTAATATACTGGTAGGCCTACTCTGATTTTCTGAGCACAATGTATTTGCATAAATTATCTTAAGAGTTTCAAGTTTGAGAAAAAACGATTTTTGCCTTGAGTCTGTTGCAAAATTACCCCCCTCCCCCCCCCTGCCCCCCCACCCCCAAATACCTCTGTTTAGGGTAAACTGACACACCCTAAAAAATCATGCCGTCCATAAAGATTTTATCAAGTAAAAGTTGCTCATTGTAACCCTAAATATCCATCCAACATTAGAATAAAACACCCACAACATTTGGAAACTTGTCCCACATCAATTCACCAATGAGAATCTTTATACTATCTGATATTGGAATTGTGCCATAGTCATAACAGATTAGCACAAACAGTGTAAAGCCACTATATTCGGTCTTCAGCACTTTTTAGTGGAGCCTTGACAGTGGCTTCTAGCACTGAACCAGTTAATAATATAAGATGAGTTTAACAGTTTACTTATTGAATTGACCACATCCACCAGCATAATATACAACCTGACCAGTTTAAAAAATAGTACAGTGGAACCTGTTAATTGAATAGCCACTTTGCTGATAACAAATATTCAATTAACAGGAGTATTCAATTAATGGGGATTGTCTCACTTTCCTGTATTCTAGTGATAATTTAATTCTATTATATTTTGTTTGACAGAAATTCATGCATTGGATGTACTGAGGCCAAAATAGGTCTATAAACAAAGGAAAACTGGGGAGAGTCAGGGTAATTTCCTGACAGGTTACAAGATTTTTATTCAATTAACAGGAGTTTACTCTATAACCTATATTCAATTAACAGGTCAAATTTGTACTGGAGGTATGGTAAATGGTTTTCTGTTGGGAAATTATATTCATTTAACAGGGTCATTCAGTTAAGAGATATCCAATTAAGTTGGCTCCACTGTATTTTCAGAACAATTTCAACCAAACCATATCATGTGAACCCCCATTGGAATGAAGTCATCAACAGTGTTTCTGCTAGAGGAAAATAAATGAGGTCATATAATGGGGTAACCAAGAGTCGAACCATGGACGGCCCATGGTAGGAAAATTTTAAATTCGGGGTTCCAAACCCCCCATTTCGTTGCATCTGGTGGATATTTTGAGGTTTTTCACAACGATATATGTGTAGGTTTTCACATTCTAAGAGCTGGTAATTGTGTAAGAATAAGGACCAGTGAGGAGAAATTCAGGTGAAAAACCATTCCTTTACACAATAAATTTCAGTGCTGTCGATTTGAGGAGCGCTATCGCACTCATGCTTTTTCGCGCTTCTAAATTAGAAACAAGAAGCTTGCTTTTTCACGCTTCTGTAATTTTCAAGAAAATAGATTCGAGATTCCATTACACTAATTATAACTCATAAATGAGGTGTGAACAATATACCTGCAAACTGTTGTGTCATTTTAATTAACACTGACATCCGAAGTACAGCTACAGAACTTCATGCTTTTTCAACACATGCTTGTTTTGGGTAAATGTTGGAGTAATAAGATTGGTCAGAAAACAAAACCTCACATAATGATAGTTAGTGCACACACTGACCAAACAAATTGCACTGTTTTATGACGTGACGCATTTAACATTCAATGAGGTTATTGTTTCCAGTTTGTCTAGCTTTTCATTGTGGGTTGATTAAGTTATGCAGGACTCATTGAGCAATCGTGTCATCAGAGTACACTTCTTAGTCGTTTTTCTATGATATTTGTGTTTGGAAATCTTCAAAGGAAGTTGAGAAATGGCACTTCAGCAATCTGTGAATCAATTATTTATCAGGGATCAGGCAGGTAAGGATGAATTTTAACATCTTGATTAATTTTTGGAAGGTTCCCTGGTGGGGGAATGCAGCCAGTTGACGGCTGCTGTGCTGGTATAGCAACAACCCAGTCACAAAGCTTGTTCTAATGAGGCATCAAATGATATGGTTCGATCGCAAATTTGAAAAAAATGGGAAAAATTGTAATCAAAATAACAGATTTTGATATCATGTTCATTGAGTGAAGGGTTAATAAAGACCACAGAAACTGGAGTGAACATGATTTCATGTGACTGTTATATATACAGAACCGCATATACATTTGAATGGGTTAAGAATGATTCCACTTGATTGCTTTGGCCCAGGATATCACTGCTGCCGAAGACTCGAGCCTTCAACTCCAGTGATATCTTGGCCAAAGCAATCGAGTGCAATAATTCTTAACCCATTCAAACATATGTGCGGTTCTGTATTTATCACACACCTCCCATGTAACAACCAGTCTACACAAAAATTGAACTAAATCACTTTTCAAGTTGATAATTGCTGCTTTTCCTTCGTTGCCAACATGACATCACTGTTAGTTGGCGGGGTACCAACCCTAATTTGCTTTTTAATTTTGATGGCATTCAGTTGGTCAAAACCAATTGACACTGATCAATGTCACACTCACGATGATCGAATGTCAAATATTGACTAAACTGCACGGAATAACACAACAAAAAGTTTTTAAATAGCTTATAAGTTTAGCACACTCCATCATTATATATGACCATTTGTGGAAAGTATTTGTCAAGGTACAAGCAGTCAGAATGTTATTTTTATTTTGAAACTGTTTTACTCGGATCTGATTGTTTAAATATCCCGGGTAAACAAATGTAAATGAGAAACTTGGAATTTCCAAGCGATCTCGAATTTGGTGCATTCGGCCAATGATGGCGTGATTTATCTAGACTGGTTCCTTCTCTGTTTACTTTGGAACGAAATCGAAAGTGTTTTGTATCACCACATGTGCGATACATCTTTATTTTTATTGTATAGGCAGCAAAGTGGAAATCCCTTGTTTTACATTAATATCTGTGTGATAAAAAACTTCTTACATCTAGTACACATTCTCTTTGGTGACCCTCGAAAGTGAAGCAGTCCTTGTTTACTGTGCTAAACAAGCTCTGTTTTACTGGTAAAATAGGACCCAGCCGCCAATGCTTGGGGCTGGAATTACTCTAAAATTGACAACATGGGTATAAACGATTGGCTGGACATAACTTGATATCCATGCTGCGGTCATAATTAGCAAATAAATAAATCTAGTATATATGTCATAGCTTCTGTATTAACTCATTTCCTGCACAGTACAGTTATACCCATTTATCCAGTAAAGGTATAATTCTGCCTTTTGTTAATGAAGAATACCCCTGGAAATAAGAGTAAGCCCAACATCAGATATTTCGAGATGATATAGCAGCCATATCATGTTGAATTTATCATCAAATCAAGTCATGGCTGCTTTATAGCAGACTTGATTTGATGAAAAATTCACTAGAATAATCAGCACATTATGAGTTAATGTTCTCAATCAATTCGAAAGTAAAAGTTCTTATTCTTTGGATCTTTCTTCTTAAAACAAATTCTCATTTGGAGCCCATATGATTCAAATTTTCCCAATATCATTTGGCCCCAGACACTTTCACAAAGAGGGCAGAAAACCATGGACTGATTTGCTTAACACACCAAAACAGAGCAAAATAATCAGTTAATTGTCAATCTTTACATGTTGACCCAAAACTTGTTTTCAGCCCAGTGTAAATCAAGCTCAAGCCTTGCATGTGTTTTTTGAAGGACACAATCATGTTGTGTTTTTACTACACCAGTCATGCCTTTTTACGTCTGAACAGGATTTCTGCCATATAAATATCAACAACTAACTTGCTACTCTCCAATAAATTGTAACCAAACATTTATGAACAAAATCTTGCTAAACTAAGGATACTCTAGCTAGTAGCAAGATATCTTTGAAAAAAATACACGTTTGAAATCACCTTTGAAAAATAATTGAGCACTCGGCCAGTTAATAAAAATATGAACATTATATGAAGAAATGAAAATCAGCCCTGTGTATAGGACAGGGCCTTTTTTAGCTCACCGAAGTGAGCTTGACTTATCACTTGCCACCCGTCGTCGTCGTCTGTCGTTGTCCATTGTGAACTTTACATTATCGACTACTCCTCCCAAACTACTGGATCAAATTGAACCAAATTTGGTGTGCATGTTCCCTATCATATGTCAATTCACACTTGTACAAATAAACTTGCCGCACTTACAGGGGGCACCACAAGGGGCATAACTCTGATAGCACCCTTGAATTTCTTTCCAAAATTCAAAAAAATCTTCTTCAGATCCACCAGGCAGAATTCTTTCCCATTTGGTATACATCATCTCTAGGGGGGTCAGATTCAAGTTTATTCAAATTGGCTCCCTGGAGTCATATTTGGGCTCACTATAGAAGATCCAGCAGGCAGAATATTTTAATATTTGGTATGCAACATTGTGGGGTGGATCTGATTGGATAAGTAATTTTAATTAAACTGATTGACTATTTCAGACAAACCTGTTCAAAAACGAAGCCAATGGCGCAAGGTATTTCCTGTAATCAGTGAAATGTAGGCGTGTTGGCTGCCTGTTTTGTCATTCTCACAGAAAACACAACCCATTTTTACGTCAACAATGTGTGATTGACAACTTGTCATACATCATTCTGGAGTGATCTGGACATGCTGCAGTGACCCCTTTACATCCAGAATGTGGTGTGCATAGATGACACTATCATTTCCTGACAAAGCTTGACATTTCAGACGTTGTTAGTGCAAACTGAACAATGAAAACATCTCTTCCCGACGTTTTAGGAAAAAAAACGAAACCGTACTCATTTATCAATTACACGGTTTCTGTTTCGGTTTTAAAGCAAAACCGAAACTGACTTATAAAACCGGTAAACCGCACAACACTATTGGCCACCCCAATCAGCCGATTGTGGGCAATCGGATAACAACAGCAACAGCTCCTGGAACATAGGATCAACCAATTGTTGCCAAGCATTTTTTGTGATGATTCATTAACCACATCTTATTAGGCTTTTCCCTCTGGAAAAGACTATTGTTTTTCTACGGATTATTATGTTTATTTTTTCCACACATTTTGTCCGTACGATTCAGAAGCCATTTTCGAACCGATTTTCACAAAATTTTGCACTCTCATAGAGGGGCACAAAATCTAAAAATGTACCAAAGCAAAATTTTTGATTTAACCCTTTTTTCGTCAGAATTGGCAAAAAACTACCAAAATTGGGGTTTATCGGCACTTTCTCGAAACATGTCTTGTAGATTTTTTTTAAAATTCATCATTGCTAGACCTGCCTGTGACACGACCATTGATACACAAGACATCTTAGGCAATGCATTGGTAACCCTCCATCGGCTGCCAAACATCAAAATTTTGATGAAATGGGCTGTTTTTGGGCCCCCACAGAACCCAAACGATGCAGGAGAGATAAACATAACTTCTTTTATTGGAAGTGGAATTCACCGAGGATCATTTCTATAAGTAATAAGGGTGTTCAAAAAAACCAAGTGTTAACCCGTTTTGGGCTGGTTAAACAGCAATACCCCCCTAAAGCTAAAAAATTCATGTTTTCCGTGGATTTCTCTAAACGAGTCTTGTAGATTTTCAAGTAAAATTGGTCACTCCCAGGTCTTGGTGTGGCAATAGAAGTTGCATGGAAAAAATACTCCGGTGAGCATTTGTTAACCCTTTGTGGGCTGCTAAAAGTAAAAATTGTGATAAAATGGGCTGTTTTTGGACGCCAACAGCACCCAATGGGTACGCCACAAAAGAAAAGCGCCTTTTATTGAGCGCACAATTTATACGGAAACATTTTTGTAAGTAGTAAGGGTATTCAAAAGTCGAAGTCTTAACCCATTTTGTGCAGGCTAAAGAGAGAGACCCACTTAAAATCTCAAAATTCCCATTTTCTGTGGATTTCTCTGAAAACATCTTGTAGGTTTTCAAGAAAAATTGACTACTCGCAGGTCTTTGTGTGACATTACAAGTTGGATGTACAAAATATTCCGGTGAACATTTATTAACCTCCTATAGGCTGCCAAGCATCGTAATTTTGTTGAAATGGGCTGTTTTCGGACACGCACAGCACCCAATGTATACCCGAGAAATAAACATAATATCCATTGTTGGAAGTGGAATTCACCGAGGACCATTTTTGTAAGTAATAAGAGTATTCAAAAAACCAAGCGTTAACCCCTTAATAGTTGTTAATAGCGATACCCATCAAAAGCTTAAAAAATTCATGTTTTCCCTGGATTTCTGTAGAAACATCTTGTAGGGTTTTCAAGAGAAAATGGCCATTGATAGGTCTTGGTGTCACATTACCAGTTGCATGGGTAAATTATTCCGGTAAGCATTTGTTAACCTTCCATGGGTTGCTAAATGTCAAAATTTTGAAAAAAATAGTCTGTTTTTGGACATCAACAACATCAAATGGGTATGCCACAGAGGATCATAACGTCTTTTACCGGACGCAAAACTGATAGCGCAACATTTTTGTAAGTAGTAAGGGTATTCAAAAATCGAGGTCTTAACCCATTTTTGACTTGTTAAGGAGATATTCCCCTTAAAAGCTTAAAATTCCAGTTTTCTGTGGTTTTCTCCAAAAACATTTTCAAGAAAAATTGACCATTTGCAGGTCTTGGAGTGACATTACAAATTGCATGGACAAAATATTTCGGTAAGCATTTGTTAACCCTCCAGAGGCTGCCAAGCATAGACATTTTGAGAAAATGGGCTGTTCTTGGGCACCCATAACACCCAATGTGTACATGCGAGATAAACATAACCTACTTCCTTGGAAGTGGAATTCACCGAGGATCATTTTCGTATGTAATGAAGGTATTCACAAAACTAAGCATTAACCCGTTTAGGGCTGGTTACAGAGCGATACCCCTCAAAAGGTTAAAAATTCATGTTATCCAAGGATTTCTCTAAAATCATCTCGTAGATTTTCAAGAAAAATTGGCCATTCTCAGATCTTAGTGTGACTTTACAAGTCGCATGTACAAAATATTCCAGTAAACATTTGTTTACCCTATGCAGGTTCTCAAACATCAAAATTTTGATAAAATGGGCTGTGTTTTCGTACCCACAGCACCCAAAGTTGAGAGGAGAGATCAACATAAGTGGAAGTAGAATTCACTGAGAATTATTTTTGGAAGTAATAAGAGTATTCAAAAAACAACACTTAACCCGTTTTTGGGTGGATAAACAATGATACCCATCAAAAGCTTAAAATTCATTTTCTCCCTGGATTTCTCTGAAAACATCTTGTATATTTTAAAGAAAAAATGGCCATTCGCAGTTCTTGGTGTGACATTACAAGTTGCATGGAAAAATATTCCTGTTAGCACTTGTTAACCCTCTACAATACATATACTCGTCCAAAAAAGAAAGTGTGCATTGCAGAAATTGATCAAATTCCAAAAAATTAATTTCGTAGGTGTAAAGAGTGTTAACCTGTTCATGAATAAGTTATATTGAACACAAAAACAGATTTCCCCGTTAAAATTGCATTAACGTTAAATGACGTGCTGCATGTTTGTGAAAAGGCATGTTTTGCACGTGGAGAGTCTGAAAATTCATGCAGCAGTGTGAATCCTTGGGTATTTAAACACTAAAGTAAAGCCTTCCTATCATTCACATTCAAACTTGCGCTGCTGTTAAAACGACTCCACATTAGCATGCCAAGGTTGACAATGAATCAATGTCTCCTTGCCTTGGGTATGATTAGAGCTGGCAGAACACACAGAGAGGTTGCCCAGCATTTGAACTGCCACCGTAACACTGTAAACAGGCTAGTCCATCGACATGCGCAACATGATGACGTTCGAGACCGACCCCGCTCCGGGAGACCCCGAGTTACCACCCCTGCAGAAGATCGGTATATCCGTGTCGTCCATCTCCGAACCGGCAACAAACGGCAACGACGATAGCCAGGAACATCCCTAACCTGAGACGGATACATCCTCAAACAGTAATCAACCACTTGAGAGAATACGGCTTACGTCCTCGACTGCAGTGGTGTAGAGTAGGGTTAGGATTAGCCTAACCTAACCCTAACCTAACCCTAACCCTACCTAACCTAACCGTAACCCTACCTAACCCTAACCTAACCCTACCCAAACCCACTTCCATGCTAACTTGTTCGCTTCCATGAGGCGTAGATGCACAGCAGTAGTCGATGCAGACGGAGGTCATACCAGATATTGAGTGTGTGACTTTTGTGTTGGACCCTTAGTGTCTTTGACTCTCCATGGCACCAAGAGTATTCGTCGTAGCGTAATGAAATTTCTCGTGTTGATCACAAATTGATTCATCTGTGATTGAATAAAATTTCCATGAATGAAAATGATATATATCTTTTTTTAGTGTTATTTTTTAGCATGCACACTTTCTTTTTTGGGAGAGTATATATACATCAATATATTGGATACATTTGAGAATAAATGGACCATTTTCAAATAGCCACAGTACTTAGTGGGTATGTATCAAACAAACATAACTCATTTTGTCGGTCATTAACTTGTCGGACGACGATATTGATATTAACCCTCTTCACCATTAATGATGGTTTTTGTCTAAACATTTTTTTATCAAACTGAGTCATTTGAGACTACTATACCCATGTTTCTCATAACATCAATAAAGGAACATCAGTGAGACAGTTAAACACATTTTATCAGACACTCTGGGATCATGAAAAATTATGGAATCTCATCTGGAAAAGCCATGATTCTCCAGAATCATAAAGTCTTGTTATTTTCTGCAATTGTCCAATTGTTAATGTAAAATGATGTCAATGATACCATTCAATAAAGTTGAAAAACCACCACAATGTGTATTCTTAACATCTCTAGATGCCCCTTTATGGAATATACAAGTTAAATGACATGTAAAGCTTACAATTGAGCATACTTGCGGCAATTGCCAGTTCATACCAGAAAAGTGAAGGTTTCACTCCATTGCCACAGGTTGCAGTAAAAATTACCAGTTGAGCACACTTGGGCGGTAAACGTGGCTCTGAGAGCCATGTTTACTGCCCAAGTGTGTGCAACTGGTAATTTTACTGGACCTGAGTTAACGGAGTTTAACACTCAATTTAATGTTGTTCTTTCGAGTCTCGACTTATCTAGTAGTGAACAGACTGTAAACCCACAAAATAAGTTCAATTTAATGTAGTTCTTTCGATCCTCGACTTGTTTAGTAGCGCACGGTATTACAGTCGTAATCGGCATTGGAATCGGCTGATTGTGACCTCAAATAACCTGTAATTGGTCATCAGCCATTTTTGATAATCGCTTGAAAACTAATGAAAATAATTTACATCACAATCACATGCATACACCCCACACCTGTCTGTATGCATTCTGAGCTAAGGTAAGCATAGCCAGGAATTTGGAATTACTGAATGGAAAAAAATTGTTCAGCACTCCGTTATCTAATAATTTCTATGCTCAACACCAAGATAGGCCAAGAGGTTTGGCATAGAAATTATTAGATTATTCCTCTGGTAATTTAGGAGTGCGAGAAAAATGTACCCCAGTTGGAAATAAGGTGCATCAGCATGATTGCACAGCTCAGAAATGAAGAGATCTCAAAAATATTTTTATTTTTTACGGCATTAATAAAACAATTTGACTAAATTGTAGGCATTTAAGTGTGGAATAGACATTACAGGCCTTAAAATTTATGCCAATTCACAAAAAATTGTTTTGATTCTTGTGAACTACTTCTATGCGAATCAGTTTTCATTTCCTAAATAGTTTATAAATTGAGAGTACTGGTATATCCTTGTGAGTGCAAACAGTACATAGTCCATTGTGAAAAACCCTCATGGTTGTCAGGCCCTTATATTACCCCAAATTCCAGCCGGTAAAGAGTGTCCTTAAATTAGGAGATGGCTACCAACAGCTTGTTGTAACATTCTAAAATGAAGATATTTGTTAAGAAATACTTTTGTACCATGCACAATAGGTGTTAGGAAGAGTAGAATTATATTCTTTTTGTATGTATATTGACTAATCATGTAGTTTCTCAAATTTTGGGGGCATTTTTGACTTTAATCCGGTGTCCCCAAACTAGACCAATCTAAAGCCCTGTGTTTGTACTCTTAGAGTTAAATCCTTGCAGGCCTCCTTCCATATTTGGTGAGTTTATTGTCTTACATGTACACAGAGAACACATGTTCTAGCGTACATGCTTTTTGTGGTCTTGCATAATCTTGGTGATGGAAGTTACCATACATTGGCTGTGGTTTCTAGTGAAGTCTTGGCTGCCTGTGTAGGCAACCAAGACTTCACTAGAAACCACCCTGTCAGTGTTATCTGATGACAGAGCAATAAATAAGTAGAATTCTCTTGGCCTTTTAGGACATGTTCAGAATGTATATTGGGAATTAAATTAACATTTTGCGAGAATCAAAATTGATTCTCATTGTGTCTTTTGCAAGAACCATTTATGAGAATCAGTTCTGATTCTCTTATGACTGTTAAGCCCTGGAAATTATTATGCCCATGACCTCTGAAGGAGGATTCGGGGGTATCTAGTGAAGCCCTTCTCCTGTCTGTCGTCCATCTGTCCATCCGTCCATCCATCCATCTCTCTGTCAACACAAACATTTTGCGTTGTAATTTCAAAGCCATTGGCCGAATTTGGATCTCCTTTGGTATGCTGATAGACCCGCCTGGGGGAATGGATATGCACAAGGAACAGGTTCCGTCCAATCATTTTTACCCAGAGTTATGGTCCTTTTTAACTTTTTGGACTTAGAAACTTTTTCTGTTTTCGCTCTTTTGACTTAGAAAATCTTTCTGTCCCACAATACCTACATGGCTACTTCGAACATGCCTTTGGGTCAGAGGCAGTGGCCCACACTTTGTGTAGCCCTAGTTATAACAACTACTGACACAGGCTTTAAACTCACTTGTCTTAATTTTAGCTCCTTTAACAGCACATCTTAATAATTTTAGGTGCACAAATTTTGCTTTGTTTTGACAGAAATCAAGTACTTCAAAGACTGTATGATACCAGAGACTACCAAGAAGCGCAACTGCACTCCAATAAATACAAACGCAAATTCGGTTTTAAAATTCCAGCACGTTTTAAGATACAGTGCATAATATCGAATTACCAGAATGACCACATAATTCACTTTATAATAAATGCAGTATCTAAGAATCTGCTGGCCACCCTAAAATAATTTCTGTATACATTTGAATGGAATTAAAAAACAAAACTGTTGTACACTATACTTGCACCAATGACATTTTCAAGACAGTAAGCCAAATTTCAGGCTTTCAGAATCAATACACGAAGATCGACATGATTTTCATTAATATTCATGACCTGTCAGCACCAAGTCTGAAGCATTGTGAAATGTCCATCAGTTTATCAAATGCGGTTTTCTTTGATGAACTGTAAATTGCCACCTACTCTTCATTTATACTGTCCGATATATTTATTTCTACACATAATTTTGAAAGCTTGAACATCAAAAGCAGTTTCAAATTCACAGTTGAAGTTGGGTGGAAATTTAGGATGACAATGACCTAAATGAACGACTTTTACTTGGTAAAATTTTGATGGTCGACATAATTTTTTAGGGTCGGTCAGGTTATCCTATACACAGTTTTATTCAACTGATACAATCAACAGAAGATTCCTTTTTAGTGGAAGATATTGTAATTGTAGGGCTGATCTGATAGGTATATATGGATTGTTTCTGTATGCTCATGGACAACCGAAACCGCAACCAAGGTTTTTTTATTTAAAAAACTGAAGCTGCAGCTGCAGTGTAAATCCCACAACCTCCTAGCTCTACTGTATGAATAATCAGCTCTTTCACTAAAATTGAATCTGTCTGCGTTATTATAATACACATGGATCCAATTTTGGTAAAAGAATTAAAATTTTGTTGTGACATTTTCAAATCACTGAAAGTGCACTGTGAGCTCAGTGCATGCAACAATATTCCATGTGTCATATATTTCAGATTTAACATGGACAAAGAAGTTACAGCCATGTGATAAAAAAATATGTGCCTTAAAATTTGTCCCGATTCATAAGAAGCAGTTTTGTTGCTCTTTCAGTTCTTAAATAATTTAGAATTTGAGAGTACTGTTATATGTTTGCAAAAGGAACCAGTAAATATTCCACAATAAAAATTAAGCATTAGGCCTAAAAAAGTTAAAAATCTTGTTTCCTAGGCTCCCACATTGTCGTTTTGGGTGTTGCATGCTCCCTTTTTATGTCCCCAACCCTCTTGGGGGTATTATGTTTTCTTTATGTCTATCTGTGTATCCGTCCATCTGTGCATCTATACGTCAGTTAACGTTTGGTTTCAGTCCAGTAAATAGAGATTCGCTTATTTGATCAAGTCATAATTTTAGGCAATGCTTCATTTCGATTTTGGTCCAGCTAGCCAATTCAATATGGCCACCATCGGGGGGGGGGGGGGGGGGGGGGGGGGGGGACGGGGATATGCCACACTTCACGTTGGTCTTGTTATAACCAATGAAAACTTAAAAAAAATAAAAATGAAATGGTTCATGTTTGATATTTTACCCAAGTTAATAAAACTGATATGCCACACTTCACATTGGTCTTGTTATAACCAATGCAAACTTAAAAAAAATAAAAATGAAATGGTTCATGTTTGATATTTTACCCAAGTTAATAAAACTGATAAATTTGTCTCTTAGTTCAACAAGGCTTTGCAATGCTTTAGCATTGCAAAGCCTTCTTGCACTCAAGGGATGAAATACACCACCACCCATGCTATTCTGTAGAGTATGGGCCTAAAACAAAAAAAACAAATGCAAGAACATGAATTTTTTGATGGCAAAGAAATATTTACAAAAATAAAAAATAAAATAAAAAAAATGCCAATCCACATGCAATTTTACAAAAAAATGTCCTGAGAAACAGAAGATCTACTTTGTGGGGCCTTATACTTTATTTTAAGAATACTAGAGTTTTACTTCCAATTTCTGGTGAATTTCTTGTCTCACATATACATGTTGAACACATGTTCCATCATACAGGATTTTGGTGGTCTTGCTGATGAAAGTTACAGTACTTTTTCTGTGGTTTTTAGCTCCCCTTCAGCGACTGATTCGTGCTCCCGCGTTGTGTCCTTGGGCAAGGCACTTAACCCCGATTGCCTACATGGGGGCACGATGACGCTGTGTACTAAGGCGTACTACACGTCGATGGTGCGCATGTCTCCAGCCAATCTAACCCTGCCTGTGCCGAGGTGCAGAGTTCAGAGTTACAATGTTGAAGAGCAGACAGCTGCTCGTCGTTGCTCGTTGGTTCTCTCCGGGTACTCAGGCTTCCTCCACCCGTAAAACTGTCACCAACATGATATGACCCTGGCTGTTAATGTGTTGTTACACCATAATAAATAAATAAATATTTAGCTCACCCACGAAGTTGTGTGAGCTTTTGTCATGACCCGAGGTGCGTCGGCGTCAACACTTGTGTTAAAGTTATTGTAAGAGTCCACTTTGACTGTCCGTCCTGTTACTATGCACCTCATACTGTTTCAGTGGCTTACAATTACCCACAGACCCTTACCTAGTGATATTTTTCCAATTTTTAGCTCAACTTTGGTGGAGCCAAATTTGAGCTTTTGTCATGGCCCGTCGTCCGTCTGTCCGTACATCAACAATTGGATACGGCTCGGGCTAGAGGCCGTATTTATGAACCGATCTTTACGAAACTTCTTGGGTACCTTTGTTATGACTGTGGGACGAGAAAAAGTGTTTTTGGGTGTGGTCCGAAATTCCAAGATGGCTGCCAGCCGCCATTTTGTACCAACTTTGCAGAAATCTGTTTTTTGTACAGAACTTCCATATGAAAGCTCTGATTTGAATAATTTTTTGTATGAATGTTTAGTACCATGAGGTACATTACATATCCTACAGGTTTTTTTCTCGTGCTTAAATTATGCAAATTAGACTAACGTTCAGCACTGTCAGTGCAAATGCCAATTCGGCTTGGGCAAGAGGACGCATTTATGAACCGATCGTTATGAAACATCTTGGGTACCTTTGTTATCACTGTGGGACGAGAACGAGTGTTTTTGGGTCCGGTCTGAAATTCAAGATGGCCACTGGCAGCCATTTTGTTCAAAATTATGGGCAATCAGATTTTTGCACAGAACTTCCACATGAAAGCTCACATTTGAATAATTTTTTGTATGAATGTTTCGTACCATGGGATACATCACATATAATACGGGTTTTTTTCTCATGCATAAATTATGCAAATTAGACTAACTTAGATTTATTCAGTGTTACTTTCAGCAATGTAAATGTAAATGCTAATACGGCTCAGGCTAGAGGCTGTATTTATGAACTGATCTTTACGAAACTTCTTGGGTACCTTTGTTATCACCGTGTGATGAGAACGAGTGTTTTTGGGTGTGGTTCGAAATTCAAGATGGCCACCAGCAGCCATTTTGTACCAAAATTAGTGCAATCAGTTTTTTGTACAGAACTTCTGTATGAAAGTTCTGATTTGAATAAATGTTTGTATGAATGTTTAGTAACATGGAATACATCACATATAGTACAGGTGTTTTTCTCGTGCAGAAATTATGTAAATTAGATGAACTTTGATTTATTCAGTGCTACTTGAACACAGTAAGTGCATATGTCAATACGGCTCGGGCTAGAGGCTGTATTTATGAACGAAACTTCTTGGGTACCTTTGTTATTACCTTGGGACGAGAATGAGTGTTTCTGGGTGCGGTCCAAAATTCAAGATGGCTGCCAGTGGCCATTTTGTACCGAAATTAAGTCCAATTAGTTTTTTGTCACAACTTCTATACAGCTCGTATTTATGAACTGATCTTCATGAAACTTCTTGGGTACCTTTGTTATCACCTTGGGACAGGAACGAGTGTGTTTTGGGGTGCCCTTGTTTTCACTGTGCTATGAGAACAAATATTTTGGGGTTCAGTCAGACCCACTCTGGGACTCAGTGATTTCTTTTCTAGTTTAGCATCTGACTGTCACCCACCTTTACAATACTTTACCTATACATTTGTTACAGGCTACGGTTAGTATTTATGTATAGACCGTTACAATACTTTATATGTACCTTTGTTATTAGGTCATTACCTAGATGTTTGTCATTGCTGTGTCACATACTATACATGTACATGTCTTAACAAGTTGAGCTATAGTGTCAATGACACTTTTATTGCAGTGTTAGACTTTTTTTGTCACTGTGGACTTTGAAAATTTTTGACCTGTTTTGCTATATATGAATGGAGGCTACCACCAGTATGCTGTGGCTTTTATATTTGATCTATGAGTTAAATGCATCAATAGAAGATGACATTAACCCTGGTCCAGACATTTTTCGGAGATTTTGGACTTTTTTAAGGCAATGTTAGACTTTTTTGTAAGTGTGGACTTAGAAACTTTATGACCTGTTTTGCTATACATGTACATGACCGGACATTTTTTGCAGATTTGTAATAAGCCTATAGGTTTATTGCATGCCATGCGTTGGTGAGCTAATGGGATGAACACCCCCTCTTGTTTGAGAAGTCTTGGCTGCCAAGTTTGGTAGTCAAGACTTCCTTGACACTACTACTGAGTTCAAGTGTTACCTTATTATGTGGGAGCAAAAAATAGTGAGAATTCTCTTAGTCTTTAACCCTTTACCCATCATAACAGCCAAAACCATTCAGCACTATTCACAAAAATTGCAAATTAATTTTCATTATGTTTTCATTTTTTGTCTCAAAAACATAGGTTATGACCCCTCATTGGAACGAGCTCGGTGAGCTCGTTCCAATGAGGGGTCATAACATATATTTTTGAGACAAAAAATTAGTTATTCAAGAATTTTGTTTGCAAGTGTCGTCTGCTTTTCATTTTAGGTAAAGGGTTAAGGACATTTTCAGAATCTATGATAAGAATCGATAGAACATTTTGAAAGAATCAAAGTTGGTTCTCATTGTTCTCCTTGTAGGAATCATTTGCGAGAATCAATTATAATTCAAACCCTGAAAATGGTAGTCATTGATGTTTATCTACCATTTACCAAAAAATGCAATCGCAAACAGCAATATCAGTAGCAATAAAAATTCATGACATCGTAAGAAAAGAACGCACCTGCACCTTACGGACTATTTCAGTAGTACTGGCAACCACAAGTCATTTCCTTCAAAAACATCAAAAACATATAATGCTGCAATGAATGATGCATCAAGTTTGCCTCAACATATATTCCATATTGCAGGGAATGGCACGATCCACGACATAAACAATCCACCATGCAAAACACCAAAACAAAAATGATTGAGGTGAATCACAGAAATTGAAAGTTATAGCGAGAAAATTCTGAAACGTAATGTCAATCTCATTGTGATTTGATCGTTTGTAAAAGTTATGAATGAAGTGACATCACGTATTTAAAGCGATTCTTAATTGTGCACTACAAAAAAATAATTCCCTAGCTCTTTTCGCAAACCAGCCATCTGTGCCTTGCATGACCTCATGAAATGAATTTAATTTGGTTTGAAATATTGCTCCACGGAAAAAGCATACTTGGGCCGAGTTTGATTATTTTTTTTCACTATGTACAATTTCATTCATACTGAAGGAATTTCTTCACGTGCCGTTGGGTTGAGAGAATTGAGATATTATTTTGATAAGTTGAGTGTGGCTTTTTGTTTGTTAATAATTATTTTTGAGAAGTCATGGTTATCATTTTTTTTTGACTGAAGGGTAGATAAATATGTTATGCGCTCATTGTTCTTGTATACAATCTTTTATCGGGACTCGATTTGTTTTTGGGGAGGTGCAGCTACTGGTCGCACAAATGCAACTGGTAGCTGTACGTCCCCAAAAACGAGTCTCATAGCAATAAAAGATTCTGTACAAGCACTGTGTGCACATAACACATATTTATCAACATTTTATACGCCCATTTTAAAAAAAACGGTTGTATTATGTTATAGAGTTGGTGTCCGTCTGTCCATCTGTCTGTCCGTCCGGGAACACCTCATTGTGCCACCCGGTATTGTTGTCAGGTATTGACTGTTAGTTAAGCTAACAATAGGCATTAATTAATAGTCAGTGGAACCACTTTTATCATTAGAAATCAGTTTTCATCGAAAGGCTCCTAGGGTATTTAATTCGAAACACTTAAATTATGCTAATGTGTTCAGGTAACATCTCTAGATGTGCTTGAAGGTTTCGGAATTTTGATTTTGCCCCCGGTGGTTCCAGTGGAACCACTTTTATCGTTAGAAAATCAGTTTTCATCGAAAGGCTCCTAGGGTATTTAATTTGAAATGCTTAAACTATGCTAATGTGTTCAGGTAGCAACTCTAGATGTGCATGAAGGTTTCGGAATTTTGATTTTGCCGCTGGTGGTTCCAATGGAACCACTTTTATCGTTAGAAAATCAGTTTTCATCGAAAGGCTCCTAGGTTATTCAATTCAAAATGTTTAAACTATGCTAATGTGTTCAGGTAACATCTCTAGATGTGCATGAAGGTTTCGGAATTTTTCTTTTGCCCCCGGTGGTTCCAGTGGAACCACTTTTATCATTAGAAAATCAGTTTTCATCGAAAGGCTCCTAGGGTATTTAATTCGAAATGCTTAAACTATGCTAATGTGTTCAGGTAGCAACTCTAGATGTGTATGAAGGTTTCGGAATTTTGATTCGGCCCCACTTTTTGGAACCACTTTTTTTGTTACAAAATCAATTTTCATCGAAAGGCTCCTATGGTATTTAATTCGAAATGTTTAAACTATGCTAATGTGTTCAGGTAACATCTCTAGATGTGCTTGAAGGTTTCGGAATTTTGATTTGGCCCCCGGTGGTTCCAGTGGAACCACTTTTATCTTTAGAAAATCAGTTTTCATCAAAAGGCTCCTAGGGTATTTAATTCGAAATGCTTAAACTATGCTAATGTGTTCAGATAGCAACTCTAGATGTGCATGAAGGTTTTGGAATTTTGATTCAGCTCCCCCGGTGGTTCCAGTGGAACCACTTTTATTGTTAGAAAATCAGTTTTCATTGAAAGGCTCCTACGGTATTCAATTCGAAACATTTAAACTATACTAATGTGTTCAGGTAACATCTCTAGATGTGCATGAAGGTTTCGGAATTTTGATTTTGCCCACGGTGGTTCCAGTGGAACCACTTTTATCGTTAGAAAATCAGTTTCCATCGAAAGGCTCCTAGGGTATTTAATTCGAAATGTTTAAACTATGCTAATGTGTTCAGGTAACATCTCTAGATGTATATGAAGGTTTCAGAATTTTGATTTTGCCCCCGGTGGTTCCATTGGAACCACTTTTATCATTAGAAAATCAGTTTTCATCGAAAGTCTAGGATATTCAATTCGAAACGTTTAAACTATGCTAATGTGTTCAGGTAACATCTCTAGATGTGCATGAAGGTTTCAGAATTTTGATTTTGCCCCGGTGGTTCCAGCGGAACCACTTTTATCATTAAAAAATAAATTTTTATTATCCCCGCATTTTCAAAAATGCTGGGATATTATCCCCGCATTTTCAAAAATGCTGGGATATTGTCGTGATCTCCGTCTGTACATCCGTCCGTACGTCCGTACGTCACACCCTGAAAGGCTCATAGGGTATTCAATTCAAAACGTTTAAACTATGCTAATGTGTTCAGGTAACATCTCTAGATGTGCAGGAAGGTTTCAGGATTTTGATTTTGCCCCCGGTGGTTCCAGTGGAACCACTTTTATCAATAAGTTAGAAAATCAGTTTTCATCGAAAGGCTCCTAGGGTATTTAATTCGAAACGCTTAAACTATGCTAATGTGTTCAGGGAACATCTCTAGATGTGCATGAAGGTTTCGGAATTTTGATTTTGTTCATGGTGGTTCCAGTGAACCACTTTTATCGTTAGAAAATCAGTTTTCATCGAAAGGCTCCTTGGGTATTTAATTCGAAATGCTTAAATTATGCTAATGTGTTCAGGTAGCAACTCTAGATGTGCATGAAGGTTTCGGAATTTTGATTTTGTCCCCGGTGGTTCCAGTGGAAGCACTTTTATCGTTAGAAAATCAGTTTTCATCGAAAGGCTCCTAGGGTATTTAATTTGAAACACTTAAACTATGCTAATGTGTTCAGGTAGCAACTCTAGATGTGCATGAAGGTTTCGGAATTTTGATTCGGCCCCCTGTGGTTCCAGTGGAACCACTTTTATCGTTAGAAAATCAGTTTTCATCAAAAGGCTCTTAGGGTATTTAATTCGAAACGTTTAAACTATGCTAATGTATTCAGGTAACATTTCTAGATGTGCATGAAGGTTTTGGAATTTTGATTTTGCCCCAGGTGGTTCCAGAGGAACCACTTTTATCGTTAGAAAATCAGTTTTCATCGAAAGGCTCCTAGGGTATTCAATTCGAAATGTTAAAACTATGCTAAAGTGTTCAGGTAACATCTCTACATGTGCATGAAGGTTTCAGAATTTTGATTTTGCCCCCGGTGGTTCCAGTAGAACCACTTTTATCATTAGAAAATCAGTTTTCATCGAAAGGCTCCTAGGGTATTTAATTCGAAACGTTTAAACTATGCTAATGTGTTCAGTTAACATCTGTAGATGTGCATGAAGGTTTCAGAATTTTGATTTTGCCCCCGGTTGTTCCAGTGGAACCACTTTTATCGTTAGAAAATCAGTTTCCATCGAAAGGCTCCTAGGGTTTTCAATTTGAAACGTTTAAACTATGCTAATGTGTTCAGGTAACATCTCTAGATGTGCATGAAGGTTTCGGAATTTTGATTTTGCCCCCATGGTTCCAGTGGAACCACTTTTATCGTTAGAAAATCAGTTTTCCTCGAAAGGCTCCTAGGGTATTTATTTCGAAACATTTAAACTATGCTAATGTGTTCAGGTAACATCTCTAGATGTGCATGAAGGTTTCGGTATTTTGATTTTACCCCCGGTGGTTCCAGTGGAACCACTTTTATCGTGAGTAAATCAGTTTTCTTTGAAAGGCACCTTGGGTCTTCAATTCGAAACATTAAAACTATGCTAATGTGTTCAGGTAACATCTCTAGATGTGCATGAAGGTTTCGGAATTTTGATTTTGCCCCCGGTGGTTCCAGTGGAACCACTTTTATCGTTAGAAAATCAGTTTTCATCGAAAGGCTCCTAGGGTATTTAATTCGAAACATTTAAACTATGCTAATGTGTTCAGGTAACATCTCTAGATGTGCATAAAGGTTTCGGAATTTTTATTTTGCCCACGGTGGTTCCAGTGGAACCACTTTTATCGTTAGAAAATCAGTTTTCATTGAAAGGCTCCTAGGGTATTTAATTCGAAACGTTAACTATGCTAAGGTGTTCAGGTAACATCTCTAAATGTGCATGAAGGTTTTGGAATTTTGATTTGGCCCCAGGTGGTTCCAGTGGAACCACTTTTATCATTGGAAAATCAGTTTTCATCTAAAGTCTTCTAGGATATTTAATTTGAATCGTATAAACTATGCTAATGTGTTCATGTAGCATCACTAGATGTGTATGAAGGTTTCGGAATTTTGATTTTGCCCCAGGTGGTTCCAGTGGAACCACTTTTATTGTTAGAAAATCAGTTTTCATCATAAGGCTCTTAGGGTATTTAATTCGAAACGTGTAAACTATGCTAATGTGTTCAGGTAACATTTCTAGATCTGCATGAAGGTTTTGGAATTTTGATTTTGCCCCATGTGGTTCCAGTGGAACCACTTTTATCGTTAGAAAATCAGTTTTCATCGAAAGGCTCCTTGGGTATTAATTCAAAACGTTAAGACTATGCTAAGGTGTTGCTAAGGAAATGCGGGGATACAACATTGTGTGCTTTGCACACAAATAACTCGATCTAGTTGTTATTATCATTCTATAATTTATAATAACATATATAACATATTTTACACAGTGTTTATATATAATATATATATAATATATTAATTTATAATAACATATATGTGTAGAATCCTCTTAATTGAATATCCATTTTGCCAGTGAAAATTATTCAATTAACAGGAGTATACAATTAACAGGGATTTGGTCAGTTTCCTGTGTTCTGGCGGTAAACTTAGCATTTATTCTATTATATCTTGTTTGACAGAGCTAATAGAGCTCTGTCAAACAAGATATAATAGAATAAATGTCTGTATTGGATGTAGTGAGGCCAAAAAGGTTGATAAATAAGGGGAATTTGGTGCCTGTCACAGTAATTTTTTCTAAATATTACAAAATTGTATATACAATTAACAGGAGTTTACTCAACAACCCATATGCAATTAACAGATCAAATTTGTACTGAAGGTATGGTAAATGGTTTTGTGTTTGAAAATTATATTCAATTAACAGGGATATACAATTAAGAAATATCCAGTTAAGTGGGCTCCACTGTATATGTAAAAATAACAATAAATTAAATAAATTATTTATAACCAACTTCATGTTTTGCCTTCTCAATCTTTTTGACAATACTCCGATATTTTCTGCGTTTTGGTGGAAGTCTCCCACCACCTTGTATTTGAAACAATGTTGCCTCTGTGAAGTCTTGTTCACGTTTGATCATGTCAATAAACTTGAAAATGTTGGGATGGCTAGGACCTAACTTATTCAACTTTCCATGCCATCCTTCCAAATGGTTGGTAGTACGTGATTCTGTAGTGTTGAAGTGGTTCCACATTGCACGACCTTCACGATCTACCCAATTTTCCGTAACATAGTCTGTAAGCTGGGTAACTTTGGGGTTTTCTTTATCAGACTCAGTGATGGCATTTAGCCACACATCGTCCATGTCACCCATTCTAACTAGTGGCAGTGCTGCCACACGACGAACTATAAGATTAATATCGGGTTCACTAGAATACAGAGTTTGTAACCCACATTTCTGTTCATTCCTCCAGATTGCCTGGCGGTAATGAAACATGCCACCCTTTAGTTCACATTGAAACACTATGTGGGCAGCATTTTGAGCAGCTGTTTTGAAATCCGTGAAGAATTTGGATGGTTCCAAATGTAAGTTCCTTTCATTTGCTAATTCTTTTACACTACTGGTAAAACATAGATAGGTAGATTGTTTCTTATCTGGAAGAAGTCCATATACTAGGGGAAACATTTTATTACCAGCAAAGGCATGAATGCTATATAATTGATAAAAAAAAAAGTTTATACAAGCTAAGTTAAGTCAGGTGGCACACTGAGGTTCACTCACACTGTGGTTACTTCAATAATGATTGCTGTAAATAATTTGATATCAACTATACCCAATAACTGACAAAGTTGTTTATACAAGCTAAGTTAAGTCAGATGGCACACTGAGGTTAAACCAGTTCCATCCATCTGTCCGGAATTGTTTTCAAGACTTTTTTTTGTTATGGATGAACATATTGAGAACATTTTTGGTATGCAGCTTTGTCATGGATACTTACAGATCAAGTTCGAATTTCGTTCTGCTCAGTTGATTTTTGTTGGAGTTACTGCCCTTGAATTTAGTTACCGTTTTCCAGACTTTTTTTCGTTATGGATTGGCATATTGAGAAAATTTTTTATTTATAGCTTTGTTATAGATACTTACAGATCAAGTTCGAATTTCGTTCCACTCGGTTGATTTCTGGTGGAGTTACTGCCCTTGAACTTAGTTACCGTTTTCTGGAATTTTTGGTATATAGCTTTGTTGTCGATACTTTCAGATCAAGTTCAAATTTCATTCTTGTCTGTCCAGAATTGCTTTCCGGACCTTTTTTCCTTATGGATGGACATATTGAGAAAATTTTTGGTACACAGCTTTGTTATGGATACATACAGATCAAGTTCGAATTTCGTTTCGCGCAGTTGATTTCTGGTGGAGTTACTGTCCTTGAACTTAGTTACTGTTTTCTGGAATTCTTTTCGTTATGGATTGACATATTGAGAAAATTTTTTATAAATAGCTTTCTTATGGATACTTACAGATCAAGTTCGAATTTCGTTCCACTCAGTTAAATTTTGGTGGTGTTACAGCCCTTGAATTCAGAATTTTTAGAGTTTTCCAGATTTTTTTCATTTTCTGGACTTTTTTTCGTTATGGTTGGACATATTGAAAAAATTTTTGGTATATAGCTTTCTTGTGGATGCTTACAGATTAAGTTCAAATTTCATTCCACTTGGTTGATTTTTGGTGGAGTTACTGCCCTTGAACATAGAATTTTTACCATTTTCCAGACTTTTTTTTATATGCCCGCATAATGTTTTATAATTTCTGGAAGTACAGGCATATTATGCACTTTCAAAAGGCGTCCTCTGGTTTTGTTTTGGTTTGCTTGCAGTTGTACAATTTGAGAGCTTATAAAAAATAGCCTACTTTTCTTGCAGGAGTGATAAGTTGACACCTGAGCAGAAAGAGAAGGTACAGGCATCCCTTGATAAATATTATAAGGTGATTCCACTTGAGGTGCGACCTTGTGATCCCAATACATTCTTCAGAGTAACACCACAGCCACCCAAACGCTGTTATTGGATGCGAACAGCTGGACATATAGGTATAGACAAATCTTAACAGTTGAACGTTTTATTAGATGCTCAGCTGTAAATTATCCCCAAAATGCTAAAGTTGTATTAATATGTCTCAGGTGGGTGGTACAGAGAATTGTTTTCACAGCTGAGTGATGTTCAACTTCAAAATGTTACGTAAAATTATTAAGTTTGTGCTGACAAGAGGAAGTTATTTATTTATTTATTAAGGTTTAACGACACTTTAACAGCCAAGGTCATATCATGTTGGTGACAGTTTTACAGGTGGAGGAAGCCGGAGTACCCCAGAGAGAACCACCGGGCAATGCCGAGCAGCTGCCAACACCCCAGCATCGTAACTCTGCACTGCAGCACAGGCAGAGTTAGATTGGTTGAAGACATGCGCATCATCGACGTGCAGTACGTCTTAGTACACAGCGTCATCGTGCCCCCATGTGGACAATCGGGGTTAAGTGCCTTGCCCAAGGACACAACCTGGGAGTCCGAATCGATCGCTCAGACGGTCATCCATCCAAGGGCTAACCGGGCTCGACATTGCTTAACTTCGGTGATTTGATGAGAACCGGTTACCGCATCACCACCACGCCCCCAACAAAAGGAAGAGACATTACATTTAGGGTTTTTTACAGACATAAAGAAGTGGCTGTTGTTGACCATCCTTGTGTCCAAAAATAGAACGAAAAAAAAGCAAACACTTTTTAACTGGATGAATGCTGGAAGCCACTATCATGATCCTATTGTGCAGAGAGCCACTTTAGCTGCTTTACACTGTATGCATTAACTTGCTGATTTCTCAGATGTTGACAGAAAAATGTTTATATGCAATTGTTTTGTTACAAATTATTAGAGAGTGCCATTGGCACTCTCCAATAAATTGTAACAAAATTATTTATGAACAAAATTTTGTTAAACTAAAGCCACCCTGACACTTGCATGACAAAGGTGGCATGAAGAGGCACGCATTGTGGCATGCCAATGAGGAAACTAGTCGTGGAAGTGTGCTTGGGGCTTCGTGCCAGTGCGTGAGTGCGTGGCAGGCCATTGCCGAAATTTTGAGGTGTCATGACATCATTTTCATGCCAGTGATGTACCTAATGCGCAACCTATGTGCAACTCATGCGCAACTTTTGTGGGCCACTGAGTGTCACTGCTTCATAATGCGTGCATCCATGGCAATGTAAACACCAGTGGAAAGCAGTTGTATGCAATGGTACGCTTTTGCATAGTTTGTGCTCATGTGACCGCTTTAGCATCCCAATGCATGGGCAGTCACACCTCAAATTCCTCCACAATGACTTCACATATGTGCAACTATGGCATGTCAATGAGTAACTATCTGTGCCCTGGTATGACAAACATGCAACTTATGCCCAAATAGTGTGTACTCTTGGCGCAACTATGGCATAATGATGATTGCCATGGTGTGCCATTGCGTGACATAGATGTGTCACATGTTCGTGGCAGATGCGGACCTAGTTCATAACTAATGCGTGTCAGATGGCACGACATGGTGCAAACTATGCTTAACTTTGTCGTGATGAGAAGTTACAAGCCCCAAATGTGACACGTGTTGGCATGCAAGAATGCAGATCCATTCATGACCAAAATGCATACAAGTGTCAGGGTGGCTTTCGGCTTCCCCTTCTAGTATATGTAGCATGGTTTGTTTGAGAAAAAATAGTAATGTTTCAAATCACCTTTGAAAAATAATTCTGCTGTCTTTAAGCTAAGTAGAGAACGTCTTGGCAGTAATTTGAATTTGGATTATTTTATTTATAACCACAACAAAAATCAACATGTCACCCTAAATGTATATGTTTCACTGAAGGTCATTCAACTGTTCACTAAATATTTCTTTGACCCTTAACACTTTATCCAATGTAACGGCCAAAACGGCCAGCGCTATTCTCAAAAATCGCCAATTAACTTTCATTATTTTTTCATTTTTTATCTCAAAAACATAGGTTATAACCCCTCATTGGAACAAGCTCGTTCCAATGAGGGGTCATAACCTATGTTTTTGAGACAAAAAATTAGTTATTCAAGAATTTTTTTTGCAAGTGTTGTCTGCTTTTCATATCAGGTAAAGGGTTAAGAGACTGGATATTATTATACATTTCAATACATTTTGTCACTTTGCAGTTGCTTCTAGACTGTGTCGGCTGCCTTCTAGACAGTCAAGACTTGACTAAAAACAACTGACAAGAATGTAAATTTTGAGTTCATAGAGCTCTGTCAAACATAATATAATGGAATAAATGCGAAGTTTATCTCTAAAATACAGGAAAGAGATACAATCCCTGTTAATTGAATATTTCTGTTTATTGAATAATTTTCATTGGCTATTCAATTAACAGGGTTCCACTGTACTACAAAATTGGTTGTGCTGTGCCCCATCAGCCTGAATCGGATACTGTAGACTTTCATTTGTATGACTGACTGTGTGTGTGATATTTGTCCAACTATCAAATCGCATTTTCTGAGAAGATTCATGGTTACAAGCAAGAGCAAATAGATATCTAAGACTCCAATCTAAATGAAAATGTTCCAACTAGAAAAATTATTGGAGTGGTGTTACATGCCCCCCAAACTTCCCTTACTGACGCCCCTGGTCTTCCACCAGAATATGTGATTGAAGCATCTTGGCCAGTGTCAGATATGTATGTTATTGGCTTAGTTTTAGAATACATGCATTTATATAGTTTTTAACCCTCTGCAGACTGAGGTCAAACTGCAAAGTTTTCAGTAGCAAATATTTCCCATAATGCAGTTTGATATATAACCAAATATACCTTGTTTGACAGAGCTCAGTGAGCTCTGTCAAACAAGATATAATTATACCCCAACAAAACGATGTTTAGGGGGGTATATAGGAGTCAACTTGTTGGTCGGTCTGTCGTTGTCGGTCCATTGCACATGTAAACTTGTGGAGCGAACTACTTCCACAGTCTTAGCCGCATTTTCATGAAACTTCACAAAAAGGATCAACATGATGAGGGGAAGTGCATGACATAATTTTTTTCCTGGTAGGATTCAAGATGGCCGACTGGTGGCCATATGGGATTTTGAAAAATACTTGTGGAGCGGAGTACTTCTACAGTTTTTGCTGCATTGTCATGAAACTCAATATAAATGATCGACATGATGAGGAGCAGTGCGTGACATAAGTTTTTTCCCATTCAGATTCAAGATGGCCGACTGGTGGCTATGTTGGATTTTTTTCACTTACAATATTTGAATGCCTCTTTCAGTCACCCACATTAGGCGGTATGCCACAGTGGGGGTATAGCGGGCGACAGACCATCTCTAGTTGTTTAACTGGTTGAGGGCTGCATTATTTTTTTGTGGTCTGAATACATTCATCAAAATTTCTTAATCACAAATTATTGAAGAGTGTCCACAGGCACTCTTCACTAATTTGTGATAAAACAAATTTATATAAACAAAATATTATTTTGTTTGACTGAATATGAAACATGAGCAAGGTAAATGTTGGCTTTTGCTCAATTACCCTCATTTTTTGAAAGCCCTGATTGTGGCTTCTAGCACTTAACCAGTTAAATTAATAGTTACACAAGAGAAAAATAGAGTACTTTGAGACAATTTTGTTGCACTACTCCCTACACTGAGTCACATGGCGGAGGGGTAGATCCCCTTTGTGGAATATTTAACAGACTCAACACTGGTCAGAAAATGGCACACGTGAACTCGTCTCAATGTTAAATATATAGATATAGGCATATTACGTGCTTGATCACTTGGGATAAAATTAACTTTTCAAGTAAGTAAGAATAATAGTGCAATATTAATAATAATATCGTTAATCCGGGCTGAAAACAAAACTGAAGGTTAAGAACACATTGAAATGTGACTATGCACAGTCTGAATGGATTTGGGTATCTCTGTTGCTTTGCAATGCAAAACTAGCTACCTTTTCGAAAGTTCAACATTTGAAATGCATTGATATAAATAAAGTATTGTCAATACCTGTGCCATGGGAGTCTGCATAGTTGAGTTATATGAAAGGAAATGAGTGGTGTATGAAGCGATTGATGGCAGCTGCCATTGCTGGCTCCCTATTTTGGTCCACACATGTTTATTGTTTGGAAACCACACGTGACATGTGCCCCCCCCCCCCCCCCCCCCCCCTTTCCCAGACATAACACAACATAAGGAATTCTGTGTATGTCTATTTGAAGTCAATGTTAAATAATTACGAAAAGGGTTGGCCAGAATGTCAACTGAATGAAAAATTAGGCACACTCAAAACCAAGTAACCTATCTGCAGGTTAACCCTTAAAGGTCTGGAGGTTTTTATACATTTTCGCTATACTTTGAAAGTCTACCTTATGTGGCTTTGCAGTTGTTTCTAGTCAAGTCTTGGCTGCCTACAGAGGCAACCAAGACTTGCCTAGAAACAACTGAGAAAGTAATTAGAAAATGAAAGGCCACAAAAAATGTGTGCAATTCGAGGTATTTGAAAAAAACTGAATTTTTTCGAAGTCAAAAAAGGGACATAACTCTGGCAAAAAATGTTGGACCAAACCCTGATTTGAACTTGACCTGTAGTTTATGTTGATACACCTACATACCAAATTTTATTTGATTCGGTCAACAACAACTAAGTTGTCAACCGGAAACAAAAAAAACTCTGGCAAAAATTGTCAGACTGCACCCCGATTTGAACTGGACCTGTATTTTATGCTGATAAGCCTATAGTACATCCAGAGTGGGTAGTGTCTAATCCACTCCATGCGGTGATGAGTGATTTTATCTAAATTGATTCCGTGGAATACTGCGTCGACTTCTACACACCGTGTTTGCTATATGTAAAAGATTAGCTGCTCAAGTGCAAGGGGATAGACAGTAGCGATGGCTAATTTGCCCCATTTATTGAAGTGGCACAGTGTTTCACTGAGAACATGTCATTAAATAAATCTTGTATATTTGAGTTCGATGAATTAACTTGGCGACTTAGCCATTTAGTACAGTTTGTTATTTGTTATTGATCCCATGCTCAGTGACAGTATTAATTAAAATTAAAACCTGTGTGGACAAGCCTGAAAATAAGTAATCTGACATTTGCAGAATGAGTTCCCCAGAGGGTGAATGTCCTGATGCTATCCCATACATTGGGTCAGTGTATCCTCTGGGTACCTCTTTCTGTTTAGGTTTGACACCCTGATTCAGATTGAGGTTCACAGAGGGTAAATTTAGTGACAGCAGGGTAGCATCACGAAATTCACTCTCTGGGGACCTCATTTTGCTGATGATAGTCTGCTTATTTTCTAGCTTGTGTGTGGATAAATGTACCAAAAGACAAAATAATGCATGATGTTGAAAAGAAAAGTCAATTGAATTTTATTACTTTGTATCTAAACAGTAGGGGGTTCCCATATTCCTCAATTAGCCTCTGGTGCTACGATGTAAAGGTGACATCAAATCGGGAAAATGGAAATTATTGCCGTTCAAAATTTTTAAAGCCTCACACTGTGTTCTGGTTCAGTTATAACTCGACCAGATAATTTTTGCGGTTTTGGTCAGTCCCAAATGTCGCATTATTAGCTCACCAACTTTAGTTGTGTGAGCTTTTGGCATGGCTCGATTGGTCGGCATCAGCGACAGCATCAGCGTACGTGTCCAGTAATGTTAAAGTTTCTGTTTAGGTCACTTACTCGCCCTATTTCCATATCATGGCCTTTATAATGCTGCTATGTGATGATTATTATCATTCTACCACGATTTAACCCCTCATACTCTGCATTTTAAACATTTTTCTTTTTAGTTGCATTTAGTTTTCTGTTCAGCTCAGAATTTCATGTTCAACTTAGTGTTTAGGTCATTTACTGTGTTCCATCTCTTCCTACGGCACTTATATTCCTCATACATATTCCTCATACTGATATACATATTCCTCATTATCATTGTTCCATGATTTAACCCTTCTTCAGTGAATGTCTTCAGACGTTTCATCAAATTTTGAACATTAAGTTTTCTGTGCAGCTCACACTTACATATTTTCAGTGTGTTAAAGTTTTTTTTTAGTTTAGCTCTCGACATCCTTTTCATCCCATGGCCATTATATTGCTTCTATATGGTGCTTATTATCATTCTATCATTATTTAACCCTCGCCCAGTGCATTCTAAACCTTTTTCTTACCATTTTTAGCTGCATTTACTTTTCTGTTTAGCCCAGATTTTAGGTTTAACTTTGTGTTCAGGTCAGCTGCTGTGTGTGTGTGTCCTTCTCTTTTCATGGTACTTTACTCCTCATACATGTTCCTTGTTATCATTCTAGCATCATTTAACCCTGATCCACTGAAGTTCTTCAAATTGTTCATCAAATTTTTAACGCTCACACTTACACACTTTCAGTGTGTTAAAGTTTCGGTTTAGGTCAGTTGCCGACACCATTTTCATCCCATAGCCTTTATATTGCTTCTATGTGGTGCTTATTATCATTATACCATTATTTCATCCTCACCCAGTGTGTTTTAACCCTTTTTCTTAACATTTTCTTCCCCGTGGGGAAGTAAGCAGCACTTGTTTACTGTGGTAAACCTGTTCTGCTTTACTAGTAAAATAGGACCCAGTCACCAATGCTTGGGGTGAAAGTCCTCTAAAATGGGCAACATGTAGATCAACGATAGACTAAACTTGACTTCATCTCCATGTTGTGTCACAATTAGCCATGGTGCATAAATATGTGACGTTAACCACCACCAACAAACAAACAAACTTAACATTTTCTAGTTGTGTTTATTTTTCTGTTTAGCTCAGAATTTCATGTTTAACTTAGTGTTTAGCTCACCTGCTGTATTCCTTCTCTTCCCATGGTGCTTATATTCATCATACATCTTCTTCATCATCATTCTACCATGGTTTAAGCCTTGTCCAGTGAATTTCTTGAAATTTTTCTTCCAATTTTGAACTTTTAGTTTTCTGTTTAGCTCACACTTTGACATTTTCAGTGGGTTAAATTTTTTGTTTACATCGACTGCTGACACCCTTTTCATCCCATGGCCTTTATAATGCTTCCATATGGTGCTTATTATCATTCTACCACTATTTAACCCTCACCCAGTGTGTTTTAAACGTTTCTCTTAACATTATTTAGTTATGTTTACTTTTCTGTTTAGCTCAGAATTTCATGTTTAACTTAGTGTTTAGGTCAGCTGCTGTGCTCCTTCTCTTCCCATGGCACTTATTTTCATCATACATGTTCCTCAGTATCACTGTTCCATGATTTAACCCTTCTCAAGTGAATTTCTTTAAATTTTTCATCAAATTTCGAACGTTAACTATTCTTTTTTCCTCACACTTACACATTTTCAGTGTGTTACAATTTCTGTTTAGGTCAGCTGTCGACACCCTTTTCATCCCATGGCCTTTATATTGCTTCTATATTGTGCTTATTATCATTCTACCATTATTTAACCCACGTCCACTGTGTTTTAAACCTTTTTCTTACCATTTTTGGTTACATTTATTTTTCTGTTTACCTCAGAATTTCATGTTTAAGTTTGTGTTTAGGTCAGCTGCTGGTTTCCTTCTCTTCCCATGGTGCTTATATTCCATCATACATGTTCATCATTATCATTCTAGCATCCTTTAACCCTTGTCCAGTGAATTTCTTCAAATTTTTCATCTCATTTTTAATTTTAAGTTTTCTGTTTACCTCACACTTAGACATTTTCAGTGTGTTAAAGTTTTTGTTCAGGTCAGCTGCCAACACCCTTTTCATCCCATGGCCTTTATATTGCTTCCATATGGTGCTTATTATCATTCTACCATTATTTCATTCTCACCCAGTGCATTTTAAACCTTTTTCTTAACATTTTTTAGTTACGTTTACTTTTCTGTTTAGCTCAGAATTTCATGTTTAACTTATTGTTTAGGTCACCTGCTGTGTTCCTTCTCTTCCTGGTGCTTATATTCCTCATATATATTCTTCATTATCATTGTACCATGGTTTCACCCTTGTCCACTGAATTTCAGTTCAAATTTCTCTTCAACATTTGAATGATGAGTTTTCTGTTTAGCTCACACTTAGACATTTTCAGTGTGTTAACATTTTTATTCAGGACAGCTGCCAACACCCTTTTCATCCCATGTCCTTTATATTGCTTCTGTATGGTGCTTATTATCATTCTGCCACTATTTAACCCTCACCCTATGTGTTTTAAACCCTTCTCTTAACTTTTTTATTTATTTTTTACTTACGTTTAGTTTTCTGTTTAGCTCAGAATTTCATGTTTAACTTAATGTTTATGTCAGTTTCTGTGTTTTAGTTTTAAGAGGTTGTGTTTAGGTCAGCTTTGTCGCATGTTATGAGCCTGTTTGATACAGTTCTTGTGTTTGCCAAAGTTACTATCAAAGAGGAATGTTGGTGAGTTATAGGGTGTTGGCATCCTTCTTGTTGAGATCGCGTTGTCCCGATATCAACAACGCTTTCAAGGCTTGTTGTGGCCTGTTGCTTTTGAGGAGTAGGGGAATTGTTTTGAGAATTTTAAGTTGTTTCCTCGTCATTTTCTGTGGCTTGTCAAAAAATTACACTGCGTGCTCAGTGATTACTGACTAAATGCATGCCAACTTGTTTGCAAACTGTACTGTTACTGGATAAGTTGTTATTCAAACCACAACATGAATGTCACACGTTGCATCACCACCATCGTGATCTCTATACATTAACACAAAACATTGGAATGAACACAGTAGCAAGTTATGTGAGACTGTGTTTATTGCCACTGAACAACACTAATTTCTTTCACACAAAATCACTGATCAACACCAGGCCATGACAATTCCATATTTTGGTAAACCTATAAACAGGTTAGCCATTCAGTTGTTCATTAACCTATTCTGAAGGTTAAGTAAATTTGTTTCATTAACCTGTTGGTTAACCAAAAATCCAAACACGATATGCCACAGGCATATCCCGAAGGCTGTAGGCCTGAGCTGGGAGAGGGTTTGGGAGGGTAATGTAGAGTTATGCCTCTTCTGTTGGCAACATGCAATAACTTCTGACAATGAAAATATCAGCGAAGGAGAAATACACAATCACCAGAAATATGGAGTTGTGCCTCTTCTATTGGCAGCATTGTATATAAGAACTTGTAGCAGTGAATAGGTCCAGAATTGATTTGGCAGTGGCTCCATCACACATCGGGCTACAGTGCATTTCAATTTCCATAAACTGTGTGTGACAACATGTTTCTAATTATGCTTACAGCTGAATAATAAGCACAAATTTAATATTTGTATGTGTACTACTTTTTCCTCAGGCATCTAATATGACAGTCGTAAAAACGTTGGTTAACCGATGATCCTTGTGGTTAACCGATCATCTGTTCGCCTTAATTTTTGTTTGCATAACCTCCAGGCGAACAGAATGGTTGTTCACATGAATTGTCAAGGCCTGCAACACAGTATTAGTTATCTTTGCTCTAACAGAGTTTCACCGGATAACTCTGTGTTTTGATGAAACAAAAACTGTGCCCAGTGTTTCATATGGTATACAGTAGGTACATGCCAAATTTCATTAGATTTGGCCAACTATAACTAAAGTTATCATTGGGAAACCCCATAAAATGACTTATCCAAATAAAAGAAGGGGCATAACTCTGGCAACAATTGTCGGACTGTACCCTGATTTGAACTTGACCTTCATTTTATGTTGATACACCTACACATCAAAGTTTATTTGATTTGGCGACAGACGCACGGACGGTCACTGGCTATTTTAATAGTCCCCTGAAAATGTTTTTTTCAGGGGATAATAATTAAGTTTTGAGTTTACCCAAACAATGCATTCTGGGGCACCTGTTCCTTTGCATTAAAAAGCTATCAAAGGATGAATTAGGACCTAAAGGGTTAAAATCAGTTAACAAATTTTGTTCCTCATGTTCCATAAGGTAAAGGGTTCAGAAAAATACAGGTAGTCTATAACTTGTGTTAAGTAAAGTGTTGATTAACTCTTTTCATGCTGCTGGCAGATATTCCTACCCAGGACAGGAAATCTCTTTCCACTAAAATAAGTAACTTTGCAAACTTTTTACCCAATTTTCTCCCTGTCATTTCTTGAACTGAATTGTCATGAATAATGAATTTTCCATTAAATCTAGTCATGGCTGCTGGGATGCAGCCATGACTAGATTTAAAGGAAAATACTTTAAAGACAGTCTTTCAATTTTAAAATTGGGAGGAGAGCTGTATGCTGTTTGCTACCATTTGAAGTGAAACATGCTATTGTTGAGTCCCGGCATCAGGAAACTGTTTTCAAGAAAAACATTAGTGAACATCCGCTTCCCATTCACTCCATTGAGATACAATAAGTAGGGATTCCAAAAACGCTATCTGATTTTTCGAATAAGCTTTTTGCAGCATAATCAAATTTATTTGAGTTTGGGATAATATATGAAAGGCAACTTCAGTGGAACAAGCGTTAGTCAATCAGATGATTCTCCACAGAATGCACGAGTGAAAAGACAATGAGGAGTTTGTCAAATTATGTTGTTTATGTATCAGTTCTTTGAAAGTGAAGTTTGATTTGTTTGATCTCGTGGAATGCTACAGCTTATAATTCGTGGTGTATTGTTCATAATTTTTGAGCATGCATTGTATTTGGTTCCCTGCGGGAACCCCAGGAAATGAAGCAGTGCCTGTTCATTGCGGTAAACAGGCTCTGTTTTACTGGTAAAATAGGACCCAGTCACCAATGCTTGGGAGGTGCAAACCCTCTCTCAAATGGGCAACATGGCTTATTAACTTTCACCCCTGGTCTTGAGTTGATACTCATGTTGTGGTCATGATCAGCCAAAAATATGTGACCTTAAACACAAATAAATAAATAAATAAATAAATAAATATGTATTATATTTGGTGTATTTCCCATGAAAAGATTTTAACCGTTTACAGAAAACACATGATATCAAAATTTTTTATTTCAATTTTTTCTCCCAATTCTTAACCTTTTACCTAACACGAAAAGCAGACGACACCTGCAAACAAAGTTCTTGAATAACTAAATATTTTCATTTTTTGTCTCAAAAACATAGCTTATGACCCCTCATTGGAACGAGCTCGATGAGCTCGTTCCAATGAGGGGTCATAAGCTATGTTTTTGAGATAAAAAATAATGAAAATTGAATGGTGATTTTTGTAAATAGTGCTGGCCGGTTTTGGCTGTTACGTTGGGTAAAGGGTTAAAACAATTTCAACAAAACCATATCATATGACCCTTCATTATCACAAGCTCGAAGGGCTCATTTCAATGAGGGGTGATATGTTATGGTTTTGTTGAAATTTTTAAAACTTTTTTTCTTTTGCACATTTAGTTTTTTTATGCACCACTTGCAGGCGATCAGGTAAGGGTTAATCGCTCACAAGGTGGAACCAGTGCATGCTGTTGTCTTCGTACATAAAGTAAAAACTGCTGTGCAATGACACGCAAGAGCGACAACTCACCTTAACCACTTAACTGCGTATGACGGATATATCCGTCCCATGTAACCTTTATACTAATTCATAAGATGGGCATATCCGTATTATAATTCTATCATCTAGCTACATCATGATGGAATCCACAGTGAACTTGTTACATTGATAAATCAATTATGCACAGGTTTGCTCATTCTCCACACAGAGTTGTCATTCTTGCTTCACGATTTTCGTGTTATAAAATTAGCACCAAACTACATCATGTGGGAATTCCTGAGCAAGCCGTTCTATTTATAATTTATCGCTGATCTTGTTTTGTTTCTGAGACACCTCACTGCTATTTCTTGCCGACTTTTGTGCTAAAGTGTCTACATCTATGAAAAAGCAATTGTCTGAAGATGAAGCTTTGCAATGTGTATTGGAATCTGATGATGATTTATAATCTTTAGATAGTGAATCAGAAAATGAAGTGGAGGACAGTTATTTAGTTGGGGCGGCTGATATGGATACTGAAGTTGAAAGTAAAAATGAATGCATTGATTCCAGTACTGCTGATTCAGATTCAGAGCAGGCTGCAAATGACTGAAAAAAATAAGAAAATTACACTTGTTTTGTAGAATGTAACCACAGTTTATTACATACACAAAAAGACGTTTTCACCAAATTTATTACGCAATGGGGTAAAATTTAACCGATTTGATTATGCACAGTTAACTGGTTAAACACCAATAAATAAATAAACAAAAAATTCCTTTAAATCTGTTTTTTATTTTAGGAAATGATATGAATATGCACAGATGTGTTCTAGCCTATATGTCAGATTTATTCTTTTTGGCTGTTTCTTTACTGCCAGCTGGAAAATCTATTAAACAAACAAAGATGGCCTCATTAGACCATTCCATGTGGTTTCACAATGAAATTCATGCAAATGAATGGTTACTATATGAGATGGAGAGTCCTCAGTGTGGTAAGTACAGTGGAACACTGTTAATTGAATAGTCACTTTACCAATGAAAAGTACTCAATTAACAGGTGGGATTCAATTAACAGGGATTTGGTCACTTTTCTGTATTCAAGAGATAATCTGAGCATTTAATCTATTATATCTTGTTTGACAGATCTCATGGAGCTCTGTCAAACAAGATATAATATATTAAATGCCTGTATTGGATGTATGGAGGTCAAATAGGTCTAAAAACAAGGAAAATCCAGTGACTGTCGGGGTAATTTATTGACATATCACAAGATTTTTATTCAATTAACAGGAGTTTACTCTTTACCATATATTAAATTAACAGGTTAAATTTGTACTGGAGGTATGGTAAATGGTTTTGTGCTTGAAAATTATATTCAGTTAACAGGATTATTCAGTTCAAGATATCCAATGAAGTGAGCTGCACTGTATCATTTACGGTAACAGCATTCTGATACACAAAACTTGATTACATTTTAATTTCAAATACAGTGTTCACACTGATAGCAGCCAATTTGGCCATTTGAACTAAAAATTTGATTTGTTACTAAAACACCCCAGTTGGCTAAAGTTTTGGTACCAAAATATCCTTGCATATGAGAGAAAAATGTGAGGCAAAGCCACTGCAGAAGTGATTAGCTCGGTGCAAAGAAACAGAAGAATTATTCTACCACTTGCATAAAATGAAGCTGAGAATAACCGATTTTTGAAAAACACATTCAAGCCCAGTGATTGTGTTAAAATAGCTGGGCAGGTAGGTCACCTAATGCTACGGCAATAATTAGCCAGCACTGTTCACAAAAACCGCCATTCATATTTCAAGTTTTGCCCCCCCCCCCCCCCCCCACCCCCAAATGTGGCTTATGATCCCTCATTGCAACAAGCTCTTTGAGCTCACTCCAATGAGGATTCATAAGCTATGTTTTTAGGGCCAAAATTTTTAGTTATTCACGAAATCTTTTTTCAAGTGTTGTCTAATGTTCATGTAAGATATATAGAATATACCCATAGTAGCTTGGTGTACCAAATGTTCACCATGAGTGGTGTGGTGGAGTTAACTGTGAGCCTTTGGCAAGTGGTTAACACCAATTCACCATGGGTGGTGAACATTTGGTACACCAGGCTACTTTGGGTATATTTTGTTTATACCATGATCGTCAGATTATGAAGAGTTTGAATGTTAAATACAATAGTCAGTATTAAATTCTAAACAATGCCTCCTATGTGCGAATCTATTTTTTTTTGTTTACATGAGCACAGGTGGGCAGTACTTCCACTTTTAATTTTATCACTTAAATGAAATGAAAAAAGAAACTCGCAAATCACAGGCCTTTTTGATTTGAATAACATACTATTTCAATCGAGTTATTGATGCTTTATTAACATGAGACAACACATATTTGTTAATTTTTGGTGTCTTATGAGTTAAACTCATACAAAACGTAATAAGTAATTGCTGCTTTCATTTTTCACTCTTTGCTAGGCAATGAGTGATAAATTTAGACAAGTTTGCATTCAGGTCAAGGTCACCAAAGGTCAACTTGGATGTCGTTCCACTGTAGGTGTAAATTTTAACTATTGAAATCCCATTGCTGGCGTGTTCACTACGGTTGGTGTGTAAAGCTAAAATGTATGTCATAGGCTTATTATATAGAGTAGAATAGGTAATCATGGTATAAAAAAGGTAAAGCCATGCCAGATGTCTTTGTTTTGACACAGAAATATACAGACAAACTCAAAATTTGGGAACAAAATGTTTCTGGACATCGTGAATACTGTTCAGAAAATACATTGGTGATCCCTTAGACCCTTATCTGTATGAAATGCTACTGTTTTTTAAATGAACTCACCATTTTTGTAATAAAGGGAAATCCTGTTAACTGGTTGAGTGCTGGAAGCCACTATTAGGACTTTAAAAAAATGAGACAGACATGTTAACCCTCCTGGAATGCCAGGGAAGTTCCCAGATATTCAACATGGTTCCCGGCAGCCCGGAAAAAGATCTCCTTGGGCTGAAAATCCTGGAAAATATCGATCAAAACATTTGGCAGATTTGAAATGATTTCGAGAGTCAATTTCAATAGATTTATAGTGTTGGCATTACCCTGTTCAAAAATCTTTAAAATGATTGTAAAATTCATTAATAAAAGCAAAAAAAGGATGTACCTTTTTTAAAGTGTACATAATTTGTCTCAATCAGCTGTTTACATTGTGCCAATTTGTGGTGACCCAGTTTCGAACACCTGATCACTAACAACTTCAGATGTTTGGTTAGTAAAAAAAATGTTTTATTCAACAGAGAATTCCCCTTTAATAGTGTTCCATATATATTTTTCTTGCATTTGAATAAGGGTGTCCAAGTTTTACTTTACAAACTGCAACACTGTGATTGAACATTGAAAAGAGAATGCAGTAGTATAACTCCAGAATGAAAGCTTATATTTATATATTTTGACCATATTTTTATTTGGTAATACAACATATGTGAGCTGCATTAACTCTTAGAAGTCGGAGGATCAGAAAGAATTTTTTGAACATGACATACCGCGAGAAACTTAAAGTAAAGCAGGTGCTTCTAGTCAAGTGTCGTCTGCCTATTCAGGCAGATGACGCTTGATTAGAAGCACCTGCTCAGTGTTTAATTCTTCCCAGCCCCAAGATAGCTGAACCGTCACAGCCAGATTACCTGCCATATTACATCACAGGCAAAAAAACTCGACTCCCGGCCTCTAAGAGTTCATAGTATTGTAGTATCTCCTACGGAGAGAAGTCCACTCATTGAGGGTGATTTAGTGATAGTCGACTTGTTCCATACAGCATTTTCTGTCACACAAACTTTTCTCTGAAATCCATGCCATTTCCCTGAAAATCAACCTCAATCTCCCTGGAGGTTAACATGTCTGGCATCAGACTGAAAGCCAATATTTTCCTTGCTCATGTTTCATTTATTCATTAAAATGCAAATAATAGTTTGTTTATATAATTTTTTTTGTTACAGATTATTGGAGAGTGCATATTGGCACTCTCCAATAATTTGTAATAAACAAATTTTGAATAACAAATTCAGACCACCAAAAATAATCTAGCCCAGAACCAGTTAATTGAATAGCCACTTTGCCAATGAAAAGTATTTATTTAACAGTAGTATTCAATTAACAGGGATATAATTTGGTTACTTTTTTGTATTCCAGAGATTAACAGCATTTAATCTATTACACCATGTTTGACAGTATGCATGGAGCTCTGTCAAACAAAATATAATAGATTAAATGCCTCTATTGGATGTACTGAGGTGAAATAAGTCTTTAAGCAATAAAACAACACAAGGATTGGAATGGATTATATTTGTTTTTATTTAAAAAATGTCATATTGATAATCAAATCATATCTGTACATTACATAAAATCATGTACATCTTTTGGCCTTATTGAGGGCAATTCGGTCTGCTTCACAAATACAATTTAGACTGGATCAATCATCATGAGGTGACCAATGAAACGCTGTCAGTCGTGGACGTGACAGACGTCTGACGAAAGGTCAGAGATTTTGAAATCATGATGATGCGATCGATGAAAAGCTATCAGTCGTGGACGTGACAGAGATAAACTGAAAAGTTAGAAATCTGATTGACTGATTTATTACCAGGTTGCAAGATCCACCGTGGGTGAGTGAAGATTTGTATTGCAGACCAGGTAACCGACTGAATTGGAGAGGCAAGGCTGAGAACACATGGTGTTCTCTGTCCTGCCACCACCACCGCAAAACAGGAAGCAAATCAAGCCACCAAAGTGCTAATGAAGCAACCTGTGGAAAGAACAGGGAACAAAAAGAGAACAGGATGGCAGAAAAGAGGAAAAAGGAGTGCAAGGAGGGGATGGTGGGCAGTTTAAGAAAGCACACTGAATACCAAGACACTGTGCACACATCTGAGTAAGACTGAGAGAATGGGTAGTTTCTTGGCATATTAACAGTGGAGCTTTCAAGTACTTGTGCTATATTTGGTAAAGACTTTAGGGTTTTTTTCTGGAAATTTAGCTGACTGTGACACACAGCATGAGATTGGAATGTCATTATCAAAAACTATAACCTTAATCGGTCATGCCAGTGAGCCAGCTGAAATGATTCAGGTCTTTGATAGTAGTTGCTTGTGACTAACCCATATACAGACTGGCATGTTTCTGCAAGCTCTGTCCTAATTTAAAACAATAGGCCCATTCATTCATTAAAGTTGTGTATTTATAATCTTCAGCCTCCCAGAAATAGCTAACAATGAGACTAAAGATGACAAATATCACCATGAAATGTGTTTTTCTGGAGAATAAGTTTATGTTACACAAGTATTCTTCAGACGCTACTATGATAGCACACTGAGGCCCCTATGGTAATAATCAAATACTTCCAAGACTTATATTTTCTTGTACATGTATATTGTTGTATATAAACAGGTAAATATTCAGAACACTGATGCCTGTTTATGGTGCGCAAGATCAAAGAGAACTTTCTTTGCAAACCCTGTTGTTTCCGCTCAAACTTATCGTTAATACCAGTATATTAATGGTTCAATATAAACAAGGGGAATCCAGTGACTTTCGGGGTAATTTCTCGACATATCACAATACTTTTATTCAATTCTCAGAAGTTTACCCTATAACCTATATTCAATTAACAGGTCAAATCTGTATTGAAGGCATGGTTAATGGTTTTGGGTTTGGAATTTTGGAATTCAATTAACAGGATTATTCAATTAAAGGTATCCAATTAAGTGGGCTCCACTGTATCTGAAATTTGGGATTTCCATTCGGTACTCTACATTCAGCATTTTTGATGGCTTTTAGATTAATCTAAGTTGGGTACGGCATTGAACATGGACCCACCATTACATGACCTGGTGGGAGAGAAGTCCCCAGGATTTTCACCTTTTTTGTGGCATCAGTTCTCAATACTTTTCATTTTTCTCACTCAGAAAACGTAGATTGGTGCCTCTTTGTAATGGGTCTTTCCCATTGTTCTTGGTCTGCACCAGTGAGCTAATGTTTAATCAAAAATGTTTCTTAGTTTTCTTTTGTCAAGCCAATGTTCCATTTAACTGAAAATTATACATGAAGTCAAGGCCGAAAATAAGCAGACTGTCATCTTAAGAATGAGGACCCCAGAGGGTGAATTTGGTGATGCTACCCTGCACAACAGGGTAGCATCACTCAATTTACCATCTGTGAACCTCGGTCTGAATCAAGGTCTCAAACCTAAACAGCAAGAGGTACCCAGAGGATAAATTGGCACACTAGGATATCATCACAAATTCACCCTCTGGGGACCTCATTCTGCAAATGACAGATTGCTTATTTTCAGGCTTGCATGAAGTTTAATTAATTCTGAAAAATTCACACTGATTACAGGAAAGAATGGTCACGAATAAAGTTTTAGGTCACCACAGTGAAGAACAGGTGTTTCCAACTTTCTCTCCAAAACAATTGGATGGTTTTCAATGAAATTTGGCGCAGTGGTTTCCCCCCATGACATTTCCCATTTATTATCCCCTGCCAACGAAGTCGGGAGGAGGAGATATTGAAATGGTGTTTGTCCATCCATCCCTCAGTCCATCCATCAGTCCATTTGTCAGTCTGTCCGTCTAAACTTTTTCCGCTTAACTCCTCCTACATTTTTATTGGATTTTTACAAAACTTGGTCTGAAGTATCATTATCAAGTGTAGATGGTCATGTGGTCAGGAATTTCGATGCAGTGAATTTTGCATGGTTACAGCCCTTGGAAAAAGCAAAATTTCCATCACAATGGCTTGTCTGCTGAACTCCTCCTGCATTTTGTATTGGATTTTTACAAAACTTGGCCTGAAGTATCAGTATCAGGTGGAAATGTGTATGTGGTCAGGAATTGTCGACGCGACAAGTTTTGTGTAGTTACGGCCCTTGGAAATACCAAACTTTTTGTCACAAATGCTTGTCCACTTAACTCCTGCATTTTTCATTGGATTTTTAGCTTAACTTGACAAAGTCAAGATAAGCTATTGCCATCACACGTGCGGAAGTCTGTTAGTCTGTGAGTCTGTTAGTTTGTGAGTCTGTTCACATTTTCCTTTAGCATGGGCTACACCCCGCAGTTCTTGTCTGATCATCACAAAATTTCATTTGCAGGTTTGGGGTCATGTCTAGATGAGAACGTCCCCTTTTGGTTGCGATCGGTCAACCGGTATGGCAGCCCGAGCCCAAAACCCAAAAACCATTAGCACAGTCTACAGGTCGTATTTATGAAGGGATTTCATTGTAACATGGTAGGATGCCTCTGTATAATGCCTAGATGAGAACATCCCCTTTTGGGCATGATCTGTCAACCGTGATGGCTGCCCAAGCCTGAAACCCAAAAACTTTTAACTCAGTCTGCAGGTTATGTTTAATATGGAGGGATTTCATTGTAACTTGGTAGGATGACTCCTTATGATGTCTAGATGAGAATTTGGGCATGATCTGCCAACCATGACGACTGCCCGAGCCCAAAACCCAAAAACCTTTAGCACAGTCTACAGGTCATATTTATTAAGGAATTTTATTGTAACTTGGTGGGTTGACTTCATCTAATGTCTATATGAGAAAGTCCCCTTTTGGATGTGATTGGGCAACTGTGATGGCTACAGGGGCCCGAAGCCCGAAACCTTTAGTACAGTCTACAGGTCATATTTATGAAGGGATTTCATTGTAACTTGGTAGGTTTGACTTCATATAATGTCTAGATGAGAACGTCCTCTTTTGGACATGATTGGGCAACTGTAACGGCTACAGGGGCCCGAAGACTGAAAACCTTCAGAACAGTCTACAGGTCATAATTATGAAGGGATTTCATTGTAGCTTGGTAGGATGACTCCAAATAATGTCTAGATTAGAACATCCCCTTTTGGTTGCAATCATTCAGCCTTTATGGCTGCCCGAGCCCAAAGACCTTTAGCATAGTCTATAGGTCATATTTATGGAAGGATTTCAGTGCAACTTGTTAGGTTGACTCCATATAATGCCTAGATAATGACATCCCCTTTTGGTCGTGATTGGTCAACTGTGATGGCTACAGGTGTCTGAAGCCCGAAAACCTTGAACACAGTCTACAGGTCATATTTATGAAGGGATTTCATTGTAACTTCGTAGGATCACTCCAGATGATGCCCAGATGAGATTGTCCCCTTTGGTTGTGATCATTCAGCCATGATGGCTTCCCGAGCCCAAAGCCCGAAAACCTTTAGCACAATCTTCAGGTCATATTTATGAAGGGATTTCATTGTAACTTGGTAAGTTGACTTCATATGTCTAGATGAGAACGTCCCCTTTGGAAACTGACGGCTGCAGGGGCCCGAAAACCTTTAGCACAGTCTACAGGCCATATTTATGAAGGGATTTCAATGTAACTTGATAGGATGACTCATTTTGGAATAATTTCACTGTAACTTGGTAACTTTCGTTGATATACATTAACTGTGAGGGTCACATACATTAACTGTGAGGTCTCATTAACCCACCCCCCAGCTCTTTAGTACAGTGTACACCTCATATTATTTTTATCAAAAACATAGCATACAGGGAACAGAAATGAACATATTCCCAATTATCACAATTCTTGTCTTATTTCATAATCCTTTCATAAACATTGAACATTATCCTTTTCATCAAACACAACACACAAGTTAAGCTGCAGTGTCATTGACACTTTCATCATGAAACTCGGTGTGCAGTATGAGTAAGATGTGTACATGTACACATGGAAAGTTTCAATTCGAATAATTTTTCCAGAGTTATAGCCCTTGTCGACTTTGAATTTACCAAATTTGCAGGTTTTTTGTAAAATATCTTCAGTGGCGATTAAAGAAATTAAATGATTTATCCCCCGCCAATGAAGTTGGGAGGGGGATATTGAAATGGTGTTTGTCCATCCATCCATCCATCCATCCATCCATCCATCCATCCATCAAAAACTTTGTCCACATAACTCTTCGAACAGTTTTCAGTGGATTTTTAAGAAACCTGGTCTGAAGTATCAGTATCAAGTGTAGATGTGCATGTGGTCAGGAATTTTCGATGCAATGAATTTTCCATGGTTATGACCCTTGGAAATAGCAAAATTTCAACCACAAAGGCTTGTCTGCTTAACTCCTACATTTTTTATTAGCTCAACTTGACAAGGTCAAGCTGAGCTATTGCCATCACTTCTCGTCCGTTGGCGTATGTACGTACTTCCACAATTCTCTTTGGCACACCTCACAGATCACATTTATGATCAGATCGCTTTGTATGTTTGTTTGGGTTGACCTCTAGATGGAAGCTATCGATTTTCTTCAATTACTGTCAAAAAATGTTGCCGCTGGCAACGTTCTTAGAACTTAGTTTAGTCAGACCGCAATATTTCCCTTTGGCACACCCTACAGGACACTTTTATGATCGGATTGCTTTGAAACCTGGCCTGCTTGTTTGGGGTGACCTCTAGATGGGAGCTATCGATTTTCTTCCATTTTTGTCAAAAAGTGTTGCCACTGGCAACGACCTTTGAGCTTAGTTTAGTCAGTCATGAAATTATTCCTTTGGCATGCCGCACAGGGCACATTTTTGATCAGAGCGGTTTAAAACTTAGTATGCTTATTTGGGGTTACCTCTAGATGGGAGCTATCGATTTTCTTCGATTTCCGCCAAGAAATGTTGCTTGATAAACTTAGTGCAGTTATGCAACAAATTTTCCATTTATTATCGGATCGCTTTAAAACATGGTATGCTTGTTTGGGGTGACCTCTAAATGGGAGCTATTGATTTTCTTCCATTTCCATCAAAAAATGTTGCCGCTGGCAACAACCTTTGAACTTAGTTTAGTCAGACCTTTGGCACACCCTACAGGGCACATTTATGATCGGATTGCTTTGAAATCTGGCATGCTTGTTTGGAGTGACCTCTAGATGGGAGCTATTGATTTTCTTCCATTTCCATAAAAAAATGTTGCCGCTGGCAACGACCTTTAAACTTAGTTTAGTCAGGCATCAATATATTCCTTTGGCATGCCCTAAATAACCTACATTGAGTGAAACAAGGCACCATCTGCAATGCACTCATTGGATGATAAATGGTTAATTTGTTCTCCTTTATACAGTCAGATTCCATTTGGCACTCAGTTTTCATTTGACACCAAACAAAAACTAGAAACTGTTTTAGCACACTAAAACATATGTCTCCCCTTCCTTTCTATTTAATGCACTGCAAATTATATATACATGAATAATATTGACAATCATACCAAATATCTAAGGCCTGACTCAAAAGACAAAAAAAGTTCTGGTCCGGACAATGTTTCCCTTAAAAAAGCACATAAATCTGACCTTCATGTCAAAGGTCAAGGTCACATGAAGGTCACTATGGTACGTGACACACCGGCTCATGGTGATACATCCACATGCTAAATATCTAAGGGCTAGGTCAAAAGACAAAAAAGTTATGCCCTGGACAAAGTTTCCCTTAAAAAGCACATAAATCTGACCTTCAGGTCAAAGGTCAAGGTCACATGAAAGTCACTGTGATACGCGACACACCGGCTCATGGTGATACATCCACATGCCAGATATCTATGGTCTAGGTCAGAAGAGAACTAGAAACTGTTTTAGCACACTAAAACATATGTCTCCCCTTCCTTTCTATTTAATGCACTGCAAATTATATATACATGAATAATATTGACAATCATACCAAATATCTAAGGCCTGACTCAAAAGACAAAAAAAGTTCTGGTCTGAACAAAGTTTTCCTTAAAAAAGCACATAAATCTGACCTTCAGGTCAAAGGTCAAGGTCACATGAAGGTCACTATGGTACGTGACACACCGGCTCATAGTGATACATCCACATGCCAAATATCTAAGGTCTAGGTCAAAAGACAAAAAAGTTCTGGTCCAGACGAAGTTTCCCTTAAAAAGCACATAAATCTGACCTTCAGGTCAAAGGTCAAGGTCGCATGAAGGTCACTATCATACACGACACACCGGCTCATGGTGATACATCCACATGCCAAATATCTAAGGGCTAGGTCAAAAGACAAAAAATTTATGCCCCGGACAAAGTTTCCCTTAAAAAGCACATAAATCTGACCTTCAGGTCAAAGGTCAAGGTCACATGAAGGTCACTGTGATACGTGACACACCGGCTCATGGTGATACATCCACATGCCAAATATCTAAGGTCTAACAATATGTCTCCCTTCTGGGAAGGGGAGACATAATTCCACTTGGCAGCAAAAACTTTCGGACCAGCGTGAACACTGAGTACAGGGTTAACATTGGTTGAAGACATGTGACCCATTGATGTGCAGTACACTTTAAACACATTGTATGTTGGTATGAACCCCACCTGTGGCAACCGTGTTGTGTCCTTGGGCAAGACACTTCACCCGCATTGGGGGGAGGGGGGGGGGGGGGCATGACGGCACTGTGTACTAAGGCATACTGCACATCGATGGTGCACCTGTCTTCAACCAATGCTGACCCTGCTTGTTTGGAGTTAGTATGTTGGGGAGCTGACAGTTTCTCGCCATTGCTCAGTGGTTCTCTCCGGGTACTCCGGCTTTCTCCACCTGTGAAACTCGTGGTCATGATTAGCCTTTGTGCAGAAATATGTGATCTTAAACACCAATAAATAAATAAACAACAAACTGTATGACTGTGCTCATATTTGGGCAAATGAGTCAAATTGTCTTGCCCAAGAGACACAGTGCCTATGATGCAGGTTAGGATGTCACATCATAAAAATTATTTTTTGTCAGGTTTAAGTGTTCCAAGGGCCTAAAAAATTGGTCTGAAATTAATTATTTAGAACAAAATTCTATATGAAATTAAAATTAAGTTCAGCCTTTACTGAAGGCAGGAAGAGGACAACACATTTTTGTCAGAAACTTCAAAATTGTTTGAATTTTTGCTTCCAAAGCATAGTACATGAACCCTCACAGGATAGAGCTTGAAGGATAGATTTCAGAGACAGATTATAAGGTATTTTTTTAAAGAAAAAAAGGAAATTTTGAAGGGCAATTTTGTGCATGTATTGCATCAGAAACCAAGGTTTTGAATGTTTGTACCAAGGTTACTCATACTCAGCATTAAAGCAGTTATCATCATATTTTATCAGCATGCATTTTATTGTATTTTCAGGTTCAGGCAGAGCAATAGTGTTTGGGAGATTCTGGAAACAGGATGGGACACTTGCCATCTCATTATCTCAAGAAGGAATGGTTAGACCCATGTTATAACAACCACAAATAAGGCATACAAAAATTTAAAATCTGTTTCTCAGGCCCTCACGCATGGTCTTTTTGGCTGCCACATGCTCTCTTTTTACAAGCAATGTAAACTTGAAAAAAAAAAAAAAAATTATATAGTTTATGTCTGCTATTTTACCCAAGTTAAAAAATTGATAAATTTTGTTCCCTTGATTGCAAGATGCAAGAAGGCTTTGCAATGCTTTAGCATTGCGAAGTCTTCTTGCTCTCAAGGGACGAAATACACTACCATCCATGATATTCCGTAGATTTTGAGGCCTAAAACATAAACCAAGAACATGAACTTTTGATGGCAAAGAAATAATTACAGAAGTAAAAAATAAAATAAAAAACCCCTCGCCCACATGCAATTTTACAAATAATGGCTCGAGAAGCATAAGCTCTACTTTGTGTGGCCTAACCTGTGATACATGTTTTTAGAATGTTAATTGAATTCTTTGTTGGTTAATTAAAAGGTACTGGTCCTTCAATGGGATTGAAGGTGTTTGACTCTTTGAACCCGAGAGGCCGCTCTTCTGGCCCAGGAACATGATATGTCATAATTGCATTAAGTAGGATGGCTGCTAAGTGAATATGGGGGGGTAGACCAATAAATATTTTCAACGTGCAGCCCAAAGGCTGCACATTGAAAATATTAATTGGTCTACCCCCAAAATAATGAATGTGGACTCTTCCAATTCCTGTAGTTGAACTGACATGGAAGATACCTTCAGGGTTCAAAAGGTTAAAAAGTGGACTTTCTTAGAAAAAGTCCTGGAAAAATATATTTGGGGCGTTACTTGGCCCAGGTTGGTCAAAATTTGTACTCATGGGTTGTGGTATTTGCAAGTTTTTATTGCAACAAACTATAAAAAAAAGAATAGAATAGGCCTCACAAAGTAGATCCTCTGTTTCTCAGGCCATTTTTTGTAAAATTGCATGCGTGCGGGCGACTTTTAATTTTATTTTTTATTTTTGTAATTATTTCTTTGCCATTAAAAAGTTCATGTTCTTGGTTTGTTTTATGTTTTAGGCCCCATAATCTACAGAATAGCATCGGCGGTGGTGTATTACGTCCCATGAGTGCAAGAAGACTTTGCAATGCTAAAGCATTGCAAAGCCTTCTTGCACTCAAGGGAAATTTTATTAACTTGGATAAAAAAACAGACATAATCCATCCAATTTTGATTTTTTGTAATAGGTTATAAAAAGAGAGCATGCGGCAGTCAAAAGGACCATGTGGGAGGGCCTGAGAAACAGATTTTTATTTTTTTTAGGCCATATGTTTTAATTTTGGGAATTCACTTTAAAAAACTTTCACAATTCAATATAAGTATTTCCATTAGGCCTAAAAAAATTAAAAATCTGTTTCTCAGGCCCTCCTGCTTGGTCCTTTTGGTTGCCACATGCTCTCTTTTTATAACCAATGTAAACTTAAAAAAAAATAAAAATTAGATGGTTTATGTCGATATTTTACCAAAGTTAAAAGAATTGTTAAATTTGCCCCTTGAATGCAAGATGGCTTTGCAATGCTTTAGCATTGCAAAACCTTCTTGCTCTCAAGGGACGAAATACCACGTCACCCTTGCTATTCTGTAGATTATGAGGCCTAAAACATAAACCAAGAACATGAACTTTTGATGGCAAAGAAATAATTACAGAAAATAAAAATAAAATAAAAACCGCTCACCCATATGCAATTTTTTCAAATAATGGCCTGAGAAACAGATCTACTTTGTGGGGACATAGTTCTTTGAATCCTGCACCCTATGTAACATAAACAACAAACCCTCTGCATTTTTACAGCCTTAGTCCATGTATATTTTCATGCTGTGTATGATATGGCAGCCTATTAACTAATACTGTGCAATACCTATGGTTTGCAAGTGTATGTTTGCTTACCAGCTCCATGAAAGACACAGAGACACAGAGATAGTCACTCTTTTCTTTCTGGTTTTATATAAGATCATCTCTAACAAGCGATTAATTGAAAATAGAATAGGTTTTCATTTTTGGAATTCACTAAAAATAAACCCAACGAGGGTTCTTAAGCTGAGTTTGAATAGTACTGGCTGGTTTTGACCATTACATTGGGTGAAGAGTTGATATAGATGGCATTTACACTAAGGCTGTACAGTGCACAGGGTTAGTTTTTCATTTAGAGATGAATTTTTTTTTTATAGCCAGAAAGTGTGACTAACCCTGTGCAGTGCACAGGGTTAGTCACACTTTCTGGTTATAAAAAATTGGTAACTGCCATATCACATGCTACTTGAAAATATATAATGACTAAGGCTATAAAAAAGCTTTGGGTAAGTTAGTTACATGTTGTTACCAGACCTGTTAACTCTCCCGGTTTAATCATGATTCTCCCGGTTTGAGGCACCAACTCACGCTCTCACGGTCACATCCTATTTTCTCCCGATTTGACACTTTTCAAAATAGTTGTCCTGAAATCCATCATATTTTACTGTTTACAAATTTCTGAAATCTCAGACGTGAGATTACAAACATTTGTGTGAATGTGTTCAATGACGTCAGATTCGGCTGTGATCGACTCGGTTTCTGCAAAATTCTGCATCTTTCAATGGCGAGTCTTGTGTTCTATTTTGAAAATTAAACAAGTTGTCAAGTCGGTCATGATGTATAAATTTATGATGCAGAATACTTGTTGGAAACGATAATTTATCAAAGATACACATTTACTTGACACAATATAAATAAATTGTGTTTGATGGTAAAACAGAATGCCAGTTATGCGCGATTGAAGAGTGAAGTAAATAGCGCAAACATTTGATTTTCAGTCGGTTTTAAAAAATTTTAAATATCATTTGCCGATGAAATATTGACTGAAATGTATCATGGTAATTGTGAATAAATTGGAAAAAAATATAGATTTACGATTTTATGGCATGAACGAAGAAGGAATGCTTGTGTTGGTTCTTGAACGTTTTGGTCCTGGGATGTTTTGGCCCAAGATGTTTCAGCCTCCATGTATTGAAGCACTGGGATGGGCTTGCATGAGCAAGGAAAATTGGCCCGACTGGGGGGGGGGGGGGGGGGGGGAGGGGGGGGGGGAGGGGAGGGGGGGTAGTACAGGCAAAGGCTAGATAGGCATCCACTCACATTTGTGTGTGTGTCAGGAGGGGTGGGGGATGGGTGGGGTCATTGTCCTGGGGGGAGTTGGGCTTGGACCAGTGATATCCATATTTGTATGCTTTTACTGACAAATACCATTAAAAGTGTTAAAATACATTATTAAAATGAAATATAATGCATTTGGATTGGGGGGGGGGGGGGGTGCCCGGGTGGGACCATGGGAAGCATAACAAGAAAAATATTGATGTATTGGCTGTGTGCAAAAATCTCACTGACAAGCATCCAAATCTCACTGAGAGCTCATCAAAATCTCACTGACGGTCACCTTCAGAGGTTAACAGGTCTGGTTGTTACATGGGATCCGGGATTCAAGGAACTATTGGAAATATTTATACTGGATTGTGGAAATTTTTTTAAGTGATTCCAAAAATGAAAACATATTCTATTTTCAATTAATAGCGTGTTCTATATTATGTGACTAACCCTGTCCATCGAACAGCCTTTGTGAATGTACATTTTCATGTACTGTGTGATATGGCAGTTATCTCCGCCAACATGTATGGTATATGGAGATTTAATACCTGGATGTCAGTTTTTAAACACTAAGCCACAGACGAGGTGTTTAAATGAGACATCCAGGTATTAAATCTCCATGTACCATATATGTTGGCAGAAATAACGTTTTTGTCCCATTTGAATCACAACAGAAACATATTGGAAACAAATTTGTGAATGCATTTCTCACGCTTCGCAGTCAGTTGGACCAAACACGTGAATAATTGTTTTGTTTTTACAAATGCAGAAGACAAACAGATAGAGTTACATCCCTTTCCCTTGGAAATGGTTAAACATATCGTCTCTTTTGTTGACAGATTTGCTCTTATATTTTATTTTTCTCAAGTTGTTTGATTTAATTATTCGACTGTTTAATTTATAACAGCAAAATATGATCGAATTGCCAGAAATCTGATGATATTTGTGACTATTTTCAGGTTTTTTGGTTCGATTTTTATATCGAGGCGAGCGAAAGCAAAAAGTTTTCTTTTATTACCATATACCCCCGATGTTTCACATGCCCTTATACCCAGGATGTTGCACACTCTCATATACCTTGGATGTTGGGTGTACAATTTGCTATGGCTTTTTGTTCTAGTCACACTTTAGACCTCACAAAGTAAATCTTCTGTATCTCAGGCCATTTTTTGTAAAACTGCATGTGGACGGGTGTTTTTTTATTTTATTTTTTATTTTTGTAATTATTATATCTTTGCCATCAAAAATTCATGTTCTTGGTTTGTTTTATGCTTTAGGCCTCATAATCTATGGAATAGTATTGGTGGTGGTGTATTTCGTCCCTTGAGTTCAAGAAGGCTTTGCAGTGCTCAGGTATTGTAAACCCTTGTTGCACTCAAGGGATAAATTTATCAATTTGATTAACTCGGGTAAAATATCAGACATAACTCATTGAATTTTTTTTATTTTTTAAAGTTTGCATTGGTTATAAAAGGGTTGATATCTCACTTTTATCACAAAAAAAACTTGTTTCAAATCGAATCAACTCCATTCAGTTGTGAAGGCATTTGTTTTAAAATCCGGAATGACTGAAACAAAATGATAATTCAATGCCGATTAGAATCGATCCACTTGTAAATTAACCCTTTACCTAACGTAACGGCAAAAAACGGCCAGCGCTATTCTCAAAAATCGCCAATTAGTTTTCATTATTTTTTTCATTTTTTGTCTCAAAAACATAGATTATGACCCCTCGTTGGAACGAGCTCGTTCCAACGAGGGGTCATAACCTATGTTTTTGAGACAAAAAATGAAAAAAAACAGTTATTAGAATTATTTTTGCAAGTGTCGTCTGCTTTTCAGGTTAAGTAAAGGGTTAAAGCCTGCTCTACTTCTGTTTTTATAATAATCAGTGGTATTCTTTTAGAAAACCATTGCTTTTGACGATGTATCCAGTAACTGTGATCGAACAGAACAATACGCAATATAAAATAATGTGATCATGTTGTGGAACAAATCATTTATTGAAGTTGAACAGCTGAATAACTTTTCAAATTCAAAACTTTTTATAAATGATCACTGGTATTAATGCACAATAAGTTGAAATGAACAGTTGTAGCGGTAATAGTGTTTATATCAATAAAGCTACAACTGTTGTACATTTGTAGCTACATTGCTATAAACACTGTTACCGCTACAAGTCAGTTTCATTTCTACTCAGAACAATACTCAATATGTAAAGAGTCATGGTTATGACCGAATTATATTCAAAAATATTTGAATTTCCGATTTTCAATCGAATATTGACTTTCGAATCAAATTTTCGCTGGAGCCTAATTTTATTCACTGAAAGAATACCTGCACCTAACACCAATCCTCGGGAAGCTCTCTAAGATAGCTTCCCAAGGATCTGTGTCAGGTGCCGATATTGTTGGTTTGAAATATATAAGACTTATTAACGGGATAATAATCTGTAAATTTGAAAAAAATAAGTTAACCATTTGACAAAACCAGTTTTTGTAATACAGAGATACCCTTGTGTTTCATATATTATAAGGAAGCATTTGTGGCGATTAAAGGACCAATAAGCCACTAATTTGAAAAATACCAACTCTCAGATCTGGCTTGTACACATAATGTGAAAGAGCTTTCTCAAAAAGTGCTGTGTGCAAAGTGTTGGGTGTCAGAAGCAACAAGAAATTAAATCGGTTTTGAAAAAACTTTCATGCAGATGAATTTGCAGAAGATACAACATTGTGAATATATAAATGAATTTGCCTGAAGTTATCAGATGTGAACAGAAAACCGTGTGTTGTAATTTTTGATATGTGTGGAAATAACTGAATAAGTCAGCTACATTCCATGAAGGGGACTATTGGATTGCACTGTCCATCCGTCCTTCCTTCTGCCCTGTTACCACCTGTATATCAGAGATGCTTTAGCGCTTTTGTTTCAAATTTTCAGATTTGATGGGGCATTAGAAAAATTTGATGAACGTCAATTTTTTCCGAAAAAAATTCAAGATATCCGACTGGTGGCCATTTTTGTTGGAAATTGCATGTAATTCGTTATACGTTCAGAACATCTGAATGACATTTCCGATTTCAATAATTTTTGGTATGGAGGGCTAGCAGCATAAGATAAATAAAATGTGAAACTGTTTTTTTTCTTGTGCATATATTATGCAAATTAGTCTTACTTAACCTCTACCCAATGCCGACGATATCAAAATTGATTATTTTAAATATAATTTTTCAAAAAATTTCAACCAAACCATATCGTGTGACCCCTCAATGAGCTCGTTCCAATGAGGAGTCACATGATATGGTTTTGTTGAAATATTTTGAAAAATTTAATTTTTTCAACTGCTCAATTTGCGTATTACGCTATCGGATGTGGGCGATTCATTAGGTAAAGGGTTAACCTTTTTCTCGGGTAATATTTTTGTGCGTATTATGTCGTGTACTGTTACCACCTGTATCTCAGAGATGCTTTCATGCTTTTGTTTCAAATTTTTAGATTTGAAGGGAAGGGACATAAGATAAATAACATATTATACAGGTTTTTTTCTTGTGCATAAATTATGCAAGTTAGCCTTACTTAACTTTTTTGCAGGTATTTGGATGCTTCCAGTAAACCCACAGAAATATGGGTAATATTGGGACTAGTTTGTTGAGTTGTTCCTTTGATATCCATATTTGTTTGGGTTTTATTGAGGAAATATCAATATATTTCACAGTAATCTACCTACTGTGGGGGACGTTTGTCGGATCGCTAGCGATCAGAGTAGCACTTGTTTCAAATGATACACAGTTATGCTTCCAATAAAACCAAGACTGAAAATAAGCAGACTGTCATCTTAAGAATGAGGTCCCCAGAGGGTGAATTTAGTGATGCTACCCAAAGGATAAATTGGCACACTGGCATGGGATAGCATCAGCAAATTCACCCTCTGGGGACCTCATTCTGCAAATGAGAGATTGCTTATTTTCAGGCTCGAATAAAACCCACAGAACAAGTATTTTGTCAGTGGAATACGCTAAAAAATGGACACAATTGTGTAAAAACTTTGCATTAATTTTATGTTTTCTGTGAGACTAATTTTTCCGAATATGGATAATTGTTCTGTGTTGAAAATTTCAGTTAGTGATTGGTTAACAAGATCGGGATGAAAAACTATGGTATAGTTTTTCGATAAAGTAAGTAAATTCTCCTCTTCAAGTTCAGTTATTTAACCCTTTACCTAACATGAAAAGCAGACGACACTTTGCAAACAAAATTCTTGAATAACTAATTTTTTTCATTTTTGTCTCAAAAACATGTTATGACCTCTCTTTGGAATGAGCTCGTCGAGCTCATTCCAAAGAGGGTCATAACCTATGTTTTGAGACAAAAATTGGAAAAAAATAATGAAAATTAATTGGCAATTTTTGTGAATAGCTCTGGCCGGGTTTGGCCATTACGGTGGGTAAAGGGTTAATCGATACAAGCACATTCAAATGAATGATATATAAAACATAATGGTACTTATGCATAACAAACATTGTGATTTTGTCAAATGGCCAACTTATTTTTTAGCTCACCTTGACAAAGTCAAGCTGAACTTTTCTAACCGCTCTCCATCCATCTTCTGTCAACACTATGTTTTGGACTTCTCCTCCAAAAACACTGAGCCAATTCAAGTGAACGTTTGTGTGAGCGATGGTCCCGAAGGGGCATTGCATTTTTGTTCAACTCAACATGCCCAGCCTCATAGGGAGGGGGTGGGGGAAAATGCTCCAAAATATTTAAAAATCATTTTCTCATGAACCATTGGGTACAATGACTTGATATTTGGTATGGGGCTTCCTTTTGAGGTGTGGAGTCAAATTTGTTCAAATGAAGTTTGTGGAGCAATATTTGCCTTTGTAATTGGAGGGGTAAGATTTTTGGCCCTGCCCAAAATTTCTATATATTTTCTGAACTGATGGTCTGATTTGAACCAAATTTGGTATGTGGTATTATTGCGTCATAAGTGCTTGACTCCTGGAACTTGAACCCCAGGAACTAAAAATAGAAATACTTTCAAACGCCTGTATTTCCCAAACCACACGGAACAGAGAACTGTTATTTGGTATGAAGCATCCTTAGGACCAGTAAAATTGAATGGTAAAAAAAATTGTCATCGGTTATATGTCAGGGTGTTCTGTAGGGGGGTATCGAAAAAATGCTACCTCCAGAACCAATGGTCAGAATCTTTTGATATTTGGTATACAGCATCCATGGGGGTCAGATACAAGTTTGTGTTAAAGTGAAGCCTCTTGGTTCATATTTGAGTTCAATACAGGAGACCAAATTTTTAACTTAAAATGGGGAATAATCTTTAAAAATCTTCTTACTCAGAACCACCAGTGACAATCTTTTAATGTTTGGCAAACGTCATTGTTATGAGGGTTCCCTATATCACCAAATTCACCCTCTGGGGACCTCATTCTGCAGATGACAGTCTGCTTTTTCCATGCTTTCCATGACCTTGTAATTTGGCTGTGAACTTTTAACCCTCTGCACTCCGGTGTCAAAATACCAAAGTTTTTAGTAGCAAAGTTTTCCCACAATGCAACTGAAAAATTATATTTGACAAGGCTTATTGAGCTCTGTCAAACATGGTATAATTTGTTATATTTTCCATGCTGCATGGGCAATATGGAATTAATGTCGAAAAATTTGAAATACAACCAGAGTGGCAGTAGTTTAAACTGTTAAGTTTTTAATGTGTTTTGCTGCAAGGTTCCTTCAAGGATTTGAAAAAACTTAAATCTCTTCAACTCTTTCTATGTTGTGACCTTTTGTCACTTTTCTTCTTACATAACTCACAGAGAATAGTATCAGTATTTTTCGCCAATAATCAGATTTTTTCCCCCTTTCCTAAACAATAGAAGATGATGCCTAATTTGAGTGAGCTCATTAAATTTTAGGATGCAAGGAAGTGCTTGTTATTTCAGATGATAGAGTGCATTTTAGAAAAGAGAGTGAATTTTTTGGTCATGCTAAATACAGAGGGATACCAAGGTGAAGGAAAATAAGGGTGGGATTGGGGTGAAAGGGGTATAGGGGGGTGTGTTATGAGTATACATAGATTTGAGCAGTATTTGGATGGCTTTAATGCCATATTTGAGAATTATGGGCTTTAAAGTTGAAAAATCTTCCCCTCATTATTTAGTAGGTAGCATGGTAATTAGTACTTACTGCGCTGCATCTCGGTTAGCAACCTCGGCAAGCGACAGTGAATTGTTAATCACATTGTCACTTGTTAATTAGTTCTCTTTGTGGCTGTCGGCAGTTGCAATCAAAGCCTACTTCCCAAACTCAACGCACATATCATATGCTATATTTTTGAAGGAGAGTGCACTCCACAATCTTGACAAGACACACAACAAGAAACCGTAAATAGCATGATTCAACATTATCTTCAATGCAGATACAGGCTTCTCACAATTCAGGTCCCTGTTGCATACAAAAAACTTTCATCTGACCTATTGAGAGATGGAAAATATTTGGCATCGACACTTTCACCAAAACTAAAATCAAAAGTATTCAAACCAAGACAGACACATGTACTGACATCCAAAAATTATGGTAAAATAACAGCCGCGAGAGTATAATTTTATAAAATTGGAAATTGAATGGAGAATGTTTGAATTGTCTGATTTGACTGACAGACTTGAAGACATTGTCATGGACCAATATCGAGACATCAGGAATAATATTTTCGGAAGTGGTGATAAAGAGATGTGGTCAGCACTTAAAATTAAAAAAAAATTTCAAGCTGTCAGAACTGAAAAAGTTCTGGCGGTCCAAAGCTGTGATAAAAGTTGATGGGAGTTTTATTTTTATCGAATATTAGAGTGATCTGAGATGTGATACCCAATTACCACTTACACACTTCATCCTGACACCGAGGTAGCATCTTAATTACCAAGTTACCTACTAAATACCGAGGGGCAGTTTTCGGCAACGGCTCGGTCTATATATATCTTGCATTTACTCAAATAAATCAACGGTTATATCACATATATTGCTTCAAATGACTAAATTATATGCCTGCACATATACTTAAACCTGTTAAACGACTCTGGCTTACTTATTTTCCTTCACCTCGGTATCCCTTGGTATACCTTGGAATCCCTCGGTATTTAATAGGACCCTGAATTTTCATCCTTTCAGTCATTTACTCAACCTGAAGAGCAGATGACACTTCTGAAAAAAGTTCATGAATAAGAAATTAATGTCATTTTATGCCTCCAAAACATGGTCCATGACTCCTCATTATAACAAGCACATTTTTTTTCCTGTGGGATCATGAGCATTGTTTTGGTTAGAAAATAGGAAAAAATAATACAATTGGACCGGTGAGTTTTGTGTATAGCACTGTCTGGTTTTGACTGTTGCGTAATGGCTTATCTATCAGCACCCATTTTTTGTGGAGTTCCTTTTGGGGATATGAAAAATGCCCTTTGCAGTTTCTGTGTCCTTATAAAACTCTTTACCAAATACAAGTGGAAGATGATGGTATCAAAATTTGTAGCTTCATCTGAAACATGAACAGCTCTGTAAGTACTTGTGTGAGTTTGTTTGTCCATTCGCCCTTTTGTGATCAAACATTATAAGTTATTGTGATGAATTGACAGTAACATGGTCTGAGGTTTGCGACTCGGGGCTCATGTTCAAATGAGATGCGAAGCCATCGAGTTTGAACATATGCTCTGAGCCGCAAACGTTAGACCCGTTAGACCATGTTACAGTCAATTATCACAATAACGTATATGTTCCAATATGACCCTACCATAGCCCACAACCTACATCGTGAAACATGAGAGGCTTATTTACTGTACTTGTGACCTTTAAAAGTTGACTTGTTAAAGGCAACTTTTAATGATCACAAGTTTAGTAAATAAATCTCTTATGTACCCCATGACAGCAGTGAATAAATAATCGGTAAATCAGATATACTCATTCCATCTTAGTTCAAATCGTAAATTTGTTTGTAATTCAAACAACACTTCATGCTACACCCGTGAAAAATCCAGAAAATGAAGTGGCTAGCTAGTCACTCCATTGATGAAACAATTACGAAATGGGTGACGTCATTTCAAATATTTCACGTGACGTCAGACAGTAACATTTGCTAGTGGAGCCGTAAACATAAAAGAAGCTACACCAGCTCTCATCCAATCAGAGGATGAGGATTTTACTCTTATTGGAAGATTATAAGTTATTGTGATTAATTGAAGGTAACATGGTCTGAAAGATAAACAGCCGTAGAGGTACTAGTGTTCACGCTGTGGGTGCCAGTGTTGCCATGTGCACTAAAAAAATTAGTTTGACACCAAAAATACTGCATTTGGTACCAAAATGTGGCGCCAAAAATATACTTTTGGCACCAAATAAATACTTTTCGTAGGTCACAAAGGTTTTGTGGTATATTATGCCCTTGACATGAAAAGTCAAAGGGGTATCTAGTGGAGACCTCCGGTCATCCGTCTGTCCATCCATCCATATGTCCATCCATCCATCTGCCAAAACATTTTCTCTTGTCTCTCAGCCACACCTACTCCGATTTTAATGATATTTGGTGTTGTGATAGAGCATCATGGGGGAATAATAACATGTGGCATGACTTTCTTCCACATATTTTTTCCAGAGTTATGGCGCTTTTTCACTCTCTCGACTAAGAAAATTTTTGGCGTTTGGGGGCATTAGCAGCACTTTGCGATGTTTTTGTCAGTTGGGGGCATAAGCAGAATTTTGCGATGCAGGCCTCTTGTCATTTCAGTGCCTCATGACTGCCAGTGTCATTCTGTATTGGACAGTTTTATGGTGGAGGGAGTCGGAGTACCGGGAGAGAACCACTCAACATTGGCAAGCAACTGTCAGCCTTCCCAACTTCCTAACTCTGCACAAGCAGGGTTAGCTTTGTTTGAAGACAAGTATACCATCGATGTGCAGTATGCCTTTGTACATAATGCCACCGTGCCCCCATGTGGGCAATCAGGATTAAGTGCCTTCCCCAAGAACACAATACAGTTACCCATGGTTGGGATCAAACCATGGACCTTTCAGTTTCAAGTCCAATGCCATAACCACTGAGCCACCAACTGGTTGATTGCAGTAAGCGTATATTCGGATTTTATTCTGAAGTGCAGATAACAATTTAAAAGGTTCATATTCTATGGATGTGCATCATATTATCTTTGACATGAAATTATTCACTCGGTATGGATTTGCGTTGTTACAATTTATGGAAGAGTGGGCACTCTCTCATAAATTATTACAGTGGAACCCATTTAATTAGATATCTCTTAATTGTATATCCCTGTTAATTGAATATAATTTCCCAACACAAAACCATTTACCATATCTCCAGTACAAATATGACCTGTTAATTGAATATAGGTAAAAGAGTAAACTCCTGTTAATTGAATAAAAAATCTTGTAACCTGTCGAGAAATTACCCTGACTCTCCCCAATTTTCCTTTGTTTATAGGGCTATTTGGCCTAAGTTCATCCAATACAGGCATTTAATCCATAATATCTTGTTTGACAGAGCTCATGGAGCTCTGTCAAACAAGATATAATAGAATAAATGCTAAGTTTATCTCTAGAATACAGGAAAGTGACAATCCCTGTTAACTGAATACTCCTGTTAATTGAATAATTTTCATTGACAAAGTGGCTATTCAATTAACAGGGTTCCACTTTACAAGGAAAATACGTGAACAACAGGAATAATTTAACATCCTACTAGTTAATGCACGCATATATGCATACAAGGAGTGTCTTTTAATGCTCACCCTTTGATTCCCTGAAAATAAAATACTCCTTCCGCCACCTCAATGTAAAAAAAAATCTGATGATAATGTATTCAATTTTTATGGCCTTACATAACATGAATAGCAGGCCACACTTGCAAAACATTTTCTCCAATAACTAGATAAAATAGCTTATTATTCCTCTCCCCGTGGGAACCCCCCAGAAGTGAAGCAGTGCTTGTTTACTGTGGTAAACAAGCTCTGTTTTACTGGTAAAATAGGACTCGGTCACCAATGCCTAGGATGGAAGTTGTCTAAAATGGGCAACATAGGTATAAACGACTGGCTGGACATGACTTTATCTCTGTGTTGTGGTCCAGTGCTCAAAATAACTTTTTTTCTTTGCGTAGCAAAATGCTATGCATTTCCAAAAAATGAATAGCATTTTGTAAAAATTACATAGCTATTTTTGTATACCAGAGTTATGTTATGCTGTTTTATATTGAATTCTTCTAAGTAGATAGAATAGTTTCATCCATTTCTGGGCATTTCCAAATGATCTGGAACACATGAAACATTTACTATGTTTTTTTTAACTGACTTGTATACTGTTATAAATGGTGTCTTGGTTGTTTAATAGAGTTCTCAAAATGGAAGTTGTGATTTTTAATTTGATGGGCTTGTAGTTATTTTTAATGGACATTTTATGCAAAATGTTGTAAAAACAGAAAGTATTTAAACCAACAGAACTCATCTTACATATGAAGTTGCTAATGATGCTTGATGGAGAGTTAATCTGGGTTATGCCTGGAATGTTCCACAATCAGAAGTAAAGCATCAGTGAACTAGTTTTCAAATTTGTTTGCAAATTTTCATTTACATTTTGCGATACAAGTTAATCAACTGCAGCCTAATAGGCTGCAGTTGATTATCTTGTATCGCAAAATGCTATTCATAATTTAAATTTAACATTGTGTAGCTTCTTGCAAGTTTTGCATAGCAAAAAGCGATGTGACACCGCTTATTTTGAGCCCTGTTGTGGTCATGATTAGCTGTTGTGCAGAAGTATGTGACCTTAAACACCAATAAATAAATAAATATTATTCCCCATTGTAATAAGTACAACAAGCTCATTTCAATGAGGGGTCATAAACTGTGTTGTCGACGCAAAAATTAAACGGGATAAACATTGAGAGAGAAAAACTAGTTATTTTTGTGAATAGCTCTGACCACTTATGACCATTTAACACTGAACCTGCTGAGTATTTTTAAAATATTTTTCATCTTATCTAGTCCTGGCTGTTGTGAAGCAGCCATGACCAGACTTGATGCAAAATTCATCTAAATTTAACTAAAGAAATCATTGGTCAAAAAAGTCCATTCAATTTACAGGAGAGAAATTTAGTTAAATATTCCAAAATCATAGTTATTTCAGTGGCAAGAGTTTTTGTTTCCCGAGCAGGAATATCCATCAGCACTTCCCAGCAGCTTGCAATGAGTAAATTAGGTAAATGTTTATTAACCCTTTACCCAACTCAGACGATAACAAAATTTATTATTTTAAATATCATTTTTTTTATATTTTTCAAATAAATTCAACCAAACCATATCATGTGATCCCTCATTGGAATGAGCTCAATGGGCTCGTTCCAAAGAGTGGTCACATGACATGGTTTTGTTGGAAGTTTTTGAAAAATAATACTTTTTCATTTCAGCTGCTGAATTTGCATATTATGCTGGTGGATGTGGCCGATTTGTTGGGTAAAGGGTTAAGCTTCCATTCATTGAATGTGTTTTTTCTCATAACCATAATCCTTGAACTTGAGTTTTTTTTTACCTGTTGATTCTTTCCAAGAGACTGTAACAATTATTGATAAATGCATTCTGTCGCTCAAAAATACTTGAGTCTCTTTCATTTAATAGCCAATGGGGTAATTTTTGTTACAAGTTTTGTGGTATATAGTTTTGCAAAATGCAAGGTACAATATTTTTCATTCAATATTTGGCATTGCATCAGTTGGCTATATGTTCACCGGCAAATTGACAGATTATGTAATAATTGAAATGCTAACAATTCATAATTATTTATAGACAGACAGACATGCTTGCTGCAAGTCCGTACAATAATGACCGTAAATAAACAAACAACAACGGAACCACATTGAGTCAGTGAAAACCCATTTTCAGTTGGGGCACCCTAGGGGTGTGGCCCCAGGCTTTCCAAGCCGCCACTGTTATGAATGAAATGGAATGTGACAAATGCATGAAATACATTTTACCATTTTAGCATTTGCAGCTCAACTGGTTTGGCTACTTAAACCCATAAGGGATGGACCAGGGTTGTGGCTAAAGGTTCTTGGTTCAGGGGTTGTCGTCCCTCTGAATTTCCAACTGTACATGCCCCCTCCCCTGCTGGCTGCTAAACATCCACTTTTCAGAAAGCCATATACACCCAGTGCAACCCCCTCCCCTCCCCCAAGTGAAACTTTTGCAACGGCTGGCTGTGAATTTCCAACCCCTGAAGAAATTTGAATGCACCTACTTGTGTTCAAAATATATGACTTTAGGTTCTTAAGTTGGAAATAGTCTCTTGTGCGCAACAAGACATTGCAGATGGTGCCTTGTTGCACTTAAGGGACAAAATATTGACTCCAGATGAAAAATATCTTGAAAAGCAGTTCAAAATTCACAAACTGTGTGTTAGAAATGGTCACAGCCACAGATAAAAAAACACAAAATCTACTACCATGGAGTATGAAATTTAAAACTGTAGGTGGTTAGAGACTGAAAATTCAACTATTGAAAATTTTGGCTGAGATTGGGGATTAGGGTTGGTGGGGTGTGAGCCCTCCCCCCCCCCCCCCCCCCCTGTTTGTGTGGAGTTTATATGTTGGTGAGCCTGACAGTTGCTTGCCATTGCACAGTGGTTCTCTCTGGGTACTCCGGTTTCCTTTACCCATAAAACTGACACGAGGTGAGGCTGGCTGTTAAAAGTGTCATTAAACCCCAATAAATAAATAAATGGTGGCCCCTGTTCTGATGACACAAAGTTTGTGAAAGTCAGAAACAGGCCATTAACCCTTAATTTATTTTAGACTGTCCATAACTGACCAGCTCCATTCAAGAAATTGCCACTCAGATTTTAATAATTTTCATATTTTTTACACAAAAACATTGCTTATGTTCCCTCATTGGACTAGCTCAATAAGCATGATTGAATAAGGGGGCCATAAGCTTTGTTTTTTTTAGGCAGAACTTTTTTATTTATGCAACAAATTATTTTGTGCCAGATTCTAGTTGTGTTAGGTAAAATATTAAGGGGAAGAAGTGAGTTTGCTGATGGCACAGGCCTTGCATTTTGAAATAATGTCATGAGCCTACCAAAAAACCTTGTAGAAAGAATTAATAGGGCTTACTTTAGCAATGTTGGGGCCTATAAACACTTAACTTAACAATAATCTGTCATTCTCACAAGGTCTACTAATAGGCCTTATAATGACCTAATAATAATCAGCCTCAGGCCTGACAAAATGCAAAGCCTGTGATGGAAAGGTTTTCATTCAGTATATGAAAGGTGGTAATAAATATATGGTGAGTGGATTAGCATAAAAAACCCACATGGTGGAGTTTCTACCATGACAGTAATTATCAACTTCTGCGAAAATGTATAAGAAACTTAAGCTATGTTCAAACCAGTTGACATCAGGGTTCAACCCAGAAGTCCATTGACTGTTATCCCCTGTGAGAACCCTGGGAAGTGAAGCTGACTGTTTCTTTCGGACACAATCAACTCACATTTTGCAGACATAATCCATCCGAGGACACCGGGGGCTTATGCTCATGGAGATAGCATAATTATGTACACAATGGGCCTCGCAGGCCCAACTGGCTGGAAATATGCGATGCTCCTCAAAGCGTTCAGATGTATGTTCAGTCAAACACCAAACTACTGTGGCTCAGTTGGTAGAAGTGCAGGCTGCAAGCTGAGAGGTCCTCGGTTTGAATCCCACCTGCGGCAAGCACGTTGTGTCCTTGGGCAAGACACTTCACCCCCCATTACCCACATGGTGGCATGGTGACGTTGTGTACGAAGGTGTACTGCACGTCAATGGTGCACCTGTCTTCAACTAATGCAACCCTGCTTTGTGGCATTAGTATAATGGGGAGCTGACAGTTGCTCACCATTGCTCAGTGGTTCTCTTCAGGTACTACAGCTCCCCCCCCCCCCCCTGTAAAACTGTCGTGGTCATGATTAGCCATTTTACAGAAATGTGTGACTTTAAACACCAATAAATAAATAAATAAATAAATAAATAAATAAATACAGTTTAATAACTTGTAAGTACAATTTAAGGTGTAGTAGTGCTTGTTTACTGTGTTAAACAATCTCTGTTTAACTGGTAAAATAGGACCTGGTAACCAAGGCCTGCAGTGAAGCCCTCCAAAATGGCCAACATGGGTATGAACAGTTGATTAAACTAGACTTTTTCTCCATGTTGCGGTCATGATTAACCATTGCGCAGAAATATGTGACCTTAACCCTTTACCCAACGCAGAGCATATCAAAATTTATTATTTTAATTACTATTTTAAAAAAATTTTCAAAAAAATTGCAACAAAAGCATATCATGTGACCCCTCATTGGAGCGGATCATCAAGCTCGTTCCAATGAGGGGTCACATAATATGGTTTTGTTGAAATATTTTTAAAAATTAATTTTTTTTCAACTGCTCAATTTGCAAATTATGCGGGTGGATGTGGGCGATTTGTTAGGTAAAGGGTAAAACACTAATAGGTAAATAAATAAATAATTCTCTACGTATTGTAGGTGTATCAACTGTTAAAATCAGGAAGATCTGCAGACATCTGTACTATATAAAAGTTCAATGATTTTTATGCCCCCGAAAAATTTTTTTTTGGGGGGGGGGGGGCATATATTGTTTCTCATTTCCGTCCGTCCGTCCGTCCGTCTGTCAGGAAGATTTTCGCTCCATAACTCTGAGATAGTTCGTTGGATTTTGTTGAAACTTGGCACACATGTTGCTTATGGGGAGACGATGTGTCACATACAAATTTCTGTTTTGTTTGGAGGTCAGGGTCACAGATCAAGGTCACAGATCAAGGTCATAGTTCGGGGGCATATGTGGCCGTGCGGTCACTGTTAGTCTTGTTCAGTCCTGTGTTCATCAAAAGGCTTGTAGTACAAGTGTATCTATACTATAATATCAAGAGCATAACAAACATTTTAACTTCTTTACACAACACACATATAATTTGTTATTCTTAGTAATTACATTTTTTTTTCAACAAATTTTAACAAAAGCACATTATGTGACCCTCTGTGGAATGAGCCCAGTGAGCTCGTTCGATTGAGAGGTCACATGATGTGAGTTTGTTGAAATTTTTTTTAAAATAATTTTTTTCAACTGCTCAATGTATAAATTACCTGGCAGATGATCCAAATTTGTTAGGTAAAGGGATAACTTCTGCACTATAATCATAATTGTGCACATAAAATAATTTGTTATTTTAATTACATTTTTCAATTTTTTTTTAGTTATTAAGGTTTAACAACACTTTAACAACCAGGGTCATATCATGTCAGTGACAGGTTTATGGGTGGAGGAAGCCGGAGTACCCAGAGAGAACCACCAAGTAACGACGAGCAGCTGACAGCTCTCCAACATCGTAACTCTGAACTCTGCATCACTGCACAGGCAGGGTTAGATTGGTTGAAGACATGTGCACCATCGATGTGTAGTACGCCTTAGTACACAGCGTCATTGTGCCCCCATGTGGGCAATCAGGGTTAAGAGCTTTGCCCAAGGACACATCACGTGAGCACGAATCAGTTGCAGAAATGGTCACCCATCCAACTTCTAACCGCACTCAACTTCGCTTAACTTCCGTGATCTGATGAGAACCGATTACCGCAACGCCACCGCACCACCTGGTAGAGTGCTAAATTATTTTTGGTCATCAAAATTTTCAAATGTATCTTTGCTCTGTTACGATTTATGGGAGAGTGCCATTAGGCACTCTCCCATAAATTATAACAAGGTAAATCAATACAGATGAAATAATGTCATTTCATGGGTAATATGAAGCACATGCAACGAATTATAAGTTACATGGCGTGAAGCTGGGTGATACCGGTACATTTCCATACAAGGCGATGAGAGCAGGGACGAGGCTAGAGGTTTCCGATTGAGGGGGGCGCATGGTAGTGAATTTCCAACCAGGGGAGGGACTTAGAGGCGGAACACCCCTCCCAGTCCCTCCCTGTAGTTGGAAATCACTAACGAGAAAGATTTTGAAAGTAAACCCATGAAAGGGGGCATAAAATTGATTCTAGTAACTGAAATGCCAACACATTTATGATAGAATTGTCAGGTTATACTATTATTTGGTATTATTCTGGGAATTGAATATGCGCTGAACAAATGTTCAAGCTTTGAACTTTGAACAATTCACACTGTCCTAACATTAGATCAGATCTATTTTCGATGTTTCATCATTTTGTAACTGTGAATGATGGAATTAACTCAGGATAAAAGATTTTAGATGATGTGATTTTCTTTAAGTACATTTCGAGGATTATTTTATTGTTTCGATAAGTAAACGTACTATAGAAATCTCATACCGATTGACATCATGCATACTTATGAAGCTTGATATTGCATACACTGTAAGTGTAAATAGTTACAGTTAGAATTTTTGCCGATTTGAAACCGAGTTAGAATTTTGGGAAGTAAAGGAGACCTCAGCATCGTCAAAGAAGCTCTAAAATCCAGATAGATGGAATTTCCAACTACTCATGACTTGCCCTCCGAATTTCCAACTATAGGAAATTTTGCCCCCCCCCCCCCCCCCCAATCACACACACACACCCTGTCCCCACATCCCTGGATGTGAGTTCATATTGAGTGAGGTGAAGCCGAACCTGATATGAACTCTCAGAGCGTTATATGGAAATGTATCGGCCAGCTACATGCCATGTAACATATTTATTATGTCAAACGTCCATGTAAATCAAAGGATTAATAAATTTTCACGAGAAACAAAGAACGACCAGATGTTTATTTTTTAGAAATCGCCAGCACCGTGCAGAATCATCAACAGAAACTGGCACCGGTTATGTTATGTTATTTAGAAATTCCTCGGTTAATTTTTTGAAGCACACTGTGTGACCCCAGATCATCAGAATCATCTCGGGTATATTTTGAATGAACTGATGCTGCAGTTCGTGACTTACACACGTTTTATTCCGGTAGATGTACGATTCAATGTGCTTTACAGTCACTCCTCCGTTGATTTTTTGGAGGACCCTGATTGATTCTTTGCAGGTGTTCATTATACAGGTAATGAAGTACACAATATACACTATATACAAGGGGGAATCGGAGAATTTTGCTGAGCTGCAGCTCTTTTGCCACAGTATGGTTCTTTAACCTGCACAGTAATTACTGCACATGCGATAGCCATTTATGTCCTCCCCCGATAGGGTGTGCAATACACTATCCCTGAACATGGCACTATGGAGGAGCAGTGTGGTTTTCAATCCACGCCAGCATTGCATTACGTTACGTTTCCCCGACTGGGGAAATGTCACCGGTATGTATCCTTGGTGACAGAAAACAATCTTCGCTGTTCGAAGTGCGATAATCTCTTCACAAAATAAAAAGTATTGCTACCAGGACTGAAAATAAGCAGTCTGACATTTGCAGAATGAGGTCCCCAGAGGGGGAATTTGATGATGCTATCCCATACAGTGGGCCAGTTTATCCTCTGGGTACCTCTTTCTGTATAGTTTTGAGACCCTGATTCAGATTGAGGTTCACAGAGGGTAAATTTAGTGATGCTTAGCAGGGTAGCATCTCTAAATTCACCCTCTGGGGACCTCATTTTGCAGATGACAGTCTGCTTATTTTCTGGCTTGATTGCTACAAGCATATATGAAATACCCTTACATACATTTACTTACCACCTAAAATTGCATGAACATAGGTGGGGGTGGTTTTTTTTTAATGGAACATTCCTTAAAATAAAGCATAGTATATATAATATTGTCTGATGAGTCATAATAGCTGGGTGGGACTGATTGTTCAGAATGAAAAAATTTAAAATATTAATTTTTATTTCAACAATGACAAAAAAGTCTGATCAAACAAAAACAAAAATGTCTTTGATCACTATCCTGGTATGCAGATCCGAAAACAAAAACAAAACCACAAGGTTTGTCCTTCTTGAGCCAGAACAAAAACAAGTTCCCATTTACTCAACCGATATTTGCAACATGTACAAGGTTACAGTACAAGCAGCAGTAAATTAATTATGAGTACAACAGGCACGCACAATGCTCACATATGCCTACATATGCCTGCATATGCCATGATTTACAGAAACTAGACTGTTCCAAGTGCATATCACTGCATATCAGAGATAAAATTGGGAAAAGCCCATTTAAATTTGGTTTAAAATCAAAGGTTTCTTGGAAAAAAAAATAATTGAATTTCATTTGCAAGGTAAACACCGAGAAATTAGATTTGTAAGAATATTAAGCTACACATTTAGTTTGTCTCAATTGTCTGATCTGGTTTAATTGATTGGGGTTTTACAGCGCTTTCAACAACCATGGCTATTTATTACTTTCCAAAGTGTGATTTACTGGGATTTCCGGGTTTGATTATAAACGATAACTTCACAAGTGAATTATGCAATCAACAATTGTGTCATGTATCTGTGCGTGCAAACGAACATGCTTTGCCTTGGGTGTAATGGGGACTTCATAGTTTTTTTAACCCTTTACTTAATATGAAAAGCAGACGACACTTGCAAAAAAAATTCTTCAATAGCTATTATTTACATTTTTTGTCTCAAAAACATAATGGAAATTAATTGGCGATTTTTAAGAATAGCGCTGGCTGTTACGTTAGGTAAAGGGTTAAATAATATAATTATCGTTAATAATGAAAAGTAATAAACAGAGTAATCGCTTGACTGGACTGGTTACGTGAAATAATTAAATTCATTCGAGGCAAGGGACTATATTGTAAAACACTCGCGCACTCGTGTTTGTACAATGTCCCTCACCTCTCATGAATTATTTCGCGTAACCAGTCCAGTCAAGCGATTACTCTCTATACAATGCCTGTATCACAACGCTGTTAGTTCCGAAGATGAAAGTAGAATTATTCAAACTGATCCACTGGATGGCCTAAGAAATCCACCAACCACTGGAGGAACTAACAAGCTCATCCACACAGACACCTCAATACAAGGATAAAACAAATTCCTTAGAATTTTGTACATCAATATAGTATTAAAATGTCTGTATGCATGAACAGCCAGGCCATCGCTACTGTGCGTTAACAATCTGGCTACCAAATGTGGACCTATTCTACCTGGGTCCACGTGGGGTTCAAGCTATACAGTAATGTGTCTGTGAACTGATGTGAATCTGGTGAGTCTTGAAAAATGCATCTGATAAGAGTAAATGGAAATATGTTTGGACATATAAAAATATGCATTGAATCATTGTGCATTATGCGTTACCAGTAATGTTTGAGTGCCAACGGTTTATATAAAATGTATGAGAAGGGGGTGGGTACCCCAAAATGTCATGGAAAAAATAGGCAGAAAAGGGTGATTGGGTCAAAAAATCAGCAAAATAACAATTTCCACATATGTTCATGCATTTCTTCTGCCTCCACCTCCTCCTCGAATATGAGACCTTTAAGTTGCAATTCAACACAAAACCCAAATATGGGCTTCTCGCACTCTCCCAGTTAATTGTTCTACCTTAAAAACTAACTGAGCTGCCATCTTATAATGTATACATGTAGTTCGGTTCTTTCATGATGCTATCTCCCTTCATGGGTGTAAACAATTGACTAAACTTGATTTTATACCCATGTTGCGGTCACGGTTACTCATTGTGCAGAAATATGTGACCGTAAACACCAATAAATACTTCATCCCGATTGCCCACGTGGGGGCATGGTGACACTGTGTACTATGTCGAACTGCATGTCGATGGTGCACTTGTCTTCAACCAATGCTAACCCTTCTTGTGCAGTGTTAGCACGTTGAGAAGTATGGCAGTTGTTTTCCATTGCTCGGTGGTTCTCTCCAGGTACTCCAGCTTCCTTCACATGTACTGTGTGATACTAGGTGACCCTGGCTGTCAGAAGTGTCATTAAATCCCAATAAATAAATAAATGAAAATATTAACTGATTAACCCTTAAAACTAGTTGTGCTGCCATGTAATAATGTATACATGTAGTTAGGTTCTTTCATGGAGCTACCTCCCTTCATGGGTATAAATGATTGGTTGGACTTGACATTGTATCCATGTTGCAGTCACGATTAGCCATTGTGCAGAGGTATGTGACATTAAGGCCTCATAAAGTAGATTTTCTGTTTCTCAGGCCATTTTTGTACAATTGCATGTGGGCGGGCTGTTTTTTTTATTTTTTTGTAATTATTTCTTTGCCATTAAAAGTTCATGTTCTTGGTTGTTTTATGTTTTAGGCCCCATAATCTACAGTCCAGAACAGCATGGATGGTGGTGTATTTCGTCCCTTGAGTGCAAGAAGGCTTTGCAATGCTAAGCCTTACAAATCCTTGTTGCACTCAAGGGATAAATTTGTCAATTTTGTTAACTTGGGTAAAATATCAGACATAAACCATTTAATAGTTATTTTTTAGCTCAATTTGACAAAGTCAAGCTGAGCTATTGCCATCACTTCTCGTCCGTCGGCGTATGTACGTACGTCCACAATTTCCTTTGGCACACCTCACAGGTCGTATTTATGATCAGATCACTTTGAAACTAGGTATGCTTGTTTTGGGTTGACCCCTGGATGGGAGCTATTGATTTTCTTCAATTTCCGTCAAAAAATGTTGCCGCGGCCAATGTTCTTAGAACTTAGTTTAGTCAGACCTCAATATTTCCCTTTGGCACACCCTAAAGGGCACATTTATGATTGGATTGCTTTGCAACCTGGTATGCTTGTTTGGGGTGACCTCTAGATGGGAGCTATCGATTTTTTTACATTTCCGTCAAAAAATGTTGCCGCAGCCAACGTTCTTAGAACTTAGTTTAGTCAGAAGACCTCAATATTTCCCTTTGGCACACCCTACAGGGCACATTTATGGTCGGATTGCTTTGAAACATGGCATGCTTGTTTGGGGTGCCCTCTAGATGGGAGCTATCAATTTTCTTCCATTTCCGTCAAAAAATGTTTCCAGGACCAACGTTCTTAGAACTTAGTTTAGTCAGACCTCAATATTTCCCTTTGGCACACCCTACAGGGCACATTTATGATCGGATTGCTTTGAAACCTGGCTTGCTTATTTAGGGTGACCTCTAGATGGGAGCTATCGATTTTCGTCAATTTCCGTCAAAAAATGTTGCCGCGGCCAACGTTCTTAGAACTTAGTTTAGTCAGACCACAATATTTCCCTTTGGCACACCTTACAGGGCACATTTATGATTGGATTGCTTTAATACCTGGTATGCTTGTTTGGGGTGACATCTAGATGGGAGCTATCGATTTTTTGCCATTTCCATCAAAAAATGTTGCCGCGGCCAACGTTCTTAGAACTTAGTTTAGTCAGACCTTTGGCACACCCTACAGGGCACATTTATGATCGGATTGCTTTGAAACCTGGCATGCATGTTTGGGGTGACCTCTAGATGGGAGCTATCGATTTTCTTTCATTTCCGTCCGTCAAAAAATGTTGCTGCGGCCAACGTTCTTAGAACTTAGTTTAGTCAGGCATCAATATTCTTCTTTGGCACGCCATACATAGCACATTTTTGATCAGATCGGTTTGAAACTTGGTATGCTTGTTTGGTGTAACCTCTAGATGGGAGCTATCGATTTTCTCCTATATCTGCCAATAATTGTTGCCGCTGGCAACAACCTTTGATGAACTTAATGCAGTTATGCATCAAAATTTCCCCTTGGCACACCCTGCAGGGCGCATTTATTATTGGATCACTTTGAAACTTGGTATGCTTGTTTGGGGTGACCTCTAGATGGGAGCTATTGATTTTCTTCCATTTCCATCAAAAAATGTTGCCGCTGGCAACGACCTTTGAACTCAGATTAGTCAGGCATCAATATATTACTTTGGCATGCCCATCAGGGCACATTTATGATCAGATCGGTTTGAAACTTTGTATGCTTGTTTGGGGTTACCTCTAGATGGGAGCTATCGATTTTCTTCGATTTCCGTCAAAAATTGTTGCCACTGGCAGTGACCTTCGATGAACTTAGTGCAATTATGCATCACTATTTCGCTTTTGGCACACCCGCAGTGCATAGTTTTGACCGGATCACTTTGAAACTTGGTATGCTTGTTTGGGGTGAGCTCTAGATGGGCGCGATCGATTTTCTTCCATTTCCGTCAAAAATGTTGCCGCTGGCAACATTCATAGAACTTAGTTCAATATTTCCCTTTGTCACACCCTACAGGGCCCATTTATGATCGAATTGTTTTGAAACCTGGCATGCTTGTTTGGGATGACCTCTACATGGGAGCTATTGATTTTCTTCCATTTTCCGTCAAAAAATGTTGCCACTGGCAACGACCTTTGAACTTAGTTTAGTCAGGGCTCAGCATATTCCTTTGGTACGCCCTACAGGGCACATTTATGATCAGGATGGTTTGAAACTTGGTATATTTGTTTGGGGTTACCTCTAGATGGGAGCTATCAATTTTCTTCCATTTCCGTCAAAAATATTTGCCATTGGCAACAACCTCTGATGAACTTAGTAAAAACTTAGTGCAGTTAAGCATCAATATTTCCTTTTGACACACCCTGCATGGCACATTGATGATTGGATCGCTTGCAAACTTGGTGTGCTTGTGTGGGGTGACATCTATATGGGAGCTGTCGATTTTCTTCCATTTCTGTCAAAAATGTTTTCGCTGACCTTTGAACTTAGTTTAGTCAGACCTCAATATTTCCCTTTAACACACCCTTCAGGACACATTTATGATCGGATCACTTTGAAAGTTGGTATGTGTGTTCGGTGTGACCTCTAGGTGTGAGCTATTGCTTTTTTTCATTTCCATAAAAAATTATTGTCGTTATTACCACCTTTGAACTTACTGCATTTCTGCATCAACTTATCCCTTTTTGCACTCTCTGCAGGGTATATGTTTATGAATTTCCATTAAAAAAAACAAACAAAAAAACCCCAAAAAACATTGGTGCAAGCAATGACCTTCTACTTAGTGCATTCGTGCATTAACATCTTCCTTTGGCATGCCTCAGAGGGCACATTCATTATCACGTTGTTTTGAAACTTTGTATGCTTATGCAGGGTGACAAAGATAGGAGCTATTGATTTTCTTTTCATTTCCATCAAAAAACTGTTGCTGTTAGCAACAGTCTTTGAATTTATTGCATTTGTGCATCAACATTCTTCTTTGACATGGCCTACAGACCAGATTTATCATAGGATTGTTTCTGAACTTGGTGTGCTCATTAGGCAAGACCTTTAGATAAGAGCTATTGAATAGCATTCATTTCTGTGACAAAAAGTTGCCATTTACAATAACTTTTGAACATGCTGCATTTGTGCATCAACATTCTTCCTTTAGCCAGTCTTACAGTTTACATTTAAAAAAATGGATTACTCTGACGTTGTGCACACACAATGCTGTTATGTTGAAATTTCATCAAATGACATTGGTACCAATGATCTTCAATTTTGCCATTTCATTTATAACTTACCAAGTTCAAGTCTGTCAAGTTGAGCTACAGTGTCATTGACACTTTCATTTAAATTTGCATTTGGTTATAAAAAGAGAGCTTGCGCTAGTCAAAAGGACCATGCTGGAGGGCCTGAGAAACAGATTTTTAACTTTTTTAAGCCTAAACACCAATAAATAATAGTAAAATGGTTTTGTTGAACTTATTTGAAACAGTTTGGAAAAAATAGGTAAAATAACGAATTTTGATATTGTGTGAGTTGGGTAAAGGGTTAACCCTTTACCCAACGAATCGCCCGCATCCGCCCGCGTAATATGCAAGTTCAGCAGTTGAAAAAATATTATTTTTCAAAAAATTTCAACAAAACCATATCATGTGGCCCCTCGTTGGAACGAGCTCGTTCCAACGAGGGGTCACATGATATGGTTTTGTTGAAATTTTTTGAAAAATTTAAAAAAATGGTATTTAAAATAATATATTTTGTTAAAGAAACAGGCTGTGTTGTACTGGTAAAATAGGACTTGGTCACCAATGCCTGGGGTGGAAGTCCTCTAAAATAGGCCACATGGGCATCAACGATTGACTAAACTTGACTTTATATCCAGTCGCGGTCGCGATAAGCCATTGTGCCGAAATATGTGACCTTAAACACCAATATAAAGACGATATCTACAGTGTTCTACTGAATATCGGGAATTATCTCATGAGTGTGGACCTGAAAGTTTTGTTTTTCATGAGCGCTTGCGCGAGTGAAAAATAATACTTCCAGGACCACACGAATGAGATAATTCGCGATATTAACTAAAATAGCGTAGATTTTCTTTTTAGCTTAACTTCACAAAGTCAAGATAAGCTATTGCCATCACGCGTGCGAAAGTCTGTTAGTCCTTGAGTCTGTTCACATTTTCCTTTAGCACATGCTACACCCCGTAGTTCTTGTCTGATGGTCACGAAATTTCATATGCAGGTATGGGGTCATGTCTAGATGAGAACTTCCCCTTTTGGCTGCCAGAGCCCAAAACCCGAAAACCATTAGCACAGTCTACAGGTCGTATTTATGAAGGGATTTCACTTTAACTTGGTAGGATGCCTCGGTATGATGCCTAGATGAGAACGTCCCCTTTTGGGCATGATCTGTCAATGGTAATGGCTGCCCAAGCCCGAAACCCAAACACTTTTAGCACAGTCTGCAGGTCATATTTAGTATGGAGGGATTTCATTGTAACTTGGTAGGATGGCTCCGTATGATGTCTAGATGAGAACTTCCCCATTTGGTCGCGATCTGTCAACCGTGATGACTGCCCAAGCCCGAAACCCAAACACTTTTAGCACAGTCTACAGGTCATATTTATCGAGGGATTTCATTGTAACTTGGTAGGTTGACATCATATAACGTCTATATGAGAACGTCCCCTTTTGGACGTGATTGGGTAACTGTGACGGCTACAGGGGCCCGAAGCCCGAAAACCTTTAGCGCAGTCTACAGGTCATATTTATGAAGGGATTTCATTGTAACTTGGTAGCATGACACCAAATAATGTCTAGATGAGAACGTCCCCTTTTTGTCGCGACCATTCAACCTTGATGGCAGCCCGAGCCCAAAAACCTTTAGCCTAGTCTGTAGGTTGTATTTATGGAAGGATTTCATTGTAACTTGTTAGGTTGACTCCATATAATGGCTAGATGATGACATCCCCATTTGGTCGTGATTGGTCAACTGTGACGGCTACAGGGGCCCGAAGCCCGAAAACCTTGAGCACAGTCTACTTGTCATATTTATGAAGGGATTTCATTGTAACTTCGTAGGATCGCTCCTGATGATGTCCAGATGAGAATGTCCCCTTTTGGATGCCCCATGATGGCTGCCTGAAGCCTGAAAACCTTTAGCACAGTCTACAGGTCATATTTATGAGGGATTTCATTGTAAGTTCGTAGGTTGACTTCATATAATGTCTAGATGAGAACGTCCCCTTTGGGACGCGATTGGGCAACTGTGACGGCTACAGGGTCCCGAAGCCCGAAAACCTTTAGCACAGTCTACAGGTCATATTTATGAAGGGATTTCATTGTAACTTGGTAGCATGACTCCAAATAATGTCTAGATGAGAACGTCCCCTTTTGGTCGCTATCATTCAGCCTTGATGGCTGTCCGAGCCCAAAACCCAAAAACTTTTGGCATAGTCTATAGGTCTATAGGTCGTATTTATGGAGTAGCCCAAGAACGTTAGGTTTCACTAGGGAAAAAATCGTAGAAAGCTGATTTTTTCAGGGAATGTCGAGTACATGTCACTGAACATTTAGACAAAAGTCCCCTAAAATCCCAGTTGAACTTTTTTTTCTACAGCCTTTTTTCGAAAACGCGTTTGAAAAAAATCAAAAAAAATCGCACGAACTTTGTAACCTTGAATTGATCCAACTGTATTTTTTGTTTACGCGTATTTCGAGCTACATAATGTCTAATATACATTTACCTAGAGGAAAATGTGCATTCTGTGACAATTTCTGGGAAAAATTATTGAAAATTCACAAAAAAGTATCGGATTTACGCAAAAAATGACGATTTTCCTAACGGATTTGCCCAAAGGGTCGTAGTACAGAACGGGATGTTAGTTGGACAGACGATAAAAAATCCACCACCATTTGAAGACTTTTATCATTGCTTACAAAATAGACATTATGGAAGACCCCCTCTGCTTCTGGCCGAGTTCCCCTTTTGGCATGAAATTCGTCAGCATGAGAACTCAACTATTTTCGGGCTTGGGACCGAACAGACACGTCTGTGTCTGGCAGCATTAGATCAATAAATAATATTTACAGAATGTACAAAAATCAATAAATAATATTTACAGAATGTACAAATCAATCAACATGGATTAAGTTACAATGACTATTATCAACGCTATATACAGAAATGACATGACCTATATACATATTATTCAACGAACTCAGAAATTTCCGACAGGACAGTGTTTCTGTGGTTGTTACAAGAATCCGAACTGCAATTACACAAACCTGAGCAAGAGAGTCCTGCCTTCTTACACCCACACCTTTTTGTACAAGCACTCTTGCAACCACAACTGATCAGATTCAGTAGGTTATCGGGGGCACATGGCTTTGTGGCTGCAGTCGGTACAAGAAGTCCATTGTCTAGCGACCACCCCCAATTCGTCGGAGGAAGCGAAGTGCCCAGCCATTGTTGGACCTGGAGATAACATCTGCAGACATGTTGTTGTGCAGCATCGCTGCTTGGTGGGAGTGAGGCTAGGTCGATGGGTTTATTCAGTTTAGATTTTGCTACATAATGCTTGTAAGTGACATATCTATATTGGTCGAGAGAGGAAACAGTTTTACTCCCGTATAAGATCAGGAGAAGTTGTTCCCCGGCAGCGGCTACTGCACTTGGTGTACTGTCATCCGCCAAAATTGTGTTGACACACTGTTGTGAGTCGCTAGTAACATCGGAGACAATTGTACTGAATACTTTCTTCTTACCAACTCGAAAGAGTGCAGAAGTAGTGTCACAACCACTTATAGAATGTGCTACAAGGAGGTTGCTTCTATGGTCACCCATTTTGGTTGCTATTTCACTAACTGAAACTAGTAAGTTTGGGGTAATGGAATACATCATGTGAATATTACATCCCGGTTGAACTCGAGAGGTAAGAATGACTAACAAGTCTGTGTCTGTTCCCACAACGACAACATTGTTGTCATCTTGAGCGATGTCAAGTGCAGTTTCGGCTATCAGTACATCAGCATCAGCCTCGGCCTGCTTGGACTGAATATTGATAGCAGATAGCTCCTGCATTAGAAGATCGATCAGTTGGGTTTTGTTCTTGGCATTTGCAAGGAAATCGGATTGGGGTGTGGTGGCTGGTAACTCGGGTGAGATATTGATATCAATGGAATACCTGTCTTTAGATCTACGGGCTTGTTCCATGCCCTTTGTCGACATTGTACAAGCATCACCATCAAAAACAACCACGACGTTCGCCCCAAAATGTCTCACTAGATAATTGGGATATGATGTACATATGTCCTTATATGACGACTGTTTAGGCCATACAACTGCCCTCAATAAAAATCCACCATCTACAACAAACAGAGAATGTTCTGGGATTTTAGTTTGCTCGGAACCGTATGTTTTGAGGATCTTACCGAGCGTGCTTTTCTGTGTCTTCCTCATTCCAGCAGAATCAAACAATGCTGGTGGTTTCGGGGCGAGTTCATATTTGAGATACTCTTCCATCTCTGCTTGTGACTGAATAACACATGTGATGCGGTTGAACAGAATTGTGGGGTCAATCACTACCTTACTTCCACGGACTTTGATGCTATTTGCCATCGATGCGAAAGACTTCACAGTGTCAACACGTCGTAGTTTGATGCTGTTGAACGTTTTGCTTACAACATTCGATACGCAACATTCACCAATTTTGCGAACTTGGTCACAGTTCACAGTTTCGTCGGCCACAAGCCCGGTCGCTATAGAGACTAATTGTAGTGGATCTCTATTCTGAAAGGGGGAATGCACTCTGAGCCAGTTCAATAATTTGGTGATATCATTGGCATCAGTCAATTGTGAACTTTGACGGAGATCCCGATGTTGTTCGCCATGACCAGTGTGAACATGAACAAAATTTTCGAGAGCATTACATATCGGAAGGCAAAGAGGTAGTCCATGTACCCATTTCGCAACAGTGCTATCGGTTATTCCCCTGCCATGTGTGAGACCACCAGGGAGCTTGAACATTCTCATTAAACACTGCTCTATGGTCTGATCAGAATATATCCCGTCCCAGAATTTATCTGAGCGCCTTATGGTAAAGTAACCTTTCTCAGTGAACAACTTCAAATCATCCTGTTGCATTATTTCTGTTAGCTCATTCACCTGCTGCAAATAGAGATGAGAACTTTTTGCGTATGCAAAATGACCACCTGCGTGAAATACTGGAATCATATTGCGAACACAATATGTGTGGAGTTCCCAGTCGCCTGTGCGCTCTGCTCTCAAGAACAACTGGAGAAGACCTATTTGCTCGTAGTTTTGTACCCAAAGCTTTCCTGTGCGTCCTACGGACGCATTCTGGAGCAGTTCGTGTAATTTTGACAGTAGAACACCACATTATGTGATTTAATCGAACATGGAAATTGAAACAATGATGCTATAATACGGTATTTGAATGAGAAAAGTCGATGCCGTTTGAATTTGAGTTTAGGGGGTATGGTTAATATTTCACACGTTTCACCAGTTCATTATGGAATAAATGACTATTGTTATATATCATTATAAAGCCATTGCTTTTCTGCAATTTTTGATATATAATTTAAAACCCAAAGTAGTCGTAGATTTGATTTAATGGACGTTGAAAACCGTTGTGTGTATGAAAACAATAAATTTTTTTCTCGTAATTTTGTACATTTTCGTGAATATTTCACCATTGAGTGTGAGGATTGGTACAAAGTTGGCATTTTCTGTTGGGGATATATATTCTCAATATAATTCAGCACGATATTTATGATTCTCACCCTACTGAGGCGAATAAGAATGAGAAATATGGAGCTGGGTCGAATTTTTTTTTAAATTTTTTTTTTCATCAAAAAAAACGCTATAACTAAAAAAGCTCAACTCGGATTCGCGGGGACTTTTCACATTTTATCCGCAATGTGTGTCCCGGAAACATATAAAAAAATCAGCTTTCTCCGATTTTTTTCCTTACTTTCTCATTTTTATGTCTAATGTGCCTGGACTAGAGGATTTCATTGTAACTTTTTAGGTTGACTCTATATAATGCCTAGTTATGACATCTCCTTTTGGTCGTGATTGGTCAACTGGGACGGCTTCAGGGGCCCGAAGCCCGAAAATCTTGAACACAGTCTACAGGTTATATTTATGCAGGGATTTCATTGTAACTTCGTAGGATCACTCCAGATGACAACGTCCCCTTTTGGTCGCGATAATTCAACCCGAGCCCAAAACCCGAAAAACTTTAGTACAGACTACATGTCGTATTTGTGAAGGGATTTCATTGTAACCAAGTAGAATGACTCGGTATAATGTCGAGATGAGGACGTCCCCTTTTAGCTGCAGTCGGTCAACCGTCATGGTTCACAGGCTTGAAGCACGAAAACCTTTAGCACAGACTACAGGCCATATTCATCAAAGGATTTCATTGTAACTTGACAGGATGACTCGTTTTGGAATAATTTTACTATGAGGTCCACATTAACCCACCCCTCAGCTCTTTAGTACAGTGTACACCTCATATTATTTTTATTAAAACATAGCATACAGGGAACAGAAATTAACATATTCCCAATTATCACAATTCTTGTCTTATTTCATAATCCTTTCATAAACATTGAGCATTATCCTTTTCATCAAACACAACACACAGACAAGTTAAGCTACAGTGTGATTGACACTTTCATTATTATATGCTACGTGACATTTTACTGTACAATATTCAGCCCAATTCGACTGCAAATAGTTTCAAGACAATAACAAAGATCCGCTGATCGTTCCTTCAAGGCGATGTTGAAGGCAGTGTCATGCGTCGAAGCGTGACGTCATTTTGGAAGCTACTGATGAATGTTCTCGACATCCATTGAGTCGATGGATATAGAGAAATATCTTTCAGATAATTTGTGATAATTCGTAGGCTAGCATATAATAAAAATAAATCTCCCTTTGAGAACCCAGAGAAGTGGGGCAATGCTTATTGACTGTGGTAAATAAGATATGTTTTATTGGTAAAATAGAACCTGGTAACAAACACCTGGGGTGGATATCCTCTATAGTGGGCAGCACCGGTATAAGGGATTGGTTGCGGTCATGAAAAGGCCAAAGGTGATGAAAGTGACATAAAACACAAATGAACAAATAAATTCTTGGTGCTATCCACAAAGATGACAAGAGCGAGGTTTGAAAATACACCACACACATTAGTTAAAGAGATAATCCCCCGTGGGAACCCCAGGAAATGAGCTAGTGCTCGTTTACTGTGGTAAACAACCTCTGTTTTACTGGTAAAATTGGACACAGTCACCAATGCTGGAGGTGGAAGAACTCTAAAATGGGCAACATGAGTATAAATGATTGACTAGAGTTCACTTTATCTCCATGTTGTGGTCACGATTAGCCATTGTGCATAAATATGTGACCTTAAACTCCAATAAGTAAATGAATAGTTAAAGAGAAGACACGATCGTTACTTGATAATCCTGGTCAGTCACGGTTTCAAGATGAATGTACATGTGTTTACAATGTAAACATGTAAAACAGAAATTTATTTGAATAGAAAAACTGTTTCAAGTTGGCCATGTATTTGTTATTAAAAATTTTATGAAAAAGATATTGCAGTGTAGGACAGTTTTAGTGTTGTTGTTTTAGTTTTCCAATGTTTTGTTTGATATTACTCTGGCACATAGCAAGGATTTTATATTGGGGGTGATCAAGCCAATTATGAGGGCCAAACAGAAAAAATATTTGGAAGGTAGTGGGGGTGGGGGTATAGGCCCTAACCATATTCCTAATTAGGACCCTCCTGTCTTTACCCACTCCTCCCACTTCAGGGAAGTGGGGGGAGTGGGTAGCGATCAGAGGGTCCTAGAACATTTTTCTCACATACCGAGAAAAGTTTGCAACATTCAGTGCTCCGACATGATGATCGAATCTGAGGCATTTCTAACCCAATATCGGAGACCATTTCAAGGCTCTATTATGTGACACTTGTATTGGACCAATGTTGTTGTTTTTTGTTTTTTTTTGGGGGGGGGGGGTGTATCGAAAAGTTTAAGGGGGAGGCTAGTTACGCCACTGATATTACTTGACTGTATTGAACATTTTTGAAGGTCAACGAAAATGCTCTATCCATACAGAAGGAAAAATGGGCAGTACACTTAAAATTGGGTCACTACACCTCAAAGGTACCATTATAGACGCAGTAAAAAATTTCCAGCTTTTTGGGGTACTCTAGTTTTCCCGCTATGTGCTTTCTTCAACCCATCTACCATCTCAGCCCCTCTGTCTTAACCCAATAAGGCGGAACATTTTATCGAACTGACTGGATATGATCGTGCCATATTTGCAAGTAACATTCCAGTAAATCCTTATGGAAATACTTCAGATCAAAGAAGAATCTGTAACACAAACGGAATACAAGGGATCACAAAATCGACTGAAAAATCTCCCAGCTTAAATGGAAACAAAAGCATGGAACGACTTCTATCAATTCCATGAAAAGAGTACATGCGCCCAAAGTTAATACAGTGGAGCCTTTTTTAATGGAATAGCCACTTTGCCAATGAAAATTATTCCATTAATAGGAGTATTCAATTAATAGGATTTGGTTACTTTGCTGTATTGTGGATATAAACTTTGAATTGCCACTTTGTCAATGAAATTTTTTCAATTAATAGGAGTATTCAATTAACATAGATTTGATCACGTTGCTGTATTCAAGAGATAAGTCGAGCACTTATTCTTTTATATCTGCAGCGGGGAGCGTGGTGGCTCAGTGGTAGACTGTTGGACTTCTATGCAAGAGGTCCCGAGTTCGATCCCCGTCTGGGACGACCCGCGTTGTGTCCTTGGGCAAGGCACTTTATTCCGGTTTCCTACATGGGGGCACGATGACGGCGTGTATAGTAAGGCGTACTGCACGTCGATGGTGCACATGTCTTCAACCGCTGTAACCCTGCTTGGGCAGAGTTGGAATGTTGAGCTGACAGTTGCTCGTCGATGCTCGGTGGTTCTCTCCAGGTACTCCCGCTTCCTCCACCCGTAAAACTGTCACGGTCACGATTAGCCATTGTGCGTAAGTATGTGACCTTAAACACAAATAAATAAATAATATCTGCAGCGCTGGTCTTCGGTTTCTGTAGGCAGTGCCAGTACGAAATGCAGTACCATATGGTATCATTAGTTACACGGTGTTTCAGTAGGGTGTACAGGACTGTACTGCCCTTCTGAGATTCGTATTTCCTTCGGCTTTCAGCTCATCTGAGATTCGTATTTCCTTCGGCTGAGCTGAAAGCCGAAGGAAATACGAATCTCGGAAGGGTAGTGCAATCCCGTACACGCGGCTGAAACACCATGTGATGAAATTATTGCCCAACTCCTTCAGTGTGTCAAGTTTTGTTTCATTATATAATCCCCAAACGATATTCCAGTGACGAAAACTTTGATAAAAGTAATAATCAGAGAAACTGAAAGAAACATATCTTTCTATCTTTCTTAAGTTTCTTCATTATTGAGAACGATGGACCTGTAGTGTAGAAACAACACAGCAGAATCCCTCTTCTCGACAGTAAAATCGGACATTGAGGGTATGTACATTTGAATTATTTCAAGTTTTCGGAATATTCTCATGAAACAATATTGTTCTCATTTTGTTTGTGAGTCTGAATGTTTGTTATTACTGACGAAAATGTTTGAAGCGATGGGTGAAAGGGATCTTGGAATGTCTACACCCCTTTTGGCTGTCACGTGATACTCTCATACACTCGGTTGAACTTCGTACACCCGTTGGAGTTAAATGTACTGTACTGGATGTAATGGTTACTGACCAATCAGGAAGCTTCTGTCATTTTAAAAGGATAATAATGTTTGATATATATGGTTATCTGGTATGGTAGTACACTATGGACTGTCAACCCGCATCTCTTTTCAAACGTACCGAAATGCATCTGTGTAATGAAAGCACATCAAATGTTCCACACATGCATATGTGAGAGGTATTGACATGTGGTTGTGTGCAATGTTCAGTGGCGTAGATAGCTTTTCGCTGGCGGAAGGGCAAGCCCAAAAGTTTCCGACAGACCGAAAATTTTCCGACAGTGTAACAACAACAAAAACCAAAACAAACAGAAAGAATCTGTTGTTTACTGCAAATGTACTGACAATTGGTCTTTTTTACCCAAAATTTACCCAAAATGGCATGTTTTTATCCCAAAGCCAGCATTTTAATGTTATTATGCATAAATTCACCTAAAAATGGTTCCAAAAAATTTCCGACAAAACTTCTGGTGGGGGGGGGGGGGGGAGCCTCCGATCCCCCCCCCCCCCCTTTATCTACGCCACTGGCAATGTTCGATTCTATTGACTCGTCGTTCGACGCTTCGCATCATCTGGATATTTGTGAACTTTTAGAAATGTGTGGTTTGTGAACTGCAGCCTGGCTGCTAAAGCTAAATTATGGCCTCTCCCACTGGCTATAACAACATCGATTTACCTAAAGACTACTACTTGCGTCTATCATAACTTCTAGTACGTCCGTTACTACAGCTGTCTGGCCCCACAACTGCTATTGTGATTCTGCCATTGACTTGAATCCCGCATTGCCACTGTACTCGAAGACCACAACTGTAGACTATCGCTACTATTGAATTCTACTGCCGTCTCAACTACTTTGTACCATGGTTACCTTTATCCATTCCTGTGATCACCTTCCTCGGACCCCACCCTATCACTACTGCTAGCTTGAACCAGCACCATCCTGTCCTGTGGAAATGGGGCATATAACGCACGATCCCCCATCCACCCAACGTTTTCCAGGTTGAGAGAGAGAGAGAGAGAGAGAGAGAGAGAGAGAGAGAGAGAGTTTAGACCAACGTTATCTTCACCAACCCGCCATTGCAATCGCATTGAGAATTAGCGGGAAGAGGCGCACATACTCTTTACTCCTAAGATGTGGCCGAACATTTCTCCTTTTTCTAGCTCGCCTGGCCCAAATGGCCACGTGGGCTATTGCCATCACTTGGAGTCCGTCGTCTATCGTCCGTAAACTTTTCACATTTTCATTTTCTTCTCTGGAACTGCTGAGAGGATGTGAACCAAACTTGACAGGAATGGTCTATGGGAGGTCCCTACAAACGATCCTCATTTTGTTCCCATCGGATGAAAAACATGGCCGCCGGGGGCATTCTTTGGTTCAGATTGGTCGATTCTTCAAAATTTTGGAAACTACAAGGCCAAACGATGTGAAACTTCGCATGGTTGATGACTAGCATACCCGCTACCAATGATACCAATTTAATGTTGATCGGGTTGCAAACATGGCCGCAATTGCGGCTCATAGTTACCATGGAAACCCTGTGGGAAATCACATTTTCATCTCTGGAACTACTGAGCCGATGTGAACCAAACTTGGCAGGAGTGGTCTATGGGAGGTTCTCTACAATTTCCTCATTTTGTTCCAGTCGGATGAAAAACATGGCCGCCAGAGGCATTTTTTGATTCTGATTGGTCGACTTTTATCTAATCTGAAACAACAATGCCAAATGTTCTGAAACTTCACATGTTTGATGACTGGGGAGCCCTCTACCAACGATTCTCATTTAATGGTGATCAGGTTGCAAACATGACCACATTGCGGCTCATATAGTTACTCTGGAAACCCTATGGGAAATCACATTTTCATCTTATCTGAAACTACTTGGCCAATGTGAACCAAACTTGCACAAAAAATGTTTGGAAAGACCTCTGAAAACAATCACCATTCTGTTTCACTCAGATGAAGGAACATGGCAGCCAGCTGCATTCTTTGATTCTGATTAGAATAATTGAGCGATATGTAGTTCTTCCAGGTGAGCGATTACAGCCTCTTTAGAGCCTCTTGTTTGATTTTTGTTCCTTGCGGCCCTTGATATAGAGAAAATGGCACATTTTTGCTCCATGTTTTACAATATTGTTTCGGACCGATGTGCAGATTTGTGAAATATGGAGCTAAATGTGCATTTGTCTCAATGTAGATTCGCGCGAGTCCCAGGCATACCTGTGTGTATTGTATTTCTGGGCACCCTGCATTTCTGCATGCCACTAAGGCACATGGGTCATCACAGATATTTTTCGCCGTGTGGGTGCCCTTATGTGACAGTACCCCCCCCCCCCCCCCCACACACACACCTAGTTTGAAATTCTTCCGACGTCCTTATGAGCAACAAACATATGCTTGCTGACCACAACCAGGATGTCAAACTGTCTCGATAAATATTTCCATCCGTTGAAATTAATTACCGTTCCGGACCCTGGCAAGGAAAGTGAAACAACCTGTTCCCAGTCCATTGGCCGAATTTTGTCAATTTTTCTGCTTCATTGTCATAAACTAAGCAGAGTAGGGCCCAAGCGAGAAAATAAGCAGACTGGCATCTTCAAAATGAGGTCCCCAGAGGGTGAATTTAGTGATGCTACCCTGCACAGCAGGGTAGCATCACTAAACTTACCCTCTATGAACCTCAATCCAAATCAGGGTCTCAAAACTAAACAGAAAGAGATACCCAGAGGATAAATTGGCCCACTGTATGGGGTAGCATCATCATATTCACCCTCTGGGGACCTCGTTTTGCAAATGTCAGACTGCTTATTTTCAGGCCCGGTAGGGCCCCACGAATCTCGGGTCGAATCAAATCTCAACGTTCATCAGTTTGTGGTCATTGCACCTCCTCATTGGGGGCGCGGTGGCTCAGTTGTTATGGCATTGAACTTCAAACCAAAAGGTCCACGGTTTGATCTCCGCCAGGGGTAACTGCGTTTGTCCTTGGGCAAGGCACTTATTGCCCACGTGGAGTCAAGGTGGTGCTGTGTACTAAGGCGTACTGTACGTCGGTGGTGCACTCGTCTTCATCCAATGGTAACCCTGATTATGTGGAGTTGGGGAGTCTGGCAGTGCTCGCCGCTGCTCGGTGATTCTATCCGGGTACTCCGGCTTCCTCCACCCGTAAAACAGTCCGACATGAGGTGACTATAGTTGTCGAAAGTGTCGTTAAAACGTAATAAATAAATAAATGCACCTTCTCACAACAGTAAATACGGTCAGTCTTGCATGCCACAACGACTTTTTTGGTTGGGCAAATCAATAAAAAAACAGAATATTCTAGATCGGAATCAAAGTAATTTCGGAAGCGGAAACTCCTTGAACTCTTCTTTTGTCATCAGGTCTCCTGTTCAGGAGACCTGCTGACAGAAGAAAAGTCCAAGAGAAAACTCTTGTTGGTTGGTTTTTTAAGAACATCTCGACGATTTGAAAATTCCGAATCAACGCGACTCGAATCGAAAAATCGGGACGAATTCGAATCGAACCGAATTTCGAAGATACGCAGGCCTATACAGTGGAGGGAGAATGAATTGCTCGTAGAATACTATGATGTGGATTTTCACGAAGATAATGACTCGAACTGAGTGAGAGAGCAAATGAAGCATATGCAAATTTTCAGTCAATGAACCTCTGGATTAGCCAAATGTGCATGTGAAACCCAAATTATAATCAATGATTCTATGTTACACCTTCGACGTTGGACACAGTGTGATTACTTATTCGTTCTACAGCACGGAGTTATCACACAGTTTACGGTGTCTGAAATGCAAGCTAAGAGGAAAATCAATGATAGTACTTTTATAATGTCAATAAAACCAGATAACATAAATGCACGTGGAGACCAAGTTACCTCGAGTTTGCATGTGATCGTCCATTTTCTTCGATAAAAAAGTGACAATCTGTGCAATTTGCGTGTAAAAATAACCAGACTGTTAAGATATCTGATGAGTTGCCATCAAGAAAAAATCAAGAACGGAAAATGTAAAAACTCTTTTGGAAGTGAGCCATTCAACGCGATAGATGTCAGTGGGTCAGAATTGCGTCATATGAAGTCTAATATTAATAAAAGTATAATGAACCATATTGAACTATTTCTACTCCCCTGAATGCGAATGCGTGTAAACAGTTATAATAATAATAATAATATACACATTAAAATTGCGCTAAAATTATAGTTCAGGAGATATAGAACCCTATTCTAAGGCGGTGTACATGTTACTGAGCTCGTGCAAATATACAAACGGAATATATACAGTATCTTACAGTCCACAACATCACTTATAGGCTTTTGGAAACAGGTATGTTTTGATATCATTCTTAAAAAGGTTGACATTCGACAGTCTTTTTAGGTGTTCTGGTAAATTATTCCACAAGTGAGGGCCAGCAAATGAGAATGACCTATCTCCAAATGTCTTACACCTATGTTTTGGAACATGTAGTAGCATTTTACCATCGGACTTCAGGTTGTATTGACACACATTCTTGGTATTAAGGAGTTCATATCCCTCAGAACACGAGTGATGTGTTGAGATCGTGATGCCCTACACACCACACGGGGCTGATGCATTTAGTACCATCTGCAGGCGAAAGTACTGATATTGTGGAAGGTTGAACAGTAAGGCATTACAATAATCCAAATGTGAAGTTACAAAGGCATGAATAAGGGTTTTTAGCTGCGACTAGCAGCTCTATAAGTGGCAATGTCGGTCTGTCTGTCGGTCGGTCGGTCTGTCTGTGACCAACGAGTTTCAAAACTCAATAACTTTTGAAATACTTGATGGAATGACTATATATTTGGCATGTAAGTGTATCTTAGTGATGTCTAGCTACTTTTCAATGCATGTGTTGTTCCAAATATTTTTCTTGGAGTTATGGCCCTTGATGAACTTGAACAGTTTTTTTTTTTTATTATTTCACTATGATCTGCAGATTGCTTCTGAGAATCATTTTTCATCCGCAGATTGCGCCACCCGTCGCAGCTGCGGCGTCGATGTCAAGATTTTTGTGGAGTCTTTGGCAAGGAACTGTCTTATCTGTTTAACTTTGTATAGACCTCTGAAAACCTTATTGCACATATTTGTAACATGTCTGTCCAAAGACATGGTAGAGTCGAAGAAGGCACCAAGATTACGTACACTGTTACTTGCGCTGATGGTGGAATCTTCTACCTTCACTGAGTTGGTGTCAACTTTAGTGAGTTGCTGCCGTGAACCAGTTATTAGGAACTCAGTCTTATCATTTATTATTAATTTGTTTGAAACCATCCATGTGCGAATATCCGAAATACATGATTCAATAGTTTCTAGAGCCTTAGTTTGATCATTGATTGGTGGTCAAAAAGAGAAATAGACCCGTGTGTCATCAGCATAACCATGGACGTCAGTCAGATGAGATTCAATGATGGTGAACATTTTTGAAATATAGAATAGAAACAGAACAGGACCAAGGCAACTGCCCCGTGGGACTCCACATTCAAGATGGAAGTCTTTTGACAGATTACCGCAATATTAATTTAGATTGTCATCTTCACAGTTGTGAAGAAGACAATCTAAATTACTATAGCGGTCAATGGGAGAAAAACGAAAAACTTTCATTTGCGAGAAATTTCATTTTTTTACATAATAGACGGACATATGATCAAATATTTCATAACATTCTCTTTAAAATGGTATCAAATACTTTTTGTTGAAATTAGTTTTTAAGGTTCCATTTTTGTTTAAAATTTTCACTATTTATCCCAGTACATCGCCTTATTAATTTGTTAGAAAAGACTGATGGGGGTAACTTCAAAGTCCTAAAAATGTATTAAAGCCTCGTGACAAAATTTGGATGGACATAGATCGGTGGCCGGTTCTCGTCAGATCACCGAAGTTAAGCAACGTCGAGCCCGGTTAGCCCTTGGATGGGTGACCGTCTGGTCGATCGATTCGAACTCCCACGTTGTGTCCTTTGGCAAGGCACTTAGCCCCGATTGTCCACAAGGGAGCACGATAACACCGTGTACCAAGGCGTACTGCACTTCGCCTGAAGCCAATCACAACACCCTCTGTGTCTTATAGCCAACGGGTTTGACACTCATGTTCGTGCAGCTGCCGAAAGGAATGTGAACCACGTAATCAGTAGGGCCATGCGAAGCTTTGAGATTCGATTTGATTTCGAATCTTAACCCTTTACCTAACAACATGAAAAGCAGACGACACTATTTTTTTCATTTTTTGTCTCAAAAACAGGTTATGACCCCTCGTTGGAACGAGCTCGTTCCAGAGAGGGGTCGCAACCAGTTTTTGAGACAAAAAATGACGAAAATTAATTCGCGCGTTTCGAGAATGGCGCTGGCCGGTTTTGACCGTTATGTTGGGTAAAGGGTTAAGTTGATATTGGATTCGAGAAAAATAAGTTGATAGGTTAGACAAAACAAAATGAAATAAATGATTCTCAGGCATTTTTTTTTTTAAACGAATGAGGAAGGGCGATTCTTATTTTTATTTTTTATTCCTGATGGAATGGTCGCCGATGCCTAAATCTAATTGTAAGAGCCTAAAATTAAATACTAGAGCTTCCATGTTGATTTCGCTGATAATTTTTTTTCCCTGTAACAGCGATCACACAACACAAAATCAATATAGATCAACTAAAATGGAGATCATAAGTAATAAGGAGTTTTTTTTAACTGATTGAGTGCTAAAAATAATCTAGTCCTCAACCAGTTAAATAAATATTTATTTTGTGCACATATGAGAATCGTGTCGCATTTCGCGAAGAGAATAACAATACTGTATCTATGTATACGACATAATGCAACGCAAATCGCGATGTGATACCACTAAAATCACATGGTAGTTTTGTACATTTTGAATTTTGCCTCCGAAATAAAATGATGAACGCGGGCCGAAAAAACGAATGCGCCGGTGCCTGATAATCCAAAGATTAATTTTCTTTAGCCTTAATTTTATTTTACAGATATATACTACACCTATATATGTAATTCTGTTAATAATTAAACAGCGACAAGCTTGCGGTCTTTTGAATACATTTCTTTTTGGCACACCGTTTTGCCCTAATTTGGGCATATTAAAACCAGAAATAAAAGCCTTATCCTGTTATATTTGACTGCCATGCCTTTCTTTGTGTTTCTATGGACATATTATGGTGGAAGTTATCCTCAAATGCAGAAGAGGCACAGAGAATTTATATATTTTTCTGCATGTCTTCACACCTCTAATTTGGGCACACCTGTAAATGGTGTGATTTGGGGTAAGCTAAAGGCCTGACTTGGTGTAAAATATAGGGCCTGTATCATTAGGACCATGCACCTAGTTTCTGTGAAACGTCCAGTCACTTTGATGCCTCTTTATAGCAGAGGTTATAAAAAGTATTAAAGTAGTGCACTGGCATTTCACAGAAACTAAATGCAAACGAGAACATTTCTGCTTTGAAACAACTTACCCAGTAGATCGTACTCTATGCCTAAGTGACAGAGTGTACGATGCATCAGGGTAAGTGAGGTCGCCCCATTGTATCAACATTTTCAAATCACAACTGGGAGACAGTCCCTCAAGTGGAACTCCAATGTTGTGGGGAGGTGCAGTCGCACCCGCCGCACCTCCCCCGACTGCTGCCGTGAAGGAAAATGAACTGAATAATCACAACCTGCCATCGGTTTTGACGGTGCGCAGTGGTGTGCCTAGTGGTTAAGGGGTTGTGCACCTGATTGTTAGGCGGGGGTGCCGTGAGCTAGATGCTCGGCAGGGGATACTAACATTCTAAATTTCTCCAAAACATGATTGTGTCCTTCAAAATACACATACAGGTCCGTGCCAGCTTTCGTCTGAGGACAACCACAGCACTTTCGTCGTACTGCGTAGCCTTTGCGTTTCATACATTCACACAACTGCCGAACGGAGAGTGAACCGAGTAATCATGGGAACTTCAGCTAAATACTAGATTCCAGCCCTCATTTTGACGATGTGCAATGGTTTAGGTATTTGACTCTTGATTGTCAGGTGAGGCTTCCATGAGTTCGATACCGGGTGGGGCCGTGATCTGAGGCCAGCATGCTAAATTCTTCCCAAATGGGATTGTGTCCTTCAAATTGTACATACCGCCTATACAGGCCCGCGCAGGTCATCATCTGAAGCCAACCACAGCACTGTCTTCGTACTGTAGCACTAGCCAGTGTGCTTCGTACTTTGATACAGCTGCCAAAAGGAAAATGAACTGAGTAATCATGAGAACTTCAGCTGCATACTGGATTCCAGTCATCGTTTTTGACTGTGTACAATGGCTGGTGGTTTTTAGAAGTTAGACTTGATAGCGCGGGGTTGCCATAAGTTCGATTAAAAATGCCCCCCCCCCCCCCCCCCATACATACCCATTTTAGGAAGAGTCTAGTTATTAACTTGAAACTTGCATGGAGGATGGGCTCTAATTTAATCCTACAGCCCATTGGGCTGTAGGATTGAATTATAACTGATCCTCTCTGATTATGTCCACAAAATAACCAACAGGTTGTTTGTGGTAATTCTAGGAAGTAACCGAGGATTCTGAGTAATTAAATTGACTTTTACGCAAAGGAACACGCCTATTAGTGGAAAAAGGGGTGATTCTGGGGGAATCCGAACCCATTTCGGTAGTTTTGAGTGGTGATTTGGGGAAATTGTTGGGTCTAGTTGGGTAAATAGATTTACTTTTATTCAGTCGAAAGCGCCCTCAGAACATGTCCACATCCTATTGCAGGCCTTTGGGTCACATAGCGACCACGTGCACCATAGAAACCAAGATGGTGGAATCCAGTATACAAAATGGACGACGGAAACTTGTCAGCCGAACAACACGCGTTGCACATGCGCACCAAGACCACGTATCACTATGGGGATGGCGTCACAAGATGGCCGCTCACGGGGGCTACCATGGCAACCAAATATGCCATAACTGGGTCACGTGACTGACGTTGATACTGTCTCTTGGTTTTAAGTTCGCGGAATGAAATTTAATTTTGCCGTGTTCCGAACCTCAGTGGGCGAGAGGTCGTATTTTCCGACGATATTAATAAAAGTGAAAGTGCAACGATGCAAGACTTGAACTATTTCTTCAGGTGTATCAGCTGGGTGTATGAGAAATATTAGAGGTGCCTCTATGTCGCTCTAGGGGCCGGGGTGTTAACAAGGAGGAATGGGGTACCTCTGACGTTGTGTACGCCATATCTCCGGTATTTGACATCCGATTTTCAAAATTTGTGTCGACTCTTTCTTGGGACCACGAGGACTATTAATTGTGTCGCTTGACTTGACCCTTTACCGAACATGAAAAGCAGACGACACTTGCAAAAAAATTCTTGAATAACTAATTTTTTTTCATTTTTTGTCTCAAAAACATAGGTTATGACCCTCGTTGGAGCGAGCTCGACGAGCTCGTTCCAAAGAGGGGTTATAACCTATATTTTTCAGACAACAAAATGAAAATTAATTGGCGATTTTTGTGAATAGAGCTGGCCGTTACGTTGGGTAAAGGGTTAAAGTTCGTGTTATGAAATTTACATTTGACACTTACCGAACCCCGATCGCCATTAACTCCAAAGCGTTAACTATTTTCGCGACGGCGTTGAAAAAATGTGGCAATTAACGCAATCAATTGTTCCTTTTGCCTCTGTGATGTTATGGTGCCATGTTGTGTAATTTGGGGGTAGAGCTGTCACCAAAAGGAGGGTGGGGGGGGGGGGGGGGTAACCCCAATGACATTAACATCAGGGCTTTAGATTGGTGTAATTTTGGGACACCGCAGACTTGTCAAGTCAGCTGCATTTTTCCAACATTGTCTGCCTGGAATGTCATTTCCTGGTTTCTTCGGGTTGTATTCTTGTCTCAGAATATCTAGGGAGCCTTTTTCCAATTCTGATTAGTTTCCACTGCAATAGAACAGGTGCCCCAACATGGCGTCTCTTGGCAATGGGGGATAAACTCTATGTTAAATTTATAAGTGTATTTGTAGTTGTTTCTAGGCAAGTTTCGGCTGCCTATATAGGCAGCCGAAACTTGCCTAGAAACAACTGTAAAACCATGGAATTAAGACTGTTACTGAGTAGCAGAATGTGTATATGTTACAGTATTGTTTAGTAAATACACGTATTTGCAAGGTGAATTAGAAAATACACGTATTTACTAAAAAAATCAGTAAATAAGTGTATTTACTGAATTCATGGATTTACTGTAACATATACAGATATCAAGGCCTTTGTGGGTGAATTAATTCGAAGAAAAATGGGCAAGAAAGCATCAAGTCATGCTGTGTTATAACCTCTAATTTGGGCACACCGTTTAGCGGTGTGAGTTTGACGGAATTTAAAGGCCTGTTAACATAGTCACTCAGGTATTTGAAATCGGACTTTCAAAATTGTTTCAACTTGTCATTCGGGGATATGGGTACTACACGTTTCGTTAACTTCAACTTATGCAATGAAATTTAATTTTGACGTTTTCAGACCGTGGATAGCCATTAACATCATAGCGTTAAATATTTTCCGACAATATTGAAAAAATATGACAGTTAACACCCTCAACTATTCCTTTTGTCAACTGTGTTATGAAGTTTGTGGGTCGGGTGTCACCAGGTGCGAGGGGATTACTTCTTCCGGTTTTGACGCCATATCTCCGGTATCTGACGTCGGATTTTCAAATTTTGTCAACTTCGTATTTGGGACCGCGAGTACTAAAATGAAAGTGTCAATGACACTGGAGCTTAACTTGTGTGTTGTATTTGATGAAAAGGATAATGTTCAATGTTTTTGAAAGGATTATGAAATAAGACAAGAATTGTGATAACTGGGAATATGTTCGTTTCTGGTCCCTGTATGCAATGTTTTTGATAAAAAATAATATGAGGTGTACACTGTACTAAAGAGCTGAGGGATGGGTTAATATGACCTCGCAGTTAATGTATGTGGCCCTCACAGTTAACGTATATTAACGAAAGTTACCAAGTTACAGTGAAATTGTGCTAAACGTTTTCGGGCTTCAGGCCCCTGTAGCCGTCAGTTTCCCAATTGCGTCCAAAGGGGACGTTCTCATCTAGACATTATATGTCAACCTACCAAGTTACAATGAAATCCCTTCAAAAATATGATCTGCAGACTGTGCTAAAGGTTTTTGGGCTTTGGTCTCGGGCAGCCATCATGGTTGAATGATCGCAACCAAAAGGGAACATTCTCATCTGGGCATCATCTGGAGTGATCCTACGAAGTTACAATGAAATTCCTTCATAAATATGACATGTAGACTGTGCTCAAGGTTTTGGGGCTTTGGGCCCCTGAAGCCGCCACAGTTGACTAATCACGACCAAAAGGGGATGTCAACATCTAGACATTATATGGAGTCAAACTAACAGGTTACAATGAAATCCTTCCATAAATACGACCTATAGACTATGCTAAAGGTTTTGGGGTCTTGGGCTCGGGCAGCCATCAAGGCTGAATGATCGCGACCAAAAGGGGACGTTCTCATCTAGACATTATTTGGAGCCATCCTACCAAGCTACAATGAAATCCCTTCATAATTATGACCAGTAGACTGTTCTAAAGGTTTTCGGGCTTCGGGCCCCTGTAGCCGCCACAGTTGACCAATCGTGTCCGAAAGGGGACGTTCTTATCTAGACAGTATATGAAGTCAACCTACCAAGTTACAATGAAATCCTTTCATAAATATGACCTGTAGACTGTGCTAAAGGTATTCGGGCTTCGTGCTCGGGCAGCCATAATGGTTGAATGATCGCAACCAAAAGGGGACATCCTCATCTGGGCATCATCTGGAGTGATCCTACAATGTTACAATGAAATCCCTTCATAAATATGACCTGTAGACGGTGCTCAAGATTTTCGGGCTTCGGGCACCTGTAGCCATCACAGTTGGCCAATCAAGACCAAAAGGGGATGTCATCATCTAGGCATTCTACGGAGTCAACCTAACAGGTTACAATGAAATCCTTCCATAAATATGACCTATCGACTATGCTTAAGGTTTTTGGGCTCGGGCAGCCATAAAGGCTGAATGATCACGACCAAAAGGGGACGTTCTCATCTAGACATTATTTGGAGTCATCCTACCAAGTTACAATGAAATCCCTTCATAATTATGACCTGTAGAATGTTCTAAAGGTTTACGGGCTAAGGGCCCCTGTAGCCGTCACAGTTGCCCAATCGTGTCCAAAAGAGGACGTTCTCATCTAGACATTATATGAAGTCAATCTATCAAGTTACAATGAAATCCCTTCATAAATATGACCTGTAGACTGTGCTAAAGGTGTTCGGGATCGGGCAGCCCTCCTGGTTGAATAATCGCAACCAAAGGGGACAATCTCATCTGGGCATCATCTGGAGTGACCCTACGAAGTTACAATGAAATCCCCTCATAAATATGACCTGTAGACTGTGCTCAAGGTTTTCGGGCTTCGGGCACCTGTAGCCATCACAGTTGACCAATCGCGACCAAAAGGGGATGTCATCATCTAGGCATTATATGGAGTCAACCAAACAGGTTACAATGAAATCCTTCTATAAATATGACCTTTTGCCTATGCTAAAGGTTTTTGGGCTCGGACACCCATCAAGGCTGAATGATCGCGATCAAAATGGGACGTTCTCATCTAGACGTTATATGAGCCAACCCACCAAGTTACAATGAAATTCCTCAATAAATATGACCTGTAGACTGTACTAAAGGTTTTCGGGTTTTGGGCTCGGGCAGTCGTCACGGTTGGCAGATCATGCCCAAATGGGGAAATTCTCATCTAGACATCATCTAGAGTCATCCTACCAAGTTACAATGAAATCCCACCATATTAAACATGACCTGCGGACTGTGCTAAAAGTCTTTGGGTTTCGGGCTTGGGCAGCCATCACGGTTAACGGATCATGCCCAAAAGGGGACGTTCTCATCTAGGCATTATACAGAGGCATCCTACCAAGTTACAATGAAATCCCTTCATAAATACGACATGTAGAGTGAGCTAATGGTTTTCGGGTTTTTGGCTCGGGCAGCCATACCGGTTGCCCGATCGCGACCAAAAGGGGACGTTCTCATCTAGACATGACCCCAAACCTGCATATGAAATTTCGTGACGATCAGATAAGAACTGTGGGGTGTAGCCCGCGCTGAAGGAAAATGTGAAGAGACTCACAGACTAACAGACTTCCGCACGCGTGACGGCAATAGCTTATCTTGACTATGTCAAGTTAAGCTAATAAAATGACCCTTGATTTCAAAATCGAAGGGTGAAATTTAATTTTAACGTTTTCCGATCCGGCGGCATTAAATATCGTAGGGTCGAGGTTGTTACTAGTAGCTAAATTGAGGTGAAACCATTGCCATCACCAACGAGTTCTGTTGATTTTGATAACCATATGCCCAATTATTTCTTGTGTACAGGTGTCACCAGATGAAACGGTCACTTAAAGCATTTTTTGACATTATTTGCATTGTAACTTTTGGGGCACTTGCAACGAAACGTGCAAAAAGTAGATACGTTACCACTACGCCGCCATGTTAAGTTTATTCTGGGAAAAGTAGTATGGTGATAGTTGTGGTATGTCACCGGCTTTTTGTGTGTGTGTGTGTGTGTGTGGGGGGGGGGGGGGGGGGGCGCAAAATGAAACCTCTAAAATGACGTTAAATGAAAAGATAAAAAAAAAACACACATACACACAATAAAACGAGAATATCTACTCTGTTTTAGTGAATATCGGAAATTATCTCATGAGTGTGGACCAGGAAGTTTTATTTTACACGAGCGCTTGCACGAGTGAAAAATAATACTTTCACGCCCACACTCATGAGACAATTTCCGATATTCACTAAAACAGCGTAGATTTTCTTTTTATTATATGCCACGTAACATTTTACAGCGCAATATTCAGCCCAATTCGACTGCAAACATTTTCAAGACAATAACAAAAAGGTGCTGATCGTTCCCTCAAGGCGACGTCATGCGCCGAAGCGTAACACCATTTAGGAAGCTACTGAAAAAAATTCATCGTGTGGAACTGAAAAATAAAACTTTCAGGTGCACACTCATGGGATAATTCCAGATAATGCCTAAAACTGAGTAGATTTTCTTTTTTATTATATGCTACGAGACATTTTATTGCACAATATTCAGCCCCATTCGACGAGAAATGACTACGTTTCAAGACAATAAAGAGCAGCTGATCGTTCATTCAATGCGACGTAATGCGGCGTGGAGTGACGTCATCTAGCTAATAATATATAGACAATAGTTCACTGCTTGGAGTAGCGTACGATATTTATTCTCGAGTGGGATGCGGAAGGTTATTTTCACGAGGCGCTAGCCGAGTGAAAATAATCCCCGCATCCCACGAGATGCGGGGATTATTTTCGGTTTTTCTTCAAACCCCTCATATTACCAATATGGACATTTCCTAACAGGTGAGAGGACAAAATTTCATCCGTAATGTGACAGATTAACAACACTGAGTCTTGGATAGATCTATTTTTATTTTTATATATCATATAAAAGTTTATTGATTCAACTCTTTCTTACTGCATATTTTCTACAAAAGCATATATTAGTATCTCATATAGCAAAACATATGTATTTAATACATATCACAAAAACTTGGAGATAACATTAACTCGCCAGAACGCGGCGTGGAAAATAAATTTAGATATATAAAACAACAGTCCTGGAAATGAGACGGGTGGAGTGCAATTGCTCCCGTCAGCACGAGTGTTTTCTATTTTACGGGAGCTAAAAAATGTACTTGTTGAAAAATATTGTGAAGAACTAATATACTATGGGGGCATATAAATGTGTGTTGTTTTGAGAAATCAGCACTCGGAGGCCAGTGGCAAGTTACTGTCATAATTCAGCAATTCCTTTTTCATTTGTCCCTTTGAATACCAGTGGTATCTGCCATTCCAGTTCAATGGTAGAAATTAGACGAGTCCATATTCATTATTTGGGGTAGACCAATCAATATTTTCAACGTGCAGCCTCGGGGCGAAGTCGAAAGGGTTACCAATAATGGTCCGGGTCTTTTTGCCTCGGGAACATTCGGCCTCAGTCGAGGCCGAATGTTCCCACTTTTGAGGCCGAATGTTCTTTGAACACTTAAACCTTTTATGTGGACTGTAACTATAGCCCTCTCCCTTATAGGTTGGTGGATGACTTCCAGCTTTAAAAAAACTCTCGTGGATTCGTAAGCAAATAAAGTTATAAAGCAAATAAAGTTGTTCGGGGGTCGCAAGGAATTTAAATCCCACATCGTCCCTGTGCGCCTTCTGCGCGCTGAAACCTTTCATTTCATTCATTGCTTCAGCTTTCAGACACACATATCGGTGGATTTTTTCCTTTTTGTAACCGTTATGGATAACATGCTGGGGCTACTCCCAAAACAGCGACTGTTTGGGTTTCTTTTTCTGTTTTTCTAAAACAACCAACAAACTGCGATTTCAGTATTCATAAGGAAATAAAATTATAAAGCAAAGTTATTCGGGTCGCAAGGGATTTAAATCCCACATCGACCCAGTGCGCCTTCGGCGCGCTGAAAATTTTCATTCATTCGAGTCCAATATCAATCTTGCTCGCTTATACTTGCTTGTCCAAAGGTATCCAAGAAGTTAGAGGAAGCATCGGAGAAAAATAAAGAGAATGATATAACTACATCTAGATTTCTGAGGTTGTGTGTCAGTATATATAAAGTGTAAATGTATTTTATATTGTGCATATTTTATATTACGCGGCATTTATTTTTGTTGTTCGTTGTAATAAAGGTATTTAAACTCATATTAAACCGCGTCTCTCTTCTAAAGTCTCCCTTGATGAAAACGGAGGCCGAATGTTCCCAAGCCGAATGTTCCCGAGGCCGAAAAGACCCGCTCCCACCAATAACTTGACTAACTTGTTATATATAGAATAAACGTATAGTGTTTTCAAGTAAAATATTTATTCTACGAGGAGGATCAAGAATGAAACCGACGAGCCTCTGGCGAGTCGGTTTCATTCTTAATTCTACGAGAATAAATTTTTTACTTGAAAACACTATACGTTTATTTTGTTTATCCCATAAATCTTTTACAGCGCAGTCGTGGCGAAATCATCCTGTTACTCGCTACAAAACACAGCTTGAAGTGAGGAGCACATTGGTCCAATTCGATCCATCAGCAAAACTGGAAAATATAAACAAGGTGCACTGATACATTTCTGTCTAAAAATAATTCCCCTACAAACTTGAACTAAACTTGCAAAAATACTTTATTAAATGAACAGTGTGTGGTGTTTTCTACTGGCATTGTGTAATACTTTCAAAAAAAGTTTAAAGAAAACAACAATTGAACTATTAATTATGCTACACGAATGCGGTAGAGTCCAGAGGTCAATAAGCCCTCTCTACTACAGTAATAAATTTTTTTCAGTGTTAAACATACGGGGAAAATTTATCACCCTACTAGTTAAATGAAGCAAAAATTTATCCAACGCTTTTATTGTTCAAATAAACCGCCATGTATGGAATAAAACAACTTACGTAATTCATTATGAAGACTTACTAACTTATTGTTCAAATAAACCCCCATTTATGGAATAAATAGAGAGTAATCAATTTGTTTTGAGCGTTACGGTAAATAATTCATCTCGAGACGGGGCTGTTTCGTAAATCACTCGGGCTACGCCCTCGTGATTTACTCACGTCCCGTCTCTCGATGAATTATTTATCGTAACGCTCAAAACAAATTGATAACTCTGTTTACTACATAACATTTGGAATAAAGAGGTCTTTTACTATAATAATTCAACCCAAACTATTGTCAGATATAATCCAATTTAGTGTCAACACGGAAACATTTCTAAAATTAGCAGGAAGGAAATACGAAATAGCCCTGTCTCGAGGCGAATTATATACCGTAACTTGCCATAAGAATGGGTCACTCTCTTTAGTAAATGACATTATAGACCAAAATGTCTTTCATTAAAAATAATTCAACACAAAATATTCGCAAATGCAACTCTGAAATACTTCTGAAATTAGCCCGTATGAATACATCACTTTCTGTGTCAAATCTTCGATTGGAAATGGCCCAGTTTTATTTTTGTGACTTTCGTCAAAGACCTTATACTAACAGAAGTATACGATCTTTGCTTTCGTTCGATATTTTACTATTTTATGTGTCGTTCCAGTCGCATTTGGGGAATGGCATTCAGCCATAAGATAAAACATTTCTATTTGGATTTTGTCAACTGTGCTAACGAACCTGTTCATAGAGGAAAGAAAGGATTTTTTAAAATATTCAGAAAGAAAGTTCATTTTAATTAACAGATGTGAAACTGGAAAACAAAACATCAACATCGGTGGGGGCGTGGCTTATATACGTCAGTCGTTTCAAGGTTACTATTGAAGTGACATAATTCACTCGTGACATTACCACTTTTTAATCAACATTAAATTCAATGCAAAACGAACTGAGGAATGTAATAAAACAACTTACGTAATTCATTATGAAGACTTACTAACTCGTTATAACGACTTGGAAAGTCATTTTGACTTACGTAACTCGTTATAACTACTTAGCTAACGATTTATTTATTTATTGGTGTTTAAGGTCACATATTTTTGCACAATGGCTAATCATGACCACAACATGAGTATCAACTCAAGACCAGGGGTGAGCGTTAATAATCCATGTTTCCCATTTTAGAGAGGGTTTGCACCTCCCAAGCATTGGTGACTGGGTCCTATTTTACCAGTAAAACAGAGCCTGTTTACCGCAGTGAACAGGCACTGCTTCACTTCCCGCGGGGATATAACGACTTACATAACTCGTTATAACGACTTCGTCACTCATAACGACCTGGTAACTTATTATATAACAACTTAGTAACTCGCAATAATTTGTTACTAAGTCGTTATAGCGAATTAGAGAAGTTAATTAGATTAGTTAAGTCATTATAACGAATTAAATTAGTTGTAATAACGACTTTTGAAGTCGATAATAACGAGTGAGCTAAGTCATATTGACTTACGTAACTCGTTATAATGACTTGCATAAGTCCAAGTCGTTATAACGGTTTTGTAACTCATTATAAAGAGTTACGTAAGTCATTATATCGAGTTACGTAAGTCATTATATCGAGTTACGTAAGTCATTATATCGAGTTACGTAAGTCGTTATAACGACTTTCTTAGTCGAGAGAACCGTTCCTCCGCATGACGCAGGAAGGGTTTTTAAAACTTGAACACAGTTTAACCCTTTACCCAACGTAACGGCCAAAACCGGCCAGCGCTATTCTCAAAAATCGCCAATTAATTTTCAAAATATTTTCATTTTTTGTCTCAAAAACATAGGTCATGACCCCTCGTTGGAACTAGCTCGTCGAGCTCGTTCCAACGAGGGGTCATAACCTATGTTTTTGAGACAAAAAATGAAAAAATTTAGTTATTCAAGAATTTTTTTTGCAAGTGTCGTCTGCTTTTCATGTTAGGTAAAGGGTTAAACTGGGGATTTATCCTTACATAACACATGTATAATATGAAGTTCGAGTGCACATCAGTGCAGATCAAAATGTTTTGTTATTAATATGGACAGCTTGTACGTTGCTGTGTTTGCAGTAGGGTGGGGATAGGTGGTGATCTTTTCAGTCTTTCCTCACCCGTGTCACGCAGCGCACAACGCGATTTCGCATCGACAAACTCAGTGAGTGGGAAAATCCATGATTCCACCAAGCTATCAGACCACCAGTCTTATTCTGTAAGAAAATCGACGCTCTTATTACTAGAGTTGAAACGGTTAAGGGGTTTTCTTAATCGATTAATCACACGGATTAACTTTGGTTAACCGATTAATCACTTGTCCAAATAAATATCTGAGTAACTGCTATACCGTTGATGATTTACAGCATGAACCCTTTACCCAACGTAACAAACAAAATCGACTAGGCGTATATACAAAAACCTCCATTCAAATTTATTATGTTTTCAATTTTTGTCTCAAAAACATAGCTTACGACCCCTCAATGGAACGGGCCCATTGAGCTCGTTCCAATGAGGGGTCATAAGCTATGTTTTGAGACAAAAATTGAAAATTTTTAGTAATTCCTGAATTTATTTTGCAAGTATCGTCTGCTACCCGCATTTCCGCAATGGGTAAAGGGTTAAGAATGTTCATTTCTAGCTACTGATACAGTATGATGATCATGCAAGTAAACAAGTAATGTCAGTAAGTAACTTGCATGCTTTACTCTGTCTCATATAATTGATGTGAGTCAGTGTGACAGTGTTTGCCTGTTTTGAGGCAAGTTTGTTCCTTTGTTAACCCACATTCCATAAAGATTAATTTTCTGTGAATCAAAGCTAGAAATTACAATCATGATTATGCCGGGTAGTCCCACTAATTATGTTAATATCTTGATATTTTCATGGGGAATTCAGTAATTATTGATTGGAATATCTGGAAATGGGGATGGAAAGATTACCTATATATCTTTGTAAGGCCCTTACCGAAAGCCTTCCCACGACTGTCAGCTCAGTCATATCGATAAGTCAACCTACACTTTTTAAAACACCCAAAATCCCGGACCCTTAACTGGGTCCGAGCCCCTAGACAATTGCCCCCTTACACCCCCCCCCCCTCCTCTAGACCCTAGTCCTGATCATTACTAAAACAACACTGTTTAAACAGAGAACTTATAAGTGGCAGTTACGATATTGTTTGAATTTCTATGTCACAAGCAATGCTCAAACATACAAACAAGGGTTCTGATTAGTCATTACTAAGTTTAACTTTATTACTAAAATCATAGACATTTGGTTGTCATTCACTTCCATATTTTGTATGGTTTAACTCAACACTAACATTAGTAACATTAATAATTAAATTTTCAATTTTAGTAGGGGATGTTGGGGGAAAAAGTTGTAACAACTAATTAATAATCAGTAGCTACAACTTTGTCCCCCAACATCCCCTACTTATACCATCATGTAAATCGACATTCGACATTATCTCCCTTGAAATTATTGGACAGGTGAGGAGGGTTCAATTGAGAAGCAAGTAATTGTCGAGAAAACACCTTTTATCTCAATAGAAAATAAAGCCAATTTTCCTTTTGTTACTTTTAATAAACGAAAACAACAGACAGCTGTCCTTTTTCGTTTATAAAATGTAACAAAAAGAAACTTGGCTTTTTACGAAGTAACTACGTCTGAGATGAACCGTCATTAAGAATATCTATCATCACACCTATCAACACTAAGCAAGAGTCCACTTTGTCTCTTCGTTTGGCAAACGTGTTTTTCAGTAATTTACAAGTTTTTATTCTTCCACCTCCTCAGAAGGAAACAAATAAACAAATGTTACCCCTAGACTTTTATAAGAATGGGTGTCTACAGGGGCCGAATATGGGCCCCTTCCCCAATGGCATTTGGACAAGACTTTTTCCAATTCAAACCGAAAATTTCAGAATCTCAGTCCTCATTCAAATAAATATTCTTCTTCAATTCTTGAAGGTCCAATTTTGACTTTCACCACTTTTTACTGCAAAAATAGATGCCCCAGCCGGGGGGGGGGGGGGGGGGGGGGGGGGGGGCACCAAAAATTTGCAAGACGTGACGTGGGGGTGGGTGGGTCTCTTGAGTGCGCCAAAAATGTGCATTTCCAACTTGTGCAATTTTTTGAATTTTTAAAAAATATATCAATATATCAGCTAATATATACCATCATTTGTGTTTCAAACCTTAAAGATGAAGTTGTACATCACACTCTTAACATAAATACAACATCAGGAGGCTTTATATGTGAGAATATTGGGCTTAATCCAGCTAAATCTGGGAAAATGTCACACGTTAGTAGGGGGTGGGTGTCTTGTTCGAAATGTAGAAAATGTACAGAAAATATTTTGGGAAAATTCTCTCTGATGCACTAAATTCAACCCAAGTTATTTATTTATCAATTGATTGATTGATTTATTTATTGGTGTTTAATGACATTTCAACAACCAGGGTCATATCATGTCGGTGACAGGTTTACGGGTGGAGGAAGCCAGACTACCCGGAGAGAACCACCGAGCAGCTGTCAGCTCTTCAACATCATAACCCATGACTGTACTACACACTGCACGGTGGTACTGCATACTACACAGCACAGACAAGGTTAGATTGGCTGAAGACATGTGCACCTCGGCGTGCAGTACGTCTCAGCACACAGCGTCATCGTGCCCCCATGTGGGCAATTGGGGTAAGTTTATTTTGGATTTTAATGGGAGAGTGGGGGGTGGGTGTCTGAGAACGGTAGTAGAAAATTTGCATGTAGTGGGTGGGTGGGTGTAAAAAGGAGCCAAATAAAAAATAGGACGTCACGTCTTGCAAATTTTTAGTGCCCCCCCCCTCTCTCCCCGCCCCAGCAGGTAGTTTTTAGATACTTTTGCAAGTTGCATCCGAGGAACCCTGTCAGTTGTTTTTAGGCTAGTCTTGGCTGCCTGCACAGGCAGCCAAGACTTGCCTAGACACAACTGCAAAGCCATGCTACCTTTTATTATAAAACATACATCATGTACTACACATGAAGTAGCTTCTGCATTTATGTTCTCATTTCAATATGACGGTAACATTTCTTATTCTTTATGTGTTTCTTCTCCCAAACAAATTCTCAATTGGAGCCTTCGTGACGTGAATTTTCCCAACTGTATGGGCCCGCACCCTTTACCAAAGAGGGCAGAAGAATCCCTGGGAAAGGGGAGTGTCGGTATTATATGTCACGATGCGCACTCTGTTGATATAATGAACATAAAAAGGTTACAGACCATCAAAAGATGGTAAAAATGACGTTTTCTTTTTTTTTTAAATGGCTTCAACAGAGAATAATACTTGTCAGACATTCAAACTGACCGGTAAATTTAAATTTTTATATGAAATTCCCATAGATTTAGTGTTAATTTTTCTGACGGCCGTAGAAAATTTAGGGGAGCTAACTTTCCTGTAAATCTCTTCCAATGGCGAAAATTGTCAGGCATGAACCAAAGATATATGACCGTTACCAGAACAAACAGCTCATTCAGCTTGTTCTACGGACACCCTTTATGTATGATTTACAGACAAAATGCAATGAGCTTTAGCACTGTAAACTTTTCATATATTTCCGTTTCAGTGATATGGGTGAAAGTAACAGACAGTTATCTCTCAATATGTTGAGTGCAAGCCCCATACAATAAATCACATTGTTTTATTACAGCATATTCTAAAGGAAGTTTTTTTCGGAGATGGGATCAAAACTATAGCAATAGGAAAGCAGTATTCTCAAACTATTTCGTAGTGTGTATACAAACGAATGTTGTCGAGTACTCGACAACGTTCGTTTGTATACACACTACGGAATAGTTTCTGCGATTACTCATTACTCACGGAAACTGTCAATCATAATTCATTAACGAAGTCTTGAACCCCAAAGTCAATTATTTCACAATATATACAACGCGGCTTCGATATATAATCTATCACAAAGCAGCAGATTCACTACGTTTTAAACGTGGAATGATGATCACTATCAATATTTTGGATAACCAATTGACGGTTTTTCTAATCGGTTAGGTAGCTAACTGGTTTCAAACCGATTATCCGGTTAACCTTTTCAGTACTAAAAAAACGTGGTAAAATGAATCAAGTTCATCTAAACTTTATTGTGTTCTCATTGTCACATTTTCTCCCTAAACGACGTGTCCGCTGGACACGTCAATAAGGGATGTGCGACAATGGGAACAACGTATTCGCCCCTTTGCCGGATAGAACAAGTGACGAGAGTCCATAGAGGTAGCTAGTGCAGTTCCCTCCAAGTAAGAAAGTTTGGTCAATATTATGTACACACACAGCCGGTTTTTTGCTGGGCATTGTGGTTCGGCATCCCGATTTGCTAGAAAAAAACGGAACCAAACCGGAAAACCACCCAGTCCTACATGTAGTATAACAAAAGCCTCAAAATAAACAGAAATATTGAGAACAAAAGTTATTGTAAAATGTAAAACAACAAAACAATACATATTATGTCATACATAAATATAAAGATATTCAAATGGAATGGTTCTGATTTATCGTTTCACCCTATTCTTTTTTCTTTCTTCCGCGCAATTCAAAAATTAAACAGTCGAGGAAAAAATGTTATTCCTCAAAAAGAATTTTATACCACACCATGCGACCCGTCATTGGAACAAGCTCCAACGAGGGGCCACCCGATATGTCAAATTGGAAAAAATAACCCAAAGCAATAACTAAAATAATCAACTCCAACATGCCGTGCACATTGGGCAAAGGATTGTGGCCAAACAAAATTAAATAATTGATTCTCAGACATTTTTTTTTAAAAAACGAATGAGGGAGGACGGTTTTTATTTTTATTTTTTATTCCCGATGGAATGGTCACCGATGCCTAAAATCCAATTGTGAGAGCCTAAAATTAAATACTACATGTAGAGCTTCCATGTTGATTTCTCTGATATTTTTTTTTTCTTTTTGTAACGGCAATCACACAACACAAAATCAATATAGAACAACTAAAATGGAGATGAAAAAATAAGGAGTTTTTTTAACTGGTTGAGTGCTAGAAGCCACAATCAGGCCTTTCAAAAAAATGAGGGTACCAGACTACCAGTGCAAAAGTAACATTTTTCTTACCCATGTTTCGTATTCAGTTAAACGTAAATAACAGTTTGTTTGTACAAATTTGTTCTATTACAAATTATTGGAGAGTGCCTGTTGGCACTCTCTAATAATTTGGAATAGCACATTTTTTGATGGACAAATTCAGACCACCAAAAAAAAATCTAGTCCTCAACCAGTTAAATAAATATTTATTTTGTATACATACATGTATGACAATCATGTTGCATTTTGCAAAGAGAAGAACCGCTAAAATCACATGGTAGTTTTGTACATTTTGAATTTTGCCTCCGAAATAAAAATGACGAACAAGGTCCAAAAAAAAAAAATGTTTCGTGCCTGAGCCCTGAGAATCAAAAGATTAGTTTTCTTTAGCCTAAAGTGATTCATTAATTTATGTTTCGGGTCATCTTCAGCATCTGAGGTCTCAGGCTGATATGAGTTACCTAGGATTGATATCTCGGCCGATATGAAACTAACCAAGTAATAATCTCGAAGTATGAACAATAATTACAGGATTCACAATATGAACATTTCAAGACAATAAAACCTGCAACGTATTTAAAAGTGCATAAGGATTTCTTATTTATTTGTTATAACGGCCATAACAAAACTGGCAACAAGGTTACATGTACATTGTATACTCAAATTGTATTATATTTGGTGAGTAAACTCACAAAGTTGTCTGCTATTTCCACTCCCCTGAAGACAGAATCGCTGTCAGCCTTGTGTTACAACCAAGATTTAAAGTACATGTAGCTACTGTATGGAAGCATATTTACATGTACTAGGGTATGTGTGAAAAGTTTTTTAAAGTCATTATAACGACCTAGTAACTCGAAAAAAGAGTTACATAAGATGTTATAACGACTTACATGTAGCTAACTCATTATGACTTAGAAAGTCATTGTAATGACTTAAATAGCTCGTTATAATGATTTATAAAGTCATTATAAGGACTTACATAACTTGTTTTAATGGGTTGCTTGGTCGTTACGACAACTTAGCAAACTCGTTATAACGTCTTAGAAAACTCATTATAACGACTTAGCAAACATGTCATAACGACTTACTAACTTGTTATAACAACACAGCAAATTCGTTATAACGACTATGTACATGTAACTCGCTGAAACGACTTAGAAAGCCGTTATGACGTACGTAACTCGCTATAACGACTTAGAAAGTTGTTATAACAACCTATGCAACTCGTCATAATGACTTACTAACACATTGTAACGACGTTATAACGACTTACTAACACATTGTAATGACTAACATCATAACATGTAGCAAACTCGTTATAATGACTTAGAAAAAAAATTTCACACATGTCCTAAATACGCTATTACTCTTCCATAATCCGTATTACTGCTTGTGCAAGTTAGGGTAAAACCACAGGTACTCGGCACAAGCTGTGAAATCAAAAGAAAAATGATATTTGATAGCATTTTTGAATCGATGCTGACGTGCCCCCATAATGGTATATAAATATTAACGTTAATATACCATCATTGGGGCACGTCAGCATCGATGATGGTATATACCATTATGGGGAGCACATCAGCATCAATTCAAAAAATGCTATCAAATATCCTTTTTCTTTCGATTTCACAGCTTGTGTCGAGTACCTGTGGGTAAAACTGAAGAATTCAATGTGCTTGGTGTGAAAACCTACCCAGAGTTGAAAAAAAACTTGATTTCACATCATCTAAAACCAAAACCTCTCCGCATTAGGGAAAGGTTTAACTTTCACCAACGACAACAAAACTCAAGTGGAACTGCAAGACTATTATTGGCCGAACTGAAAAAATGTTCTGGGAGCACTGTAATTTAGGCAGCTTTTTGGATGATACTCTATGTGATAAGTTTGTTGGCGGCCTTTCATCTAAACTAGGGATGCATCGGATAATGGTTCCGGATGGAAATATCCAGTCGGATTTCACTTCCAGTTCTGACCACCACAGGAAAAATATCAGTATCTACCCCAAAACTAGATTTTGTTTTTTTGCAACGAGAACACGGATGTGAAAAGCAATTGTATTATCTATGTTCAATTCTATAGTTTTCTCATTAATTAACATAAAAGAGATAAACAAACATTATGTCCTATATGTGCAACAAACACACATTAAACAACAGAAACTTTGGTACAAAACTTGATATAATTAAAAAATAAAACAAATAAGTTGCACCTAGTACATGTAGGTCCATGCCGGAGATCACTGGGTCATACTGACTTTTTCAAAAGAAAATTATCATTTACCTGATATTACAACTCATGCCCCTCATTGCTGCTTATAATCGATAAGGTAGAAAGCTGATGTTTTGCCATAACATTTTTTGGACAGCCGATACCAAACAATCTTAGTTGGACACATTAATTCATTACTTGTTACTAATGTAAAATACCTTATGTACAGATTCCTAAAAATGGTCGAATGGAATTGATTCTTACGAAATTGCGAGCTGATGCATTGATAAAAGTCACAAAACAGTGTGCAAAATTTGACAAGAAAGCTTGTTTCGTTCGAGTGGTGTTAACGCAAATTTAAATCTATGCGAACGGATGACCAGTCAGCCAAAAGTTGCATCTTGAATGGTAAAGTCTGAGTCACTTACATTGTGTAACTGTAGAGTGCTGAACTTTTTCTCAGCTTCAAGATTTATTTACACATTTTTGTCGTTACATTTAATGGCACTCTCCCATAAATTGTAACAATGCAAATCGATGGAAATTAAGTAATTTTACTTACAAGATATTATGAAGGACATCCACGGAATATGAAGCCTTTAACTTTAGGTACCTGCAGTTCAGAATAAAGCCCAAATATGGGCTTCTGGTACTTTATCAGTCAACCAGCCTTTCTTGTGTGTTGAGAGATTTTTAGACTTTTGCCTTGAGACGCTGTATAAATTTCAATTCCACGCAATATGTGAATGTACTTGTTAATGATAAAAAGGCAGTTTCCCAAGAATCTTTATGTAGCTAAGCGTTCGGTTAGCCATCTCCAAACCAAACGGTCAGTCGGTTAGTCATTTTTTAAATTTTGCACAAGGATACAGCCTAATCTTCTTAAAATCATTAACATGGGTAAGTGAGGAACAACTAATTCTTGAAACACTTGATACTGGTAAATGCCCCCCACGTGATGTATAAATGGGGGAAAATATACAGTGGCATGGCGGTAATATTATTAAGGCTGGTGCGATTATGAAATTTCATGATCAACCAGTCCTTTTCAGGACAAGAGCAATAATTTTCTCCCGTAAATTGAAGTAAGAGAGCAATTCACTCTTGTAAAAGTAAACAGTCACAAAATTGAAGGTCTGCAAAGGAGGTACATGTAACGGAATGGGTGTCTTTCCATAATGTTCACTCACATGCGTCAACTCTGTCAGACAATGGATGTGTAGTCATAAACTGAAAATGAATGATTCTAAGACAGAGGTTTTAGTTATTTCTAAAAAGCGAACCTCATTTTCTCATCCCGTTAGATCAATAAGCGTTGGTGACTCTGTCGCTAAGGTAAGCGACAGTGCAAGAAACATCGGCGTCATATTCGACTCCAATATCACATTGGAATCGAATATCAAAAAGATTTCTAAATCATGTTTTTGGCAACTTCGAAATTTGAGTAAACTGCGTGCTTTTCTCAGTGAGAAAGCATTGAAACAGCTAGTTCACTTTTTCATAACATCCCAGTTGGATTATTGCAATTCTCTATTCCTTGGCCTGCCACTTAACTTGTTACAGCAGTTGCAAGGAATTCAGAATATTGCTGCCAGAATTGTAACTGGCGCCAAACGGTCTGACCACATCACTCCTGTCTTAAAGGAGCTCCATTGGCTTCCAATACAGAGCAGAGTACATTTTAAAATTCTCATGTTGGTATTCAAATGTGTCCATGGCCTCGCTCCTGCATACTTGAGCGAGCTGGTCTCCCGCCACATTCCGAAACGATGTCTACGTTCCTCAAACAGTCTTTTACTGAACGTACCATTCACTAGGTCTGGCCTGGCAAGGGAGAGAGCTTTCTCAATTGCTGGCCCACGCCTATGGAATATGCTTCCTCCTGAAATACAACTACAAACAAATTTAAATGTATTTAAGAAACAATTGAAAACGTATCTGTTCCAGTCGAGTTTTGCATAATCTGTTTGTAAAGCGTTTTAGAGCACCTCTGGTGGTTTTACGCTATAGAAAATTTATTATTATTTTTATTATTACACTCTCACATGCCAGAAAATGAATGGGAATGGGAGAGAGTCATGGTAAACATTCAAATAATTGATAGTCAAAGCCACCATAATGCCATAAGCCACTGGGACGTCATCAAATTTTTGCTCTCACATGCTGAAAATTGCGAGAGCGTACAGGTGCGAGGACAATCGCTCCTGCCTCCCAGAAAGAGCTGTCAACTTTAGAAGAATAATTGATTAACCCTTTACCCAACATAACGGCCAAAACCGGCCAGTGCTATTCTAAAAAAATCACCAATTAATTTTCATTATTTGTCTCAAAAACATAGGTTATGACCCCTCATTGGAACAATCTCGACAAGATCATTCCAACGAGGGTTCATAACCTATGTTTTTGAGACAAAAAATGAAAAAAATTAGTTATTCAAGAATATTTTTTGCAAGTGTCGTCTGTTTTTCATGTTAGGAAAAAGTTGACTTTAATCGTACCCTGTGACCTTTAGAAACAACATTATAGAAAACAATATATTTTTTAGTCATTAGTTCCTCAGACCGGATATTCTTTAGGCATGCAGGTAGGCTGCATGCTTATTGCTCTCTGGGGAAATTTCAGATTCCTGACCACCTCAAGCCCAAACCAGAGCCAAGGCTCAGGTTTGGACCTTAGGTGTTCGGTGGTCAAGAGTCTAATAATAGCCGTCTTGAGATTTAAGAAGGCAATTGCACACCTTCACTGCCCTTCAGGCTTGGCAAACTGAGAAGGGCAATTATTTGTACCACACTTTCTAGAATGTCACACCTGGTGCCATCTGCTGTACATTGTACATGTATCTTAAAACTTCTTTCTCTTATCAATAACAATGTATTTTTATATTCTACAGCCTCTGACACTTCTTACGAGGATGATGGGGAGGAGGCTACATGTAATAACTATAATTCATCAGTAATGGAGTCATTAGAGTGATGAAAACCCAAATGGTCAAATTTGAAATTCTGGTCGTTTATGGAGGTTTCCGACGATTAAACAATTTCTCGATTGATCATGACAGGCCTAAATATCATTTCCTTCAGCCTCAAAGTGACGTGTAGATACATACCTTTGTGCTTGAAAATTTTGCTTCTTCTGTTGTTCTGTGGGATCACTCCCACTATTAAAAATACCAGTCAGTTTGGAGGGGAGTTGTCGCTCTTGTGCGTCATTGCACTTGCAATTTTTTACTTATTGCGAGTAGACAACAGCAGTTACACCACACCTCGGCTCCACCTAGCGAGCGATTGATAGTGTTCAACCACCCCGATCGGCCGATTGTGGGCAGTTGGACGACAACAGCAACGGCTCCCAGGATATCGGTTCAACTGACTGGTGCCAAGCACTTTATGTGATGATTCATTAACCACATCTAAACAATCTTATTATCTTCTGTAATTGTCCAATTGTTAATGTAAAATGATATCAATGATACCATTTAACCAAGTTGAAAAACCTCCACAATGTGTATACTTAACCTCTCTAGATGCCCCTTTACAGGATATACAAGTTAAATGACATGTAAAGCTTACAATTGAGCATACTTGTGGTAATCACCAGTAGTACTGAAATGGTTAACCGGATAACTGGTTCGAAACCGATTACCTAGCAGTACCTAACAGATTTGAAAAAAAACATCAACCGCTTATCCAAAGTATTGATAGTGATCGTCTTTCCACGGTTAAAGCGTAGTAAATCTGCCACTTCTCCTTTGGGATAGATTACACTTCGAAGTAGTGCTGTACATGTTTAGAAATTGAGAAATATTCGACTTTGGCTTAAAGACTTTGTTAATGATCGGCAATTTCTGTGACTACTGAGTAACCGCAGAAACTATTCCGTAGTATGTACAGTACTCGACAATGTTCGTTTGTGTACACACTACGGAATAGTTTCCGAGAATACTACTTTCCAATTCATATAGTTTTGATTTCAGATTCGGTGAAATAATGGCTACAGATAACCGGATGTTAACCGGTTTATAGCTCTCGGTTAGTCAGTTGTGAAAATGAGCCAACCATTTCAGCCCAAATCGCCAGTTCATACCAGAAAAATGAAGGCAGGGGCGGATCCAGGATTTTATAAGGGGGGGGGGTGCTATTGTTGGCCAACAAGCGCCGAAGGCGCGCAGCGTGACGGCACTCTGCGCCGTCCTTGCGAGCGCCGTAGGTGCGAAGCAATTAGCGGGGGGTCTGGGAAAAAATTTTGAATTAGGAACCCATCAGATGCTATCTGTGACGTATCCTGGTCATATATTTGTCTTTTCTCTTAAACCTATTTTCTGCCGATTTGGCTTGAAATTTGGTAAAAACAATTATGGTACTGGCACTGCCCAATGAAAAACAAAATAATCATTCGAAATTGTTACCTACCAAGAAGCAAATATAATCACCCCTGGATTTTGCATCAAATTAACTGAAATGCGGGGATTGCCTGGAAGAAACATAATCATTTTCACCATGACATACCTGTTGTACACAGGGGCGACAGAAGTTCGAAGAAGTATGAGTGTGTGAAGGTGGGTGAATGTGTGGGTGCCACTGGGTGAGTGGCCGAGGGGGGGGGGGGGGGGGGCACATTTCTTCTGGTCAACTTTGAGATGCATATACTATTTAAATGTTAAACACCCCAAAGGCAGATTTAGACGGGGGCGCACATGGCGTGCGCCCCTCTATTTTCTCAGAAATCATTTCTGAGAAAATAGAGGGGCGCACGCCGCGTTCGTCCCCGTCTATTAATCAGATATAAAAAGTATATGTCGTTGAAAATTATTTTGTTAGAATTGACTGGAGCGTTCCAAAGGCAAAGGCACGCCCCAGTCAATTCTAATAAAATAATTGAAGCCAGTGCGTATTATAAATTAATAGTATGTGCACACTTGCATCACAACAGTTTGTGACCATTAAGTATAGAGGGCGACGTCCCTCTATTTCAAAATCCTGGATCCGCTTCTGAAACACCCAAGTCCTGTCTCAGTTTGTGCGCTTCTACCGTGCTATGTGAACGCACAAACTTGTACACTGTGTAAACACATTGTTCCATCAACTGATCTTAACTGGTAAGTAGCTTAATTATTTTATTCATGTTATCGAAGAAATAAGTCTGGATACTAGATGTCCTGTTGCTCTGTAACATTAAATTGTTTCAGTTTACTAGAGAATGCCTGTAGGCATTATCCAGCAAGTTCAACTGTTGCGACAATTTAATATTTAACAAAGAGCATTTAACATTGGTGAATCATTCACCAATGTTAAATGCTCTTTGTTAAATATTAAATTGTCCCATTCAATCATCTGTCATAGTGTAAAACTATTGCTGAAGGCGAACGTCACTATAGCATCACTGATTCAGCTGAACAAAGATATATTTACGAACAGAGCTGATATACGTGGAAACTTTGTCCATAAGACCGTAAATATATGGATGACATTGGAATCAGCTTGTCAACTGATTCAAATGCCATCCATATTTGTATGGGTATTGGCATATTTTTAATTTTTTTTTTAAGAAATTCACAATTTTGGGAAAAGCTGTGATTGGTAACTGGTTAAATTCCAGGCACATTCTTATACAATTACATTTTATTGAAATTAAATCTTCAAGATAGATTATTGGAGGCTGGATCGGAAATACAGTAACCGCGTATGCTTATTACAGTAACACTTGTGATTGGGATGAAGTTCTCACTCTTTCAGAATGTCTGCAAATTCAAATTTTCTTGGATGACTGTGAGTAGTGAGTAGGCATGTGTGTATGTGTGTGTGGGGGGGGGGGGGGGGGGGGGTGCTCGAGCACCCAGAGCACCCCCCCCCCTGGATGGTTGCACTCCATTGATTGACTCAGGTCGCAGTAAAAATTACCAGTTGTGTGCACTTGGGTGGTAAACATGGCTCTGAGAGCCACGTTCACAGCCCAAGTGTGCGCAACTGGTAATTTTACTGCGACCTGAGTCAACGGAGTTTAACATTGTGAAATATGTTCAATTTAATGTAGTTCTTTCGAGTCTCGACTTCATATCTAGTAGTGATCGGACTGCAAGCCCGTAAAATAAATTCAATTTAATGAATATGTAGTTCTTTCGAGCCTCGATTTGTCTAGTAGTGCATTGTATTACAATCGTAATCGGCATAGACCTATTGTGAGCTCAAATAACCTATAATCGGTCATTGAAATTGTAATTGGTAATCGGTTGAACACTAGCGATTAACCGTATCTATTAACTACATGTACATGTAATCGGCCACCGCATAATATACAAATTGTGCAGTACACGTGAACATGTATATATATAGAAAAGAAATTTTAAAAAAGTCAACAAAACTATATCATGTGACCCACTGAAACAAACTCATTCCAATTAGGGGTCACACGATATGGTATTGTTGACATTTTGGGGGGGAATTGGGAAAAAAATTAAAATAACGAATTTGATATCATCCATTTTATGTGAAGGGTTAAAATCTGTTTGTCGTGAAATAGGCCAACTAATACAATGCGTGCATTAAAATGTGAACAATATCCCATGGATTATAAGCTTTACATGTAGCATTCCAAGACTTCAAACTAATCAAACTGCACTTTCCACCAATGAAGTACCGGTACCTGAATTATCCTGGTGCTTCATTGGTGGACATTTTGGTAGGTTCCTAGCGGATCATCTCTGAATGATATGCGTGGAAAATGGCAACCTGTGGATTTTGACCCGTTCACAATGGCCCTACTGTATGACAGGTCACAGATTTTAAAAGCATCTGCAGTAACTACAGGGGCCGTCAGCTGTCTTAGGGAGTTTGAGCATCAAAGAGAGAGGGGTCTTCCCACAGCAATATTTTAAAACAGGGCTACCAAATAAGGTGATAAGACACAAGTTTTCCTCTCAAATTTTATGGCCTGGTTAGTTGTACATGTAATATTAAGTGAATGATTAATTTCTCGAAAAAAGGTCTACATGTATATGAACAAGTGAACTTTGACATGAACCTACATGTAGAATTTATTTGTATTATTTTATTATATCAAGTTCTGTACCAAAGTACTCATCTTTTCATGAGTGTTTGATGTACATGTACATACATGTATAGCATAGAATGTTTCTTCCAATATTCCTTTTTAATACATGTATGTTAAATAGAAATAAGAAAAAAATATAGTGGAACATACAATCTAATACAAAAATATACAGTTGCAGCTTGCTTCATTTTCAAACCTGTGTACTCTTTGCAAAAAAATCTGGTTTTGGTCGGAACTGGAATGAGACCTGGAAGTGTCAGTGAAATCCAGCCAGATAGTTCCAGCCGGAACCATTGTCCAGTGCATCCCTACACATTGGTTGCCTTGGATGCATCCTATGTAGAACATTACAAATGAGTGGTATTGGAATTTTGAGTTGAGCATCGGTATTTTAGGGGGGGGGGGGGGGGGGGGGGGGTATACCTCAGTATTTATTTATCTATTTATTGGGGTTTAACGACACTTTCAACAGCCAGGGTCACCTCGTGTCGGACAGTTTTATATGTGGAAGAAGCCGAAGTACCCAGAGGTAACCACTTAGCAACAATGAGCAACTGTAAGGCTCACCATCATACTAACTCCACACAAGCAGGGTTGGTTGAAGACAAGTGCAGAATCAATGTGCAGTATGCCTTAGTACACTACACCACTGAGCCCCCAAGTGGGCAATTGGGGTGAAGTGTGTTGACCAAGGACACAACGTGGTTGCTGCAGGTGGAATTCGAAACGAGGATCTCTTGGCTTGCAGCCTGCGCCCCTACCTACTGAGTCACCATGACTCCTAACAGTTAGGTATTTGGTATCTGACCTGAGTATGATTTGCTGTTGGTACCAAAGGGGAATTCACATCAGGAAAATTCAATATGTAGTGGGCTCTCTGTTTATTTCCTGTTATGAAATTTCACCCATTCAAAGCTTAAGGCACCAGAAGCATCAACATGTACTTGTAAGGGTAAGGGGGTGGGGTGGGGGGGGGGTGCAGGGTTATTTAAAAGGGCACTTGATTCTGGCTACGAGTTGAGACGAAGTGTTTACAACATTTCTGACTACATGTATGTACATGTGAAAAAATAAATATGTTCCAGAAATGATATAAATTAATTAGTGACTACATGAAGTGTTCATTTGGCAACTTTCTGAATGATGTAATACGGTATTCGAGTTTCAATGCCTGGGGTGGAAAGCCTCTAAAATAGGAAACATGGCTGGACTTGTCTTTATCCATGTTACGGTCACGATTAGCCAGTGTGCTGAAATATGTAGCACTGGGCAGGTTTTCTGTTTTCTGGTCCGGCTCCGGTTTAGAGCTGTAGGTTTTTAAATTTCTTGTTCGGTTTCGGTTTTGGTTTTTCAGGTGGAGTAAAACTTCGGTTCGGTTCGGTTTTCGGTTTGTTCATGAGGCCAAATAAAATTCAATAAAACTCATTCTTATGTCCGGAGTCATAACTGAATGGCAGTGAAATTGAGTGAAACTCAATGAATGCCCGAAATAAGCTATAATACATGAAGAATCAGGAAGGTCGATATAATAATTACCTAAATATACAGAACTTTTATTGTGCTTGGCCATTTTCAAGGTCTGGACACCTACATGCAACTTGAGAAAAGCTGCAAACACAACTATACTGAAATGTCGGAAATTCACAGAATGTAGCCTTCCCAGAGTAGTGAGAGTACCCAGACACTGACATTGGCAGTGTCTGGGTACTCTCACTACTCTGGGATGGCTACATTCTGTGAATTTCCGCAGCAAGAGAGTATTTAATAAAAAACGAAAAACCTTATATTACTGGATGTCGACGGTTTCGGTTTTTAAAAAAAACTAAAAACCTCGGTTCGGTTTCGGTTAACCTACAGCTCTACTCCAGAAAATATAACCGCAAGAGCAACCAAAAACCGGCTGAATGGATTTACTGTGTTTGTGCACAAAGTCAAACTGATCATCAAACGATCTTACTGGAAGGGAACTAGACTGGTGACCACTATGGACTCTCGTCATTAAGTCTATCCGGCAAAGGGACGAATATGCCGTGTTTTGATTGTCACGTTTTCTCCCTATCTCCACTGGATGAGTCAATATGATAAGAGAGAAACTATGAGAATGAGAGCACAACATAGATTAGATGAACTGACTGAATAGGCTTAGCCACTGTTCCCCTAGAACCACAAAGAATGATCCAAGGGAAGCAGGCCTGAGGCCTGGCATTCTCAAGGAGGGCTAAACTACAGGGCTGCCCTCCTACAGTTAAAACTAGAAGTCCTGTCATGAAATGGGCACAAATTTGTGACAAATAGCATGTCGATCTTCATGTTAATCTACGCGTTATGACCATAGTAAGGCTATCAAATTCTGTACATACATGTATGGCCTGTGCACAAGCAATGTTTCAGCCAATGGACCTCCGGGTAACCCGGAGGTCCATTGGCAGAAACATTGCCTGTGTTTGGTACAGTTGAAACTAGAAGTCCTGTCACAATTAGCGCAGAAATTTCTCGTTAGTTAATGCGCTCCTCACTGCAGAAGAATGAAGTAGTCTGAAATACCCAAGAACGTTTGGGCTGTGCAATGCAAAATGTAAGAAACTATTAGCGAGGTCGGTATTGAAATCACAAACGGAACCGATCAAACAGAAAGAAAATATTGAGACTACAATATGAGGAGGGTGGATAACTAAAAAGTCGTTGTGGGATAGGTTTTGCACTCAGTAAGTATTTACATTTTCTGAGGACAAGACACAAAAAGCACTTGCAAATTTCATCGCATGGACCACCGGGTTGGACCCGGTGGTCCATGTGATGAAAGTTTGCAAGTGTTTCTCATGCTGTTATGAACAATTTTAAATACTTTTAGAGCGGAGAATATATGGCGCTGCGACTAAGTAGTAATCCACTCTCTTCATCCTGTATATGCAGGCAAATTTTAATATCTATTTACGCCATTACATATACATGTATCCCAGTAGAGGTTAGGAATGATGTTAATGATGTCTATTTACTAGTATAGAATTGTTGGGCACAGTTTTTCTACAGTACATGTAATTGGGCTACGCTAATCGGACAGTTTGAGTTTGCTAGGCACAAAAAGTGCACTTTCTCAGCGCGCTGTTACTTCAAAATAGTGTAGAATCAAGTAACAGGACTTCTAGTTTTAACTGTAGGAGTAACCAGGAGAATCTGCCATGCTTTGGATGCCATTCTATATGTAAATTGCGTGCAATTCCTACATGCAATTAAAGCCTAGATAAGCACACAGTTTGTGACAGGACTTCTAGTTTTAACTGTAGAGCACTCGCAAATTTTTTTTAGGAGGGCTATTTTTAGCCCTCCTGCATCCAGCCAATTAAACACATCACAAATTGTTTTGCAGTACTACTTCTATTTTATGTGTACAATTTCTACGCCTCACTTTATCCATATGACAAAAAGGAATATACATGTGTATAATTTGCTCAAAAATAAAACTCAACTGCACCATTGGGCTACATCTTCAAACATTCCATCACTTTCATGGTGCTGGTGGTACATGTATGTGACATTGTCACTCTCTGGTAATGCCGCCAGTTAGATATACATGTAGGAGAATATTTGAACATTGTTGGGGAAACTACAATTCTACCTTAAGATGCTGTTCACATCTCCCTAGAAATATTGCTAGGGATAGATGAAGTCCGTCTTCTTATTCTTACACTTACAGTACAAGTCAAAATAAGTTGTAGCATAACCACAATAAACTACAAGTAAGCATACTGCTGCTTCTCCACTGATAAAATCAGAATCTTACATCTTTTTCTGAAAAGCTCTCAGTTATCTAGAGCTTTCCAGAAAATGATGTTAGCTTCTGGTCTTATCAGTGTAGGAAGAGAAAGATATACATGTATACAGATTATCATGATTATGCACAATTCCTGTGATTTGTATCAGATTCGAGGTGGTGTCCAAAATGGGATCTCAATGAGCCGGCTTTTCCGGAGAGTTGTGATCACATTTTTGGACACCACCAAGAATCTTATACAAATCACAGGACAAACACATAATCATGATAATTTATTTATCTGACAATTCCGTCACATAAACAAATTAAATCTCAAATTATTAATACAGTTTTGGAACATAATGTTGGGAGAGACAAAATTTTTAAAAAAACATACTTTATGAAACTATATTGTTGTGCAATGAGTACCACGGTCACCGCAATTTTCCAAGTTGTCTTGTAAAATTATTCACTCTCGCTGTCACTTCCTACAATAATCCGCCTGAGTTTACGAGTGTGGGACGTGGGCACATCCTTGGGAACCACGTAGGCAGGCCTTTAAATTATTCCCAACTAACGACGATAAATTCTGTGCCCAAATAAGATAATTGCGGCCAAATTATGCAGAGTTTGAGACTTTTTCCAAAGTTTTGTAGTCTTTTGGCAATAACTAGAGGTACTGTGAGCAAACTCACAAAGTGATCCCCCCCACCCCCCCCCGCACCTGAAATGTATAAGTTAGGTTATCTCCCCATGGAAATGTCAGAACAGAATTATATTGCTTCATGCACATCTTCATATGGAGTTCTTCCATTGTGTAAAGTTTCATGAAAATTCTTCCAACAGTTTAGGAGGAGTTGCGCTTACAAGGATGGACAGACGGACGGACAGGGTGATTCCTATATACCCACCCCCAAACTTTGTTTGTGGGGGGTATAATGATGCTTGTTATATAGATTAGAGATTACCATCGAATCAAACAACGCAACAGCCAACAGATAAATAATTTTTTTTTAAAAACCCACAGAGTTCGCCACAGAAAAACAATCGGTGTCGACAGTGTCGTATACGACAATGTCAGCGGCGATTGCTTTTCTATGGCGAATTCTATATGACCATGCACTACTTAACCCTCTACCCAACGCATATCAAAATGTATTATTTTAAATATCATTTTTTAAATTTTTTCAAAAAGTTTCAACAAAACCATATCATTTGACCCCTCTTTGGAATGAGCTTGACGAGCTGGTTCCAAAAAGGGGTCACATGATATGGTTTTGTTGAAAGTTTTCAAAAAATATTTTTTCAGCTGCTGAATTTGCATATTACGCAGGCTGATGCTGGCGATTCGTTGGGTAAAGGGTTAAATAAAACTTGACATCTATTATATTCATGTTTGTGGCATTTCTCAGTAAACGTCATTGCCTAATTTAGCTTACATTCAAATGGGCCTTTTGGTTGACACGAGGAAACTAAGAAGCCTTCTCGAGTTAGTTGAGTAAACTTGCGTCAAAAGGTGGTGGCCAGTGGGAACCAGTGATAATGGCGAAGACCTATAACAAGGGGTTGTAAACTATCATTTTACGATGGGGACCTAAAACAGACACCTAAAAGAAGAAAATATCGGTGCTTTTTCTCCAACCATGCAGACCACATCCATCTTTGGCATTGTGCCCAAATTAAACTGATCTAACGGTATGCTAGTGTTGAAACGATTACCTATTTTTCAAAGTCGACTAGTCAATGGGAGTAATCGATTCAAGATCGACTAGTCGGCCTTTCTGTTGAAAACATAATTGTCCCAGTAAATTAGGTGATAAGACTAAGAGACTGTTACATGTAAGTTAATAACCCTTTCGTGTAACTGGTAGAGTGCTAAATTATTTTTGGACATCAAATCTTGTACACATGTCTTTGCCTTGTTGCAATTTATGGGAGAGTGCCTATGGGCACTCTCCCATAAATTATAACAAAGCAAACCCTTACAGACTAAATAATATCACTTCAAAGATAATATAAAGCACATGTACTGAATATGAGCCTTCAAGCTGTGGTACCCACACTTCAGAATAAAGCCCAAATATGGGCTTCCAGCACTTAACCAGTTAATGACTCGTTTGACAGGTGTTTGATGAAGTTTCCTTGTCAAAGTCATGAACGTAGCTGTTCTCTTTTTCGTATTTTGAGTTTTTTAAAATGTTGCACATATTATAGCTTTAACCATTCATTAAAAAAATTAGGATACCTGGGAAGTGCGTGTCTCCTAGCCCTCTGTTCGATCAGTGGAAAAAGTACCCAATGATGTTAAAAAAGAAGTTTTGTGAATTTGTAAAATGTTTGAAGTGTGCCGCCAATTGCCCAGTGCAATTAATTAAAAACTCCCAGGTCAAATTTTGTGACGGACAGTTTCCTCACCTTCATATCCGGTCTTTGCCAGCTCGCACCCAAACCAGTACAGTAATATCATAGAATATGGAGCTATGGCATTGATTTTCCTTCTGAGGAACACAGGGCAATTGGCTCAAAGAAGATTCACTTATATTATACAGTTAAAACTAGAAGTCCTGTCATGAATAGTGCGCTTATCTAGGCTTAATTGCGCGTTGGAATTGCACGCAATTACCATATTGAATGGCATCCAAAGCACAGCAGGTTCTCTTGGTTACTCATAGCAAACACATGCAATGTTTCTGCCAATGGACCTCCGGGTTACCCGGAGGTCCATTGTCTGAAACATTGCTTGTGCACAGGCCATATGTGCAGAATTTGATAGCTTTACTTGGGCCTTAACGCGTACATTAACGCGCATATCAACGTGCTATTTGTGCGCATTTCATGACAGGACTTCTAGTTTTAAGTTAAAAAAATCCGCCAAAAGCGACAATGGACATTTGCTTGTCGTGTGATTTCAAATAAATGGACGTTTATTTGACGAATTAAAATGCCCATTTATCACACTCGAGCACATTCGATTTTTGAAAATACTCGTTTTCATGTAAACCTCGCATCACTCAGTTCAGCCTTTTCTCATTTTGGCCAATTTTTAGAGGGCGACTTGTAATCGCCCCGACTATTTTTCTAGGCGACTTTGGGCTTAGAAGGGCGACTTAATCGCCCTAGTCGCCCTCACGGCTGGTCCCTGACTCAGGGACCAGCCTAGGGGGGAATTTTAGGGAGACTTCAAGTCTCCCTCCAGAAAAAATAGGGAGACTGCAGAGAAATGTAGGGAGACTTCATAGGCAAGTAGGGAAAATTAAGAATATTCATGTACCATCCCCGCCGCCCCTTCATATTTTCAATTTGTGGTCCTCCATTAACGTCCAAATAATCCAGGTCCAGTTGTCTTTGATGCATCTGTGCCAGGTTAAAAAATCACAAAGTAATTATTGACTGAAAATCTCCCACTGCTACCCTCTCCTTCATGACCCCTCCCCTCTTCTTCGTGCCAATCTCCCAGCACCCTCCTGTGGTTGGTTTTCACCCAAGTCTACTGAGCTAATAATTTCCTAAGTCTGAAAGTGTGAACAGGACCAGATGTAAGAAGGTTGCTTGGGAGGTACTTTGTTAGTTAAGAAACAAAATACATTCTGGGGTCGGGTATTTTGTAAAAGAAATGTCATTCCGGATCATTTTTATGGCATTCCGGTGTCATTTCGTGTCATTCCAGTGTTTAGGAGGACCCTTTTTCAAGATCGTCCACATGCACACTTGTGTCCTGTACAAAGCTTTTCTTGTCATCACGAAAGCTTTTTTTCATGTGTTTCAATTCCATTCGTGTTTTTCTGGGAATAGACAGCCGAACAGTTAACAGTCGTCAGCAAAATGAAATGAAAATACTGTGTTATAAAATACGTCCGTTGTGTATACATTTTCAGCATCCTAAGCGGTGTAACCTACTTTCAAACTGGGTGACTTTGTTGAGTCGCGTAAGTCATCTATTTTCGTTTCGACACTTGAAGCTCCGACTGAAATGCAACAAAATAGAAATAAAAAAATCCGCCAAAAGCGACAATGGACAATTGATTGTTGTGTGATTTCAAATAAACGGACGTTTATTTGACGAATTAAAATGCCCATTTATCACACTCGAGCACATTCGATTTTTGAAAATAATCGTTTTCATGTAAACCTCGCATCACTCAGTTCAGCCTTTCCTCATTTTGGCCAATTTTTAGAGGGCGACTTGTAATCGCCCCGACTATTTCTAGGTGACTTTGGGCTTACAAGGGCGACATAATCGCCCTAGTCGCCCTCACGGCTGGTCCCTGCATTGGCTATTAATAGTTCTGTTGCTAACTGTAAGGAATTTTGTTCTGTTTTGTAAGCGATCAGCTGAGTCGATCACTGAAATGTACAAAGAATGCATTTATGCGCCTGTTATGACAGCCCATCGCGTTACCGGAAACAAGTCATCTATATGATACGGAATCAGAAGGAGACGTCTTTATGATACGGAATCGGAACACATTATGTGAAATGTACCGTTTCTCGTAGTTTTCAGGCCAAAATTTATGTCATTGTTAGATAAATTGTTTATAGTGGTTATCCTACAACTTATTTTGACTTGTACAATATCAGTATATGTTCTTAAAACATAGAAAAACCAAGCCGAAACAGAGGGTTTTTTTTCTAAAACAGAATCGGAAAAATCAAAAACCCCCAGCTTTTTAAATGTGTGACCTTAAATATTAATAACTAAAATTCAGGCTTCCTCCATATTTTGGGGAGGGGGTGGAGGAGGTACATATCTGTGTCTAAGACTAAGACGGTATAGATATACATGGCCTCCAGGTACATCTTCACCTGTGTCTGTAGAGTGGTAACCATTTATTACAGCTATTTTTTCATCTAATTTTTGATTGGAACACAAAGCAGTAGTATATATGTATGGATGTGTCCTATATGTATAGTCTCCAGGATACTTAACATGTTTAACTGCATAGAAACAACGGAAAAACAAAGAAAGAATAACAGAACTGTCGATTCTATCAAACCATTCCATGTGTGGAGGAAGATGGAACGCCTGATTGGGTATAACTTTAGACACATATTTACCATCCTTTGTGAATTCTAAAATACTTGATTCGTTCATCTTACCCAAACAACTCACATATAATCCACCAAATCTGTTCACACATAATCCGGTTGGATACTTTAAATCATCATGTTGCACCATAAATAGGACAGAACTTAAATCTGCACTTAATGCAACAATATTGTGTTTCCCCAAATCACTTATAAATAAACGTTGACCACACGCAGATGCTCTCAAGACATGTGGTAAACAGAAAATGCTATCGGATTCATTGATTACACAACCGTTTTCATTGTAACTTACAACTTTCTCGACATCATCAACAACAGAAACAATATCATCCATCTCAATTCCATCTTCATTCCTGGTATTGGTAATTAGAAAGAATCGACTGTCCAGTCTGCAGATACCCCTACACATGACCGATAAAGGAATCTCAGATGACAGAGTTAAATTCTCAGATGACAAGTTGTAGGTATATACATTGATCTGACTTCCAACTATCACGGCAACTCGTTCTCCGTATATACAGAGATCCCAGGGAATATCTTTTAACGGTAATGATTCAGTAATACTTCGGCCGCCCTCGCTGATCCTCTGTAATCTATGGGGATCCCGTGTAACTATCATAAACTGTCCACCAGAGTTTGGTTGAACAACAATACTCATAGGCGTACCCCCAGTCTTGAACCGTGTTGTATTAACAAATGGCTCCATGTCTTGTTTCTGAATTGAATGGAGTAATATTTCCTTCCGAACTTCCTTGTAATGTGAACTATTTATTAACTGCTGAGATTAACACGCGACACCATTAATCGTGACCTCAACAACGATACAACAACGCCGAGCGATGAACTTGCTTAATTGTAAAGGTTTCAATTCCTTCCGTCTCTGTTACAAGAGATGATTTATAATGTACATCGCATATCATTTTTGGGTGTTGAAATTCCTCCCGCCACACGTTCCTGCACACGATTCTTCTACCGTATTTCCTTCGTTACAGAATATTGCGCCCCAAAATATTCTCGGCTGATAGAGTTCAAAGTTCACGTGTAACACTGTGAGGATCACGTGCACAAAATGCAATGGCAAGGACTATGAAATATGCAAAGAGTATGTTTCAGTGAACTATTCTGGTTTACTTGGTTTATTGTGAGCATGCGTAGACACACGGAATAAAAACCAGGTTGTTTTATTGAGCAGTTTATATTCTGGTTCACCATTCTGGATAAAACCAACTGAACCGCCTGAACATCAGGGGAATCCTAGTCAATACAGAAAACACTAAAAAGTGTTGTCCGTGTCGGAGAAAAAGTGTAGTCGGGAATTAAATTATCATTTTCTCATTTATTTGACGGTTATTTTCTATGAAATTTGGAAAGTATACTCTGGGGACGATACGAAATATATATGCCAAAAGAGAAGTTTGTACGATTTTATTTTATGATGTTATATTAGAAGAGATTTTATCTTTCAAACACACAAAAAGTGTAGCTGACTCGGCGCCGTGTTAGCAAATTAATTGGTTTTCGCTGTGTTGACACAGCGAGGCGGGCTGATTATCCTGGTTCTTTTTATGATTATGAGGAGATTAGTGGGGTGTAGATGAAAGAAACAACGATTAATTTATTTTTCAGTATTTTATTGGATAAATACAGGACATAATGGATATATAGCATAGCACAAAGGTATAGAGATACAGCACAAACATGAACAAATAACAAATATATAAAATGCAAATGAAAATTTAGTTGGTATGTCGTTCCAAGTGTTTTGTTGTTGGATTCGCCTGCGACAGTAGATAAAAGGTGTCGATCGTGTTATAAAACCAGCCAAAATAAGTATGAGATTTTTTTTCACCTGCTCATTTAATATGAACTTTGGTAAAACCAAGAAGCGCGCGCAACTCACAGTGTTTTTCAAATTATAATGACATAAACTTAACAAAATTTAAAACAGTGTTTAAGGGGTCGTCCAACAAAACATTTTGCGTTGTGAACTAATGCATGTAGGCCTACATGCTGTCTTGTAGATTTATTTCCCCCTAAAAGCATATCAGACCTACAATATATTATATTTTATAGTGAAGTCAATATGTGAAGAAAATAGGGGGGCGGGGGGGGGGGGGGGGGGGGTAGTCGAAAAAATTTGGCTTTTTTGTTGGATAAAACGAAGAAAAATATTTTTATTTTTTGCCTAAATATATATTTTTTAGGGTCTCTGTATTATTGGATATAACGATTCTTATCGAATCCGACTTCAGGTACCAAATTAATAACCAAATAATATGTGTTTTCTGATACAATTGTTGCTTTTTGGGGCCTAGTAAATATAAGATCTTTTTAGGGTCTCCATGTATGCCAAATCCAACCTCAGATGGGAACAATGCTTTTCGGCCTCACGCGATTCGACCCGTTGCTTTTTGGCCGGGATGTTGCAATTAATCGCCGAAGAGCATGGCAACTAACTTGCCGTAATTTTCTGCAAATAATTGGAAAATAATTCTGAGATGATTCTCAGAGAAAAGTTTGTTGTTACTCAGAAATGACTACATTTTCTGGTTTGAAATTAACGGAAGAAAAATGGTACAACTTACAGAATTATAACGGTGATTTTTTTCCATTACACGGCCAGATAGATTTGTCCGATTTTGCGAAGTGAAGGATTAAAAATGGCTGAAATATGCTCATTAATAAGATTGTTGAAAACAAAAATTAATAAAAATTCTTACCCCCATGTTTTAACAAGCACAGTTATCTTGAGTTAAACAGTGCAGTCAACGTGAATATTGGCAATTATAAAATAGTTCATGAATTTAATATATCCACTGGGATGAAAAAACAAGCAAAGTTACTTTTAAGTCATCTACAAAAGTGGCAATTAAATTTACTGATATCCAAATTACAAAACAAGGAAACCAATTCCTGTTTTTATGATTTCAATTGTCGATCAAAATCCACAAGTTTCTTCCCAGGCGTGATCACTTCCCATCTAATTTTTTATCTTGGCATTTTACACCAGATTTTGGGCCTATTTTTTCCCCATTCTGGTAGCATTATCAATTTATCTCTCCAAACATCCTATAAATATTGTGGCCAAAAATAGGAAAGTTGAAAATTTGTAAGGAAAAAATATCTCGCCCAACCAGTGTCAAAGGTGCTTTGGCCTGAAATTGTGGAAGCTGGTTTGGCTGAAATTGTGCAGGCCGGTTTTGGTGTAATTTTCGGAAAGTACCCTACAAAATAGACGACAACAGATTAATATTTTGTCCAGAATATCGCCATTATCCAACCTTCAAAAAAAAATTTTTGGACCGCAACAAGTTTTACATTCAAGATCCACACCACCCCCACCCTACCTACACACCACCATCCACATATGTTTTTAAATCAAAATTGAAATTGACCAGGCAACTACATAACTTATTTTTATAAACAACCAAAGAAAAACGTTGAACATTTTTTTGTACATGATACACAACATTGACAGCGATGACTTTTATTTAGATCAAGTCTGAACATTTACTGATCCAAAAGTACAAAAACTAACCCCTTGAATATTTTTGGTAATGATTAAGAAATAGGCTTCAGGTTGATTGTGGGCTTTGTCAAGAAACAATGGATTGCAGTGAACCCACACCCTATCCATTTTTCTGGAAGAAATGGAAGCTTTATTTTTTCATTATCTTTCGAAAATTTTCAACAATATTATGAATTAAATATGAGCTATTTGGACAATGGAGAAATATTTCAGGTTATCTGGTTTTTTTTTTATTTTCATCTGGTGCGAATTTAAAGAAAAAAAGAGTTTCACTGCAACATTTATTTTTATTGTTTTTTTTTTGTTTTTTTTGTGGGGGGGGGGGGGGGAGGAATAGGCGTTTTTAAATTTCACAAGTTGGACAGCTTTAGTAATGGTCGCGCACAATAAATTGTGCGCACAGAAAAAAACATCACAATTGTCAGAAACGAGAATGCATGCAGTCATTGTGATGGGTAAGGCGTCTTCCCTCGAAAATTGGCCTCGAAACGTATTTTCGAAAATTTATTGTTTTTATTTCGCTGGGGTGCATACATTGTGGAACGGAACTTCTGTTTTGGAAATGGTAATTCGTGGACGTTTGTCAGTCAGTATGTCACTTCGACATCTTAGGTTCGTAATAACTGAATGAAAACGACCTTTGCCACAATACGACCTGTGCGTACTTTCAAGTTACAACAAACGGACGTGTTGTTGATGCTTTTCATTTGGTAACTTTGTTCCAATAACACGCAGTGTTGGTTTGAAGTGAACAGCGTTTTGCACTTGCAAATGCAAAACAGATAAATCACGTGACAGAATACTCCGCAGAATCGAACAACAGCGGGACCCCAACAGCCAGCCAGCAGACGATGAAATCCAATGTGAAAATATGGGAACATTTAGCTTTTCGACAATGTCTGTCATTTAGCCAGCAAAGCAAACGACAGTTGGGTTTGTTTGGAAAAACTTTAATTTTGAAAAGCATGTTCAATAAATTATTTACAGTCTGCATGGAATGATCTAAGGAGAAATCTCGCATAACACAGTTCGCTTTTTAGGGGGCGTCATTCGATTTGTTCGCTTCTGAAAACGAGAGCTGGGGTTCCCCATGTTTTTACTTCCGGTTTCCGGTTTAGATTGGATGGCATAGCATTCCTTGTTTTTTCCAATTTCACGTACACGTTGTCTATTAGGCTTGCTTCAAAGCAGCCCTTCGGGCTGCTTTTGCGCGCACTATAATTCCAACATTTGATATCATTTATTGGGAAGGTCTCAAGCACGAAGTCCTACCTTACAAATGATGTCAAGTGTCGCGACTCTCAACAAATTTCGGGAAAATGTAGAAGCACATGCTCAACTAGCAAAGTTTCAGCTCATGGATCATCAGGTGTGAACCGATGGTCCATGAGCTGAAATTTTCCCAAGTGATAATTGTGTTTTTTAAAAAAGAAAACATTCTCATCGAGTGGAAAAACACTTATTACATTGTGTTCAGTTTACATATACATGTCGCAGTAACACTCGGCCGTGGAGGGTGGATTACAACTAAATGTGTGTGTGTGTGGTGTGTGGGGGGGGGGGGGGGGCGGGTAGGGGGTAGATTTTCCACCAGGCGATTTTGAACAATTCTCTACAAAGAAAGCACGTGGAGTAAAATTCAATGCCCAAATTATATTGCTGCCTATTACTGAAACCGATTGAAACAATCTTGCCAGCAAACAGCCCTTTTAGGGCTTTATTTATTTATTTATTTATTTATTTATTTTTTTTTTGCGAGGTGGGGGATTTGAAATTCCAGAAGGATAACCAGATACCCCATATATCACACACGGCATCCTATCTCCTTGAGGGCTTGATGGATGACTCCTGGTTATTCCAAACTATACTGGCGGAGCTTTCTCCACACCTTTTTTGTAACCGCTATGGTCAATATACCGGGGCTGCTACCAAACGGGCGTTGCTGTTTGGTTTTCTTTTCTTCTCTATCAGTCCCAATTTCCTTCATTCTTTCATCGCAACCGATTTGTGAAACAGACAGTGAGATTGGGAGGGCGCACGAGAGATAGAGAGAGAGAGAGAGAGAGAGAGAGAGGGGGGGGGGGGGGGTATGTGAACGTGTAACTATCAACCACGGACATTTAACACAATCTAATGTGAAATAATCTTATTAAACTGTTACTCTTGTACTTTACGCCATGTAAATGGAAAAAAAGTAATGAAAGAAAATCTATCAATCAAATCAACACCCCACTAATCTCCTCATTCATAATCATGTGTCACCAAAGCGTAAGCCAATTAATTAGCTAACACGGCGTCGGGTCAGCTACACTTTTTAGTGTGTTTGAAAGAGAAAAATGTCTTCTAACATCGTAAAATAATATCGTACAAACTTCTCCTTTTGCATATATACTTCGTATCGTCCCCAGAGTATACTCTCCAAATTTCATAGAAAACAACCAACAAATAAATGAGAAAATAATAATTTAATTCCCGACTACACTTTTTCTCCGACACGGACATGGACTACACTTTTTAGTGTGTCCCGTCAAAACATCCCCAAATGTTTTGGTCAAAACGTCCACAAATAGTTGGTCAAAACGTCCCCAAAAATTAGTCAAAACGCCCCAACAGTTGGTCAAAACGTCCCCAACAGTTGGTCAAAACGTTCCCTTTGTTGTTTCTTGACTGGACCCATTGAAAAAAACTTGCGATGTTATTTCAAAACAAATTTATTGTTTTACAAAACATTAATTATAAATATCCCCGCTCCTGTCAGGCCGATATTTATGTGTGCCTCCCCTAATTTCGCGCGTGCCTTATGAATAGAAAACTCTTATTAATACCAGTGCCGGGGAAATGGAAATTTGGACCCCAGGGTTAATTCTGTCACAGATCTCTTTTCAAAAGTGTCGGGATACTGATGCAGATGCTAAAGCAAGCACGAGCGTTGATTGGGTTGGACACGAGTAACGATCGATGATAGGGGTGGGGTGCCACCCCCCCCCCCACACAAATAAAATAAATCAGTTATAAATGGAGACTTCTGGTGGGTTTTGGTACCCAAAAATCACGTTATTTTTTTTTGGCCGTCGTTTTTAGCAGCGTGTTTTGAATTCTCAAGTTCATCAGTTAGTATCCAGAGATCTAGAATTATAGCTTTTAACTGCACAATTCTTGAAGTGAAAACTTTATTACGTCAAGTTGATTTAATAAAGTTATTACTTCAAGAATCACGCAGTCACAAATTACAACCGTTGGTCACGTGCAGAGCCCCGTCCACGATGCAGCCCCTTTCTTAGTCGTTAGCACAGGGGTCAGAAACTTGGAGGGGGGGGGGGGGGGGTAGTCGAAAATGAATGAAAGCCCGTATTTTAATTTTCGTTTGGTACATCCTTTGAAAAAACGTACCAAGTCCAAAAAATTTAAATACATTATTTGAGGTTATTTTTGGACGGGAGGACGGGCAGGCGTAAACCACTTGTTAACAGGGCCTATTAACATCTCAGTAAATAATTGCGAAATAATTCTAACATACGGCCTACTATGGCTTACACTACTACACTATGACACAACCTGAGATTATTTCGCAAGTATTTATTGAAAAGCTCCGCCCATGTTTGCATAATTAACTCAGTTTTTTCGCCAGACTTGCGAATGCTTACAAGAGTCACTCACCAGAATTTATGTTGGTCAAAATTTAATGAATTAATTTCAACGAATTTTAAAGCACACACGTACAGTCACTCACCACATTTAACTGACCATCCTGGTTTTTAACACTATCTTTGACTTGAACCAATGAAATAATTGTATAGGAATTAACCCTTTACCCAACGCAGACGATATCAAAATTTATTATTTTAAATATCATTTTTTCATATTTTTCAAAAAATTTCAACGAAACCATATCATGTGACCCCTCGTTGGAACGAGCTCGACGAGCTCGTTCCAACGAGGGGTCACATGATATGGTTTTGTTGAAATTTTTTGAAAAATAATATTTTTTCAACTGCTGAATTTGCATATTACGCGGGCGGATGCGGGCGATTCGTTGGGTAAAGGGTTAAAGAAGGCACAGAACAATAGACTACTATTATATGATATATGGAATTGCCAATCGAAAATCAACACGATGAAACGTTTGATTCAATTATTGAGAAAAAGTCATGACAAATTGGTGTATTGATACTTTTTTTCTGGTTTGTGAACTTTATGCAGCGTCATCCAGTAATACTATATAAATTATGAAAAGGTAAACTGATTTTTCCAGCTTGTAGGAAATACAAGGAATATTTAGATGATTTTTTCCCTGGATGAAATTTATTGCAAAAGGACTAAAAAACTTCAAACATTTCACTGCTGTTTTGGAATCTAGCGGGCGATGTTATGTCCAACTCACGATACATTCACAGGAAAATATTCAACTGACAATGTGATAATTGCGAGATTCAGCCCATAGTAGCGCTGTTCAGATCACAAAATGTACAATTTGACGCAAGTGCCAGCAAGGGATTATTACGCCACCAATTCGAACTGCTATTATTTGGCTGGCGACGATGATCAGAACATAGAAGTGGAAAATTATATTTGAAAACAAAAATATATTCACATCAACATACATTACAGTCGTCACAATTGTAAACTTACGAAAAAATAACGCCGAACTATATTAGTGACGTAAACACACCTACTAATCGGTCTTACGCTGTGACGGACAATTCGACGCTGTGATGTTTTGTTCGGGCGCCGTGACGTGTTTTTTGATGTGAAAAGTCATCGCTGCGGCTGATTTTATCAATTTTCATTCAAATGGAGAGGTAAGAAACACAGCTTTTTACTTTATCAGTTAGACTGATGTTTCCCAATCCCAACCAGCTTACTTTCACATTGCAGATATTATCTCTCTTCGAATAATAGGGCTCACAACATGCCTGGGTACAACTTCTGTGCATCGCCAATCGACTAAAAATCAGATACCAAGGTGACACCCCATTGGTCTGACGTCAGGAAATGGCCCTCGTAGCCTAAAAAATATCAATTCGATTTAAAAAAAACTTACCAAGACAGATCCCGGATGCAGAATAACCCCAACACAGCCCGTCAAAGTGAACCACTCAGTTGTGAAAAGTGGTAACCGCGCTGTGATGTTAATGGCAACCACGCTGTGATGTTCATCATTTCTTAACCCAAATGAAAATTAGCGATGTGAAGTTAGTTACTTATTCCTTATTTGACATTTTGACATTTTTCCCCCTCAAATCAGGAAAAATGGCACCTGCTGTAGGGTGGCAAAAATGAAGACGAGTTGATTAACATGTTGCCCGTCCACATAAGGCCTTTCTTTATGGGGCAACCAAGGCCCTAAAAGTGACAACCTCCCAGAAAACCTTCTAGATGGGCAAATCTGATCAAATAAAAGGCGTTGTAGGGTGGCACAAATGAAGACGAGTTGATGGACATGTTGCCCGTCCGAATAAGGCCTTTCTTTATGGGGCAACCAAGGCCCTAAAACTGACAACCTCACAGAAAACCTTCTAGATGGACAAATCTGATCAAATAAAAGGTGCTATAGGGTGGCACAAATGACGACGAGTTGACTGACATGTTGCCCGTCCGCATAAGGCCTTTCTTCATGGGGCATCCAAGGCCCTAAAAGTGACTACCTCCCAGAAAACCTCCTAGATGGGCAAATCTGATCAAATAAAAGGTGCTATAGGATGGCACAAATGAAGACGAGTTGATCGACATGTTGCCCGTCCGCATAAGGCCTTTCTTTATGGGGCAACGAAGGGCCTAAAAGTGACAACCTCCCAGAAAACCTTCTAGATGGGCAAATCTGATCAAATAAAAGGTGCTGTAGGGTGGCACAAATAAAGACGAGTTGATTGACATGTAGCCCGTCCGCATAAGGCCTTTCTTTTGGGGGCAACCAAGGCCCTAAAAGTGACAAACTCCCAGAAAACATTTTAGATGGCCAAATCTGATCAAATAAAAGGCGCTGTAGGGTGGCACAAATGAAGACGAGTTGATTGACATGTTGCCCGTCGGAATAAGGCCTTTCTTTATGGGGCAACCAAGGCCCTAAATGTGACAACCTCTCAGAAAACCTCGTAGATGGGCAAATCTGATCAAATAAAAGGTGCTGTAGGGTGGCACAACTGAAGACGAGTTGATTGACATGTTGCCCTCCGCATAAGGCCTTTCTTTATGGGGCAACCAAGGCCCTAAAAGTGACAACCTCCCAGAAAACCTTCTAGATGGGCAAATCTGATGTTGATTGACATGTAGCCCGTCCGCATAAGGCCTTTCTTTTGGGGGCAACCAAGGCCCTAAAAGTGACAAACTCCGAGAAAACATTTTAGATGGCCAAATCTGATCAAATAAAAGGTGCTGTAGGGTGGCACAAATGAAGACGAGTTGATTGACATGTTGCCCGTCCGAATAAGGCCTTTCATTATGGGGCAACCAAGGCCCTAAATGTGACAACCTCTCAGAAAACCTCATAGATGGGCAAATCTGATCAAATAAAAGGTGCTGTAGGGTGGCACAACTGAAGACGAGTTGATTGACATGTTGCCCTCCGCATAAGGCCTTTCTTTATGGGGCAACCAAGGTCCTAAAAGTGACAACCTCCCAGAAAACCTTCTAGGTGGGCAAATCTGATCAAATAAAAGATGCTGTAGGGTGGCACAAATGAAGACGAGTTGATTGCCATGTTGCCCGTCTGCATAAGGTCTTTCTTTATGGGGCAACCGAGGCCCTAAAAGTGACAACCTCCCAGAAAACATTCTAGATGGCCAAATCTGATCAAATTAAAGGTGCTGTATGGTGGTACAAATGAAGACGAGTTGATTGACATGTCGCCTGTCCGCATAAGGTCTTTTTTATGGGGCAACCAAGGCCCTAAAAGTGTCAACCTCCCAGAAAACATTCTAGATGGCCAAATCTGATCAAATAAAAGGTGCTGTATGGTGGCACAAATGAAGACGAGTTGATTGACATGTCGCCCGTCCGCATAAGGCCTTTTGTATGGGGCAACCAAGGCCCTAAAAGTGACAACCTCCCAGAAAACCTTCTAGATGGGCAAATCTGATCAAATAAAGAATCTGTAGGGTGGCACAAACGAAGACGAGTTGATTGACATGTTGCCTATCCGCATAAGGCTTTTCTTTATGGGGCAACCAAGTCCCTAAAAGCGACAACCTCCCAGAAAACCTCCTAGATGCGCAAATCTGATCAAATAAAAGGTGATATTGGGTGGCACAAATGAAGACGAGTTGATTGGCATGTTGCCCGTCCACATAAGGCCTTTCTTTATGGGGCAACCAAGGCCCTAAAAGTGACAACCTCCCAGAAAACATTCTAGATGGCAAATCTGATTAAATAAAAGGTGCTGTAGGGTGGCACAATGAAGACGAATTGATTGACATGTTGCCCGTCCGCATAAGGCCTTTCTTTATGGGGCAACCAAGACCCTAAAAGTGACAACCTCCCAGAAAACCTTCTAGATGGGCAAATCTGTTCAAATAAAAGAATCTGTAGGGTGGCACAAATGAAGACGAGTTGATTGACATGTTGCCTATCCCCATAAAGCTTTTCTTTATGGGGCAACCAAGGCCCTAAAAGCGACAACCTCCCAGAAAACCTCCTAGATGGGCAAATCTGATCAAATAAAAGGTGCTATTGGGTGGCACAAATGAAGATGAGTTGATTGGCATGTTGCCCGTCCACATAAGGCCTTTCTTTAAGGGGCAACCAAGGCCCTAAAAGTGACAACCTCCCAGAAAACATTCTAGATGGCAAATCTGATTAAATAAAAGGTGCTGTAGGGTGGCACAATGAAGACGAGTTGATTGACATGTTGCCCGTCTGCATAAGGCCTTTCTTTATGGGGCAACCAAGGCCCTAAAAGTGACAACCTTCCAGAAAACCTTCTAGATGGGCAAATCTGATCAAATAAAAGAATCTGTAGGGTGGCACAAATGAAGACAGGTTGATTGACATGTTGTCCGTCCACATAAGGTCTTTCTTTATGGGGCAACCAAGGCCCTAAAAGTGACAACCTTCCAGAAAACATTCTAGATGGCCAAATCTGATCAAATAAGAGGTGCTGTACGGTGGCACAAATGAAGATGAGTGGATTGACATGTCGCCCATCCGCATAAAGCCTTTCTTTATGGGGCAACCAAGGACCTAAATGTGACAACCCCCCAGAAAACCTTCTAGATGGGCAAATCTGATCAAATAAAAGGTGCTGTAGGGTGGCACAAATGAAGACGAGTTGATTGACATGTTGCCTATCCGCATAAGGCTTTCTTTATGGGGCAACCAAGGCCCTAAAAGTGACAACCTCCCAGAAAACCTCCTAGATGGGCAAATCTGATCAAATAAAAGGTGCTATTGGGTGGCACAAATGAAGACGAGTTGATTGACACGTTGCCCGTCCGCATAAGGCCTTTCTTTATGGGCAACCAAGGCCCTAAATGTGACAACCTCCCAGAAAACCTTCTAGATGGGCAAATCTAATCAAATAAAAGGTGCTGTAGGGTGGCACAAATGAAGACGAGTTGATTGACATGTTGCCCGTCCGCATAAGGCCTTTCTTTATGGGCAACCAAGGCCCTAAATGTGACAACCTCCCAGAAAACCTCCTAGATTGGCAAATCTGATCAAATAAAAGGTGCTGTAGAGTGGAACAACTGAAGACGAGTTGATTGACATGTTGCCCGTCCGCATAAGGCCTTTCTTTATGGGGCAACCAAGGCCCTAAAAGTGACAACCTCCCAGAAAACATTCTAGATGGCCGAATCTGATCAAATAAAAGGTGCTGTGCGGTGGCACAAATGAAGACGTGTTGATTGACATGTCGCTCGTCCACATAAGGCCTTTCTTTATGGGGCAACCAAGGCCCTAAAAGTGACAACCTCCCAGAAAACTTTCTAGGTGGGCAAATCAGATCAAATAAAAGGTGCTATAGGGTGGCACAAATGAAGATGAGTTGAGTGACATGTTGCCCGTCCACGTAAGGCCTTTCTTTATGGGGCAACCAAGGCCCTAAATGGGACAAGCTCCCAGAAAACCTAGATGGGCAAATCTGATCAAATAAAAGGTGCTGTAGGGTGGCACAAATGAAGACGAGTTGATTGACATGTTGCCCGTCCGCATAAGGCCTTTCTTTATGGGGCAACAGTAGGTAATAAAGGCCGATTCGGGACCAAATGTACAAGATTTCGTACATGTACACGTACATCGATGTACACCTCCATAGGATTTAGTGTTAAAATCGTGTACAGGTACACGATTTTGTCGTTTTTTTGGTGGTCCCGAATCGGCTTTGCCGATTCTACACCACTGGATTCTATATACAGAGTGAAAAAATGTATGAAATTTTAAGGAAAAATAGGTCTATCGTCTGGTCCAGAATCGGCAAATGGGTTTCCCCCATAGGATTCAGTGTTAAAAATCGCAAGCAAAAACATGTTGCCATTTCTGGATCAGCGTCGAAAAGTGGTCTGCCAATTCTGGACCATCCCTGTCTGTACACGATTTTAACACTGAATCCCTATGGTGGCGTACATGGAAATCCATTTGTGGATTTTACATCAGAAATCGACTCGTGTATGGTACACGGAAAAGAGGTGGTCCCGAACCGGCAAACCCACTGCCACGATGAGAGTAAAAACTGACACTCATGTTTTTGTTGTGATTGAATGAAGGTTTTCGTTCAAAAGAGTCGACTATAAATATGAGTGTCAGTTTTAAAAGAGTTGCGTGAATGAAAGGCTTTCATTCAAAGGAGTCAACTTTAAAATATGATCTGTAAAAATAGACATTCATGTTTTGTTTCAATGCAACGAAAAAAAATTGAGTTTAGAAAAATTAGGAAAAAAATCAGAGGTTAAAAAATCGTTTGTTCGCGTTTTGTCACTGTTAATTTGTGAAGTAAATCTTAATAAAATACTTTATGGAATGTTTCAGTAAATTGATACTCATGTTTTTGTTGTGGTGTGAATAAAGGTTTTCGTTTTTAATGGATCGTTTTAATAATGGATAATAAAACGCATTTTTCCACTCAATTAGGTTTGAGTGGTAAATTTTTAATATATTCATGATAATGATCGGAGATGTGAATGAAATCCTTTTAACGTTAAATTAGAAAACCGGTTTCTTTTATGTGCTAAAATTTTTTTTAACTGTCTTCAAAGGTTCTCTCTTAATTCGACCTTGAGTGAATGGTTTTGATATATGAATGGAAATTCCTTTTAACAAACGTAAATTACTCTCAAATGCGTTAAATCAGAAACCGGTTTGTCATGTGCTTAAACTTTTTCAAACTTTTCAAGTTTTCCCAATTCAATCAATACTGAGTTGAGATATGAATTTTTTAGTTATTATATTAAAGATAGAAGATTTTTATTAACTTAAAACATAAAAAAATAATTATACATTTAATTTTGAAAATAATAAAATAACTTACATTAGCATACTCAAAGGAACATTAACAATTAAAAAACGAAAAACGTTTTTACAGATGGATTCTAGATGCCAAGATCAAATTTTAGGCGAATATGAACGAGCTAAGAAGGGCATTCAATCGGTTGACAGAAGCAGACATCTCGGAGAGATGGATCTCAGATGCGAAACCACAAAAATATTTAAACCCGTAACGGAGGGTCAAGAGTGAAGCAAGAAGGAGATAGTCGAAGAATTGAGACCTATAAAAGAGAGTTCTTTGAGAATGGGTTCGTTGCCTGGTAGTTTTGGAAATCGATATTCCTTTCAATCAACACCGGATTACGTTCCCACGGGAATTCAAACAGACGTGAGCGACAATGCAACTTCAATTATCACCACTGATAGCGTCGCGTCGTCTGAGGATGGTGGTAAGAGAGATCTGTTGTATGGATTTTATAAGGATTCGGATGGTAGAACTTTTGTTGGTGACACAGAAGTGGAAATAGATGATGATGAATTAACCGTCGGCTCGAATAGGTACGAATTAACTTCTGGACTGCGCAAATTGCTCCTTTACGACAAGCCTAGTGATTACACAGAACAGGATTTCGACAATTATGGCGACATTCTGTTTCAGACCCTCGCCATGAAGAGAAATAACGATGCCAGAGAGACGAGACCCAAAGCCAACAGAGGTTACAAGTGGACGAAAATAGTGAAATGCATATGGGATATGAATAAGAAGTTCGTTGAATCGGTGACTGGTAAAGGGGTGAAAACCACTTTTCTTCCGAGCGATTCTGACGCTCTGTCTCAGAGATTGAGATTGTTGATGGCTAGTAGACGTGCTGGTAACACAGGGTTAGATAATGAAATAGTTACTATATCTGACGAATTGTTAAGACAGAAGGTTTTGAGTAAAAACCATTATAAAAGGCTGATGAACGAATTGAAGGATTGATGTATATGTAATAAGTAGAGAGAAACAAACAAACAAACAAAAATATATAAAATAAAAACAGTAAATTTTACACTAGAATAATAAAAGTATTTAAACAACAAACGATTTACCAATGAAAAAACAAAATATATTATAAAATAAAAATATGGTGGTGATAAAGAACAGGGGATATGTCAGAACTTACATTCAAGGTGGTTCTGGCATCGTCGATTCTATAATGCGAGCGTTCACGAGCGATGTGGGTAGAAAACTCGCATGGACCGCATTTGAGGTTGGTAAGAAGATGGCTTTGGATGCTGGTAAGAAAGCCACTTCCGAAGCCAGTGGTAGGATAGCTTCTGTGGCTGGCAAGAGGGCAGCCGACGCGTTGATCGACAAGTTGATCAGTCCACCGGTGAAGCGAGCTGCATTAGAGCGAATGCCGAAAAGTTGGAAAGATTTTAAGGATGCTGTGGTACCCATACAAGATTTAGCCAAAATGACGAGTGGATCCAGATTGAAGAGAAGTCGTGACGGTGTAATTTTCTTCACGAAATGGAAGCTCATGGAGAAAAAAAGAGTAATCGACGGAGAGACGTTGGAAGAAAAAACGAAATCCATTCGTAGAAGCATACGTTTCATCGACAGTTTTAAATTCATGTCGACCGCTTTGGAAAAATTAGTCAATAACATGAGTAAGGATAAATTTAAAATCACGAGCGAACATTTCAGAGAACGAGAAGACGTCATGTTGAGGAAGGGAGTCTATCCTTACGATAACATGAACGATCTGAAGAGATTCGAAGACACCACACTACCTTCGAAAGAAGATTTTCATTTGAAATTATATGAATCCGACATTTCCGACGACAATTACGAACACGCCAAAAACGTGTGGAAATCATTCGATATGAAAACCATGAGAGATTATCACGATCTCTATCTGAAGACCGACGTTCTGCTCTTAGCAGACGTGTTCGAAAATTTTCGAGACGTCTGTTGTCGATATTATGATCTGGATCCCGCTTGGTATTTCACCGCACCCGGTCCGGCGTGGGACGCTCTGTTGAAGACCACCGCAGTCCAATTGGAATTATTATCCGACGTGAACATATTGCTCATGTTCGAAAGGGCTGCGAGAGGTGGCGTCTCAATGATCTCCCACAGATATTCTGCAGCTAACAATCCCTACATGAAAGAAGGTTTCGATTCGAAACGATCGAATAAATACATACAGTATTGGGACGCTAATAATCTGTACGGTTGGGCTATGAGTCATCCTTTACCGATTGGAAATTTCGAATGGGTGACAGAACCGGAAGAGATGCAAAAATGGAAAGACTATCCTAACATTTTAGAAGTCGATTTGAACTATCCGGAAGAATTACACGATCTACACAATGATTATCCGCTGGCTCCTGAACGAATGGAACCGAATGAAGGAGACGAGGAAAAACTCATTCCCAATTTATTTAACAAACGTAACTACGTCGTCTACAGCGAGAATTTGAAACAATACGTTGATTACGGGATGAAATTAGTCAACATACATCGCATCATTCGATTCGATGAAGAGCCTTGGATGAAAAAATACATCGATCTCAACACGAATCTCAGAATTCGAGCTGAGAACGATTTCGAAAAAGATTTCTCCAAACTCATGAACAACTGCGTGTATGGTAAATTGATGGAAAACATCAGGAAGAGAACCGACGTTCGACTCGTCACGTCTGAGAAAAGAGCTAAAAAATTAGTGGCGAAACCCAATTACAAACACCGAACCATATTCGACGAAAATCTAGTGGCCGTTCACATGCAAAAGACGCACCTGAAGGTTGACAAACCGTATTAACACGGACCGATGATCTTAGATATCAGCAAGCGATTGATGTACGAGTTTCACTATGATTACATCAAACGAAAATTTGGTGATAAAGCCAAACTACTGTTCACTGACACGGACAGTTTAGTTTATGAGATAGAGATGAAAGACGTCTACCGAGATATATCTCCGGACGTGGCCGCGTGGTTTGACACTAGCAATTATCCCGTCGATCACCCATCCAACATTCAATCGAACGACAACAAGAAGGGGTTGGGTAAATTTAAGGACGAGAGCGGCGGTAAACAAATCGTCGAATTCGTGGGCTTGAGACCCAAACTGTATGCTTATCGTCTAGAAGATGAAGAGATCAAGAAGTGCAAAGGGGTTAAAGCATACGTAGTGAAGAAAAACATCTCTTTCCAAGAGTATAAAGATTGTCTGTTAGGAAGTGGTCCGGTGTATAAGACTATGAAATTGATTCAAAGCGAAAATCATGACTTGTATACCGAAATAGTCAACAAGATTTCGCTGACGGCCGACGACGATAAGAGATTCGTGTTAGATGATAAAATAAGCACTTTGGCACTCGGACATTGGACTTTGGATCTAATTAGAGACGATATGATTGTAGATGATAAGATTCCAGATATGATTGTGGATGATAGGATTCCAGATATGATTGTGGATGATAGGATTCCAGATATGATTGTGGATGATAGGATTCCAGAAAATCAAGAGGAATTAGATGGATTCGAAATGATAGAAATCGATAGAGACATCAAGAGAGTTAGTTTAAAAAGAAAAATAAAAAAATAAAAAAAAATAACGTCATTTTAGTGAATTATAATAAAATAAATAAATAAAAAAAAAAAAAATATATACGCATTTATGAATAAGAAAATAGAGATATCCGTAGAAGGTGTTGTCTTACCTAACGAACCCCTATCCAACATCGATCTGTCGAATGCGGCAAAAGATTTGAAAATCAAAGATTTTCTAGGTGTGTTTTCCAGAGATGCCTTGCCGAAGAGAAGACCTCGACAATCGGAATGCAGAATTTTAAATCTAGATGATTTATCGGGTGAAGGCACTCACTGGGTGGCATGGTTCAAGAACGGGAGGAAGAATTATTATTTCGACAGCTACGGAATCTCGCCACCGAAAGAAATAAAGAACTATTTCAACAAATCGATGGTTCGTTACAACACGGAACAAGTGCAATCATCAGATCAAGTGTTTTGCGGTCACCTCTGTCTCTACGTTCTCAAGAGATGGTCTGAAGGAGATCAGTTTCAAGACATTCTCAATGATTTACATTAGAGAGAGATTTTTTTTATAGTATATATAAAGATAAAAAAATTATTTTAAAAAATTTTTAATCGAATAAAAACGAAAAATAAAAATAAAATAATTCATTTTTTAATAAACTGCGTTTTGAAATATATTTTTTTAAAAAAACAAAAAATCTCAAAACAACATGCCAGTCGATAAATTTAGTAGAAGTGACGATGAAAAATTCAACCTAAGAAAGAAGAGGAAGACGTTCGAAGTCGGTGATGGTTACGACGTTGCCAACTTGGATGAACGTTACGTTCAGAGATACCAACCTTGAGAGGAACCTTTGAACATAAACAATAAGAAGCTCTACAATCTTCCCGAACCGATAGATCTCGCAGATGCTGCGACTAAAAAATACGTCGACAGGGGGAACGCCGATTTCGAACGAATCATGCTAGATAATTACGTGGATAAAACCTGAAATCCGAATGTTTGGTGAACGTCATGAATCCCATAGATCGCACTGATGCCACGACCAAGAAATACGCGGATGACTCTCAAGCGAGATTCAGTGAACACCTGAGAAATAGATACGTTCAGAAAACGATGCACTCGGAATTGAACGCCAATTCTAACAAGATAACGAACGTGGCCACTCCCATGAATCCCAAGGATGTAGCGACCAAACACTACGTAGATCTGGAACAGAGAAAGTCTGACAGACGAGAAATGAAATCGGATCTGAATGTGGGATTGAACAAGATATTGAATCTGTCAAAGGTCGACGACACGGATGCAGACTCAACCGCGGTCAACAAAGGCTACGTAGATTCTGCCGTGATACGCTCACAAGAATACCTAGAATCACAAGTGGACGATCTCTACCTGAACAAACAATCTGGCGGAACCATGGAGGGTGGTATCGACATGAACGGTGAGAATTTATTCGGACTCAGTCACGATCCCGAATTCGATTCCAGCACAGTCAGCAGGAAGTACATGGACGACAACTCAGTCTGGAAGAAGGGCGACATCATGGAAGGTAAACTAGACATGGGTGGACACGCGCTCACGAATCTACCGGATCCCGTGAACATGACGGATGCCTGCACCCTGATTTCAGTGGTGGAGAAAGTCAAATATGCTAAATATGTGGGCCGAGGAGGCCGGCACCTCAGATGAGGGAAAAGCTGAGTGGTCTTTCGGAAATGGAGGTAGCGGTTCGAAACATGGTCAGGTGGGATATCCCATGGCGCTGGGAGGTGAAATCCTTTGAATGAGTCTGGCTTCCTCAGATTTGAATAACAGAGCGGTCGTCAATCTCATGGTGAATGGAGTAGAGAGCGATAAGAGATACAGCGTCGAAAAGACTGAGAATCAACACGTGAATGTTAGCACGTTCGGCACGCCTCTCAAAGTGAACACCGGAGACAGGATTAATTTCGTCACAAAAACCAATAATCCCGAAGCCGCCACTTCCGTGGTGAGTCTACTGATCGAACTAGATCCTCTGAACAAACAGTGAACGCGTGGAAAATAATGAATTAAAAAAAAACAATAATGTGTGATTATTAAAAAACAAAAAAAAACAAAAAAAAAAAAGTAATGAGATATAGAGAGATGTTCAATCTCTCTAGATCACATTACTTTATTTATTTTTTTTGTTTTTTTTTTTGCTTTTAATAATAACTCATTACCTTTTTTTTTTTTTTTTTGTTTTTTATTTTTATTTTTTTTCACACACTCGTCTCTCATCGAATGATCGACATCTTATTTCCATCCGATTCGAATTGTAATTCTCTGTCCAACAGGACCAGGCAAAGGCTTCGGTTTTTCTCGGCATGTTCCTATCGAATTGCATCTTGATCTGAATGTCTAAGACGCTACTCTTGAGTTGTTCACTCTGTTTACTGACGTCGAATACGAACATGGGATACATCGACTTGTATTCGCCGGGAGATATGTTAGGATTGCTCATCAATTCATCTAGACTGTGATACTTCTTTCTAAAATCAGCGGCGTCGTCGTACAGTCTGCAGAAATCGTTCTTGTCGAATGACGCATTGTAATCGATTGCTGGATATCTCGTGACATTCAGAAACACTTGCATGTTTCCAAACTGCAGTGATCGAACAGCGACGCATTCTTTTCCTGAGACCCGTCCCTATCGGTCTGAAACGCAACCACAATGAAACGCAGTCTCTCGGAAGTGAATTTCACCGTCTCCAATCGAAGTGATTCGTGGAGAGAGGAATGCTAGCCGTGTCGCACTGTCTCATTCTAAATCCCATGGGTAATTTACTCTTGGATTCTATGATCTTGTAGAGACGCGCTTTCTCCACGATCGAAGGCTCCACGTGCGGAACGAACCACGATATCTTGTGTAGAGTTATCTTACCCACATCAGTCGCAGTGAGTCTCACTATTGCGTCATCGTTTCCTTTTCAAATCAACGTCAGATTGTGTTTGAATCCGTACATGATCTTGTTGTAATCGTCCGCAAATCTGAAGATGTGTTTCAAAGGTATCCTGAACGAAAACGTTCCTTTAGGTCTGGACGTCTTGATGACGTAGTCGAATATCGCAGCGGCGCCTGCGCTAGCAGGGCCTATGGTGTCTTTCACCCGCAACTGATTAAGTCCTCTGGATTTCGAAAAATCATCAGGATACGTCAAGAGTCCGAGCATCGTGGTGGCCTCACCGGGATGAAACACACATTCTATATCTTGTCTGGATAGCATGTATTTTATGTTACTGAATAGATGCATGATGCCATTATTGGCTAGAGTAACCGTGTCGTCGCCGGCGTAGTCGCTCCCATCTTCCTTGGTGAGACGTCCCTGCACCACTATGTAACTCTTGCTAGGATGTACAAATAGATCTTGAGTTTCGACGCTGATTCTTATCTCTCCCGCATTGTTCAAACTCGTCCCGGTTACCGGTTCATATTCGTGAACCTCATATTCTTGAATACTTTCATCTTTCACTATGCTTTGTGCTATATCTAGTATATTTGTCATTTTAATGGATTTTTAGTTGGTTTTTTTTAGTTTATTAAATCAGTTGCTTTCTTTATCTAAAAAAATAGTTTTTAATTATTTTTTATTATTATTTTTTTCTCTCTTATATATATATGTGTGTAAACAAGAAAATGTTAAAGAGTGTAAATAAAAAAAAATTTTGTGTTCTTCATCAAAACTTCGTCTTCTGTAATTGTTGTTCGTAAAACTTTCCGATGATCTCTTCTCCATCCAAAGCTTCGATTTCGTAAGTCACCGGATCGGTGTAAAATATTTTGATGATCACGAAAATTTCCGAGGTCCATCGAGGAGTATAACCCTTTTCGAAGTGCTTATTATAAGCGCAGATTCTCACTCGATCTCTGACCGCAAATTTCGGTGTTCTAGACTTCTTCCTGATCTTAGATCTCTCGGGATATAGATTCGCGTAGACCCGTTTTTCGTTTCGAGGATCGCTAGCTTCCGCGGGAGTCATCTTGATCAATCTGTGTCGCGTGTTTTTGTAATCTTTGACCAGACCGTTCAGAGCGTATATGTATTTCTTGGTCGAATTCGCCGTGAAGTATCTGTACATCTTCTCCTTCATCGTTCGATTCCAACGTTCCACCACGCTGGCTTTCTCTTCGTTTTCGATCGAGTAGAGGTCTACCAATCGACGAACGTGCTTGTTGTAGAATTCCTTTCCCTTGTCCACCCACAATTTACTCGGTTTTCGAGAAGACGAGTCAAACACACTCTTCAGAGCCTCGGCGACGCAAGGTCCCGATTTATCCTTCAAAGCTCTGATCCAACCGTATTTGGAAAACACGTCGATGACCGTCAATAGATATTTGACGCCCTCGTTCCACCTCGAAAACGATCTCATGTCGACCAAGTCGGCAGACCAAATGTCATCCAGACCCTTCACGAACACCCTTCTCTTTCGAAATTTACGCACTATGGGTTTGTGTAACTCCTCAGCCAATTTGCTCGTCAATAATCGTTTCTTCTTCTTTTCAGATGCGCTTTTTTTTTTTTTGAACGCCCCATCCAAATCGATCAGATTGCTGACCAGCGAACTTCCATCTTCTCTCTCCTGGTCGGATTCGATATGCCTCTCAATCTCCCCAACATGTTTTTGTCACAGACGTCGTTGCAAGTCTTGGTGTCGGGATGTCCAGCGTAGCACAGATCGTGATCGTATGCGGCCGTGTCCACCCTATTTACGGGTTTGCTCCAAGATTTGGGAGTCAGATCGGCATTGAGTCTCTTGTTCAATTTCGTTCCGGGTCCCGTGAAACTGTGACCGGGCAGATGCATTTCGAAAGGTAGATTGTTGATCATTTTATTCATGATGCCTTTACCTTTGCTCGTGTTCTTTTGTTTGACGAATCGAGTCTTGATAGAACCACACATGTCGCAAATTCCGCGAAGCATCTGTCTGTCGTTTTTAGTTCGCACTTCTCTAGAATTACTCGTCTCGGTAACTCTCTTACACTTTACGCAATACATTTTTTAAGAGTTATTTAAATTAATTTCGTTTTTTTTTTTATTTTATATATAAATTTAATATTTTTTTTTTTTAAAATTCTGTCCTTATTATATATATATATATTTTTTTTTTCAATCGCTGCTCTTGAGTTCTATCATCGTACTGAATTCCTCCCTGGCCTCTTTCCTCCCCTTTTCCACGAGAGAATCCTTCATCTCTTCCTTGATGATCTGACGAGTCTTGATTCTCACAGCTTCTTTCATGGCATCAATATCGCGAAGTATTCTCCGTCCGATATCCTACCGTCTTTCAACGCCATAGAGATCATTTCGGATATCGTGTCGATCTTGGAGTCGGCCAAGACGCGAATCTTGTCGTGTTTCCTCGCCTTCAGATATAATTTCCTACTCAAAAAGTTTCCGAGCGTGCTAAACAATCCGGCGGCGAGAGCCACTACTTCTACGGTCAACACGACCGCAGTCGACAACAATCCAATGCCAGCCGTGTGTAAACCCATGGAACTCGTGATGAGTGTCATGTCGATCGCGTTGACGAATTTCACGAAACGCGAATACTTCTTCTTGAGGGAACAACGAGAATCTCTCTCTCGAGTCAGATACAATTGGATTCTACTGATTTGATCGATGCGATACCTCTCTCCTCTTTCTCTTTCTTCTAGCGACGGCGCCATCGGCAAAACGCCGTTCGGCTTCTCATCCTCATCGTCCACTAACGTCGGATACAATTTATTTCTGGTTCTCATTTTGTTTTTTTTTTTTCTTTCTAATATTAGATAAAAAAAAATTTATGTGTGTATTTATTTTTTTTTTTTATTTTCTACTCTCCCTTATTTTATATCAACGAAAAAAAAAATTAGACGTATGCTTCGTTCAGCAATAATTTCTTGATGCATCCCTTGTCTTCTAAAGTCAAACTTCTACGCGCCAATTTCAGTTCTTCCGAATCTGTGGGCCTGTCTCGATTCTTACAGAAGACTAATTGAAAAAAATACATGACGACCATATCTTCCCTTTCCATCGTCAGACACGAATGATTCTCGTGATCGAAGTCTAGATAATCCCGACATCTGACGCATCGTTCTAACAAGATGGGACGTAGTTGTTCGTTCACGCAGATTGCGTATGCTCTCATCAGCATGTTTAAAAGAAACCTCGCTCTAATAGTCTGAGAATCGCTCATGATTTACGTATTTTTTTTTTATTATCTATTCGATTTGATATATTTAATTTTCTAAATAACTATTTATTTATATTTTTTTTTCTCCCCTATATATATCAATCAAAAACGTGACAGCGGGCTCGTGAATTTCCAACACACCGACGACAACAACACTCTTCGTTCAGATCGAGTTTTTACGAGAATCGAGTGATCCGATCACTCGATCAGCTGAGTTTTTGAGAATTTCTCATAGTGGAGGAATTCCCCTAATAATGTCATAAATGGGAGAAAAAAACCCCACCGCCTCAAAACAATTGCGGGTTCTGGACCATCTGTCTCAACACAATTGCGGTTTCTGGACCGCTGGTCTAGAGTCCCCAAAACTGTTTTTTGATGATGACCCAGAATTTTTTGCTTTTGATCGCGTTCGCCAACCATGGATCGATGGGTCTGATCTGCGATGGGACGTCGACGAAAAATTACGTACAAGATACAAGTGAAGATGTACAATTTCACCCTTTTTTTAAAAACGCGCGTTCACCACGAGTATTTGAACGTTAAAAGCGCGATCTAGGAGTCACAACTGTACATGGGGGGGGGGGGGGGATTCAAGACCATGTACAGTTTTTGTGAACAAGCGTGTGATTTAACACTGAATTCCACGTTGGTGAACGCATCGTGTACGTATGCTGTACACGTACATGTACAAGTGGTCGTAAACTCTCAATTATTACCTACTTATGGGTATTCCCCCCACTTACGTCAGAAATGGGAGCGTCCAATAGTGGTCTGTTAAGTTTTGGAAAAATCCACTACGGGTATTCCCCCCACTATAGGTATTCCCCCCTCCCCCACTTACGTCAGAAATGGGAGCGTCCAATAGTAGTCTGTCAAGTTTGGAAAAATCCACTATGGGTATTCCCCCCACTTACGTCAGAAATGGGAGCACCCAATAGTAGTCTGTTAAGTTTGGAAAAATCCGGGTATTCCCCCCACTTACGTCAGAAATGAGAGCGCCCAATAGTAGTCTGTTAAGTTTGGAAAAAACCCGCCTCAAAAGCCGTTTGCCGATTCTGGGACACTGTCCCAGAATCGGCAACCCACCTTTTTGATGCTGTCTTAGAATCGGCAAAGTTTTTTTTTTCGCGTCACCAACGATAGATTGAAGGTCTAATCCGCGATGGGAACGTTGACAAAAATTTTAAGTAAAAAAAAAAAAGTGAAAAATGTACAATTTCATACATTTTTCACTTTTTTGAAAAACTTGTACATTCGACATGTTCGGCAACGGGTATTTGAACGTTAAAAGTGCGATCTAGGGGTCTCAAAATAATAGCCGATTCTGGGACACCCGACATTTTTGTGAACAAGCGTGTGATTTAACACTGAATCCTACGATGGTAAACGTCCGTGTACGTGTACGTGTACGGTACATGTACAACGTGTCCTTGAATCGGCAATTATCACCTACTGATGTCTTTACCCTTGTTAAATTTATCACATCTAATCATCACCTGTCGATTAACACAGGTCGATGGAAAAATATCCCAAGACAAGACCGCATTTGTAAGCTTTGCCCAAATGGGAAAGGTTGGGGACGAGTATCACTACGTTATGGAATGCCAAAGGTTATACTATGAAAGAAAAATTTACCTACCCTCCTTTACGCATAGACTTCCTTCGGCTTTTAAATACAGAGAGCTCTTCTCAAGTAAAAATATTACAGTCCTTCATAAATTATGCCAATTTATTAGAGTTGTTAATGTTCTGACAAGATGAGCATTATACATAAAATGCACGAATCCACCAGTCTTTTCCCCGTTGATATCTCAGTTTTAATTTTGGTGATATGCACAGTATAAAACCCACCCAACCCCAGTCAGAAATCTGATGGGACGCGTTAATTGTGAATATCAAATTTTCTCTTCCCGGTCTGCAGCGGACATAGGGTATATGAGACATAATACCTGCGTACCTACCTTATCGTGATATGTTGAACATGGTGCCCTTTAAAGCATCCTTGTTTTCGTCTACTTTTCTTCTCCCAAGGGTGTGTGAGCGAGGGGTGTTCCATTTCAAACTAACGTTTAAATCTGACAGTTGTTAGATTATAGGTAACGATAAAGTATCTCTAAGTTATGATCAATTTAGGGTGAATTTTAAATCGAATAGAGGTACATTGGGGGTCTCTACAGTCTTGTGGCTCACCATATCGTCGCATAGGGGCTAGAGTGTTCTGTGTCACAGTTGGGCATCGATCACTCTAGTGACCAAGCGATGCTATGTCGAGAAGAAGTGAAATGCTGAATAGCTACTCGCGCGGACGTGCCACTGGAGTCGACGCAGTGAGTCGACTCCTGCGACATCCTGCAACTGTGGTTTCAGGCTGGAAGAGGTTTCAGTTTCTGGAGATGTTCTGATATTTTATCGATTTCTGTTGGAGTGGGTTTTATACTGAGGATGAGTCTTGCTGCCTTTTGGCATATCCTACTTCTATTTATATTTAGTAATATATAACAATTTATGCTGACTGCTATACAATATACTTTAATGTACACACACATATATACCTCTCACACCGCTTATGTGGTCAAGGAGAGTGAATAAATATTTGATTTGATTTGATCTTTCTAAGAATATGGTGGCCCTTATAAGGGCCGTTTTTACTAAACAAAAAAGGTTTAGTTCACCAAATTTATTCCATTTCTTGACATCCGTTTGATTAACGAGATGTTGTGATCCTCTTCCCCTAATCGTTGCATAATGATAGGTATCTCTCATAATTTTTCGAACAAAACAGTGTAAGGCTTTTTCAGCTTTATCAAGTGACAATGGTGAGATATTATCCACCCCAGCTTTTCTTGCCAATCTTCGCAGATTACTCCTTGGAATAGTATTGCGCTCCTCTCTCTCCATCTTCACTTCTTGTGGTGGAATAGTATTGCACTCCTCTCTCTCTCCTTCTTCACCTCTCGTCCCCCCACATTCACCTTCTAGTGATGGAATCTTTACCTCGATGGATAGCTCAATTATCATGATTGATGATAAGAAAATGACGTTGTGATATCTCCAGCAGTGTTTTATAGACAATGCGAGGATCGAAAATGCACTGAAGAACCCTCACGCGACAATTTTGATCGAAGTGCGGGAAGAAAATGTTGATAACAGACGTTTACTATCACAGCCGTCCGATGTCAACAATTTTTTCCGCACTCGATCAAAATTGTCGCGTGATCGTTCTTCGGTGCATTTTCGATCCTCGCATTGTCTATAAAATCTAACACGCATTCCAAACAATTTATTTTGAGACAACATGAAGTACTCTCTAGATATGAACGAATACAGAATGTGGAGGTCCGGGGAAATGTCTGACGCTGATTGGAATCGCCGATTAGAAGAAGAATCTATCAGAATAGAGAGAGAGAAAGCACGGAGACGCCAATTAGCTGAAGATATTTTCGGTTCTATGAGGAGAAGTGGTGGACCTCAGAAATACACTCGACAGTGGGGCCGGCAGCTTATTGATGAGTTGAAGACAGTTCTTAGCTGCCCGCGGTTATAAACTGGAGAAATACCGGGTGAAGAAAGTTGACTTGTATCCTGATCTTAATTGGCAGCCAGAAAGATAGTATAAAAAATGTGAGGTTAAATCCAATAACCTGTATCCAGATTTAAGTGAAATCTCATGAGGATTCCTAAAAAACTGGATACAAGTTATTGAATTTTAGCATGACAAAAAATCAGGATACAAGTTAAACTCATTCATCCTAATTCTTATTATCTCTGTCATTCTAACCTATCAATATTTTGTTACTCTCACAAATGAGTGTGATTTCAAAATGTGCCTTCGTGGCAGCCCTTATAAGGGCTACCCACAATATTAGAAAGAGATATCTTCTCATGTACACAACCAAGTCTTTGTTATAAAAAAGACAAAAAACAGTTCCCTTATCCTCCAGTGAAAACTTATAAGCCAAAAATGTACTATAAGAGCTGGTCATAAAGCATGGTGCGGAGCCACTATAGCCCCAAAATCTGAAACTTATAGCCCCAAGAAACTTATAGCCCCAAGAAACTTATAGCTCCAAGAACTTATAGACCCAAGAACTTATAGGGACAAACCTGAATGCACTGTGCCACCAGTGCATTCAGGTTTGTCCCTATAAGTTCTTGGGGCTATAAGTCTCTTGGGGCTATAAGTTTCAGATTTTGGTGCTATAGTGGCTCCCCTAACTACTGCGGAGTTTGAAACTCTTTCCAAAGTTTTGCAGTGTTCCGGCAATATATAGTTTGGTCAGGTTTCCCTGATGCCCGCAATATAGCTTAGAGCTTACCTTCGAAGCAAACAATGCAACAGATAAATAATTTTTTTTAAAAGCCAAAGAGTTCGCCATAAAAAAGCAATCGTATACGACACTGTCGACGGCGATTGCTTTTCTGTGACGAATTCCATATGATCATGCACTTAAAGCTTGAGATCTATTATATTCATATTTGTGGCATTTCTCAGTAAACGCCATGCGTACTTTATATTCAAATAGAATTTTGGCTCTCGACACTGGAAAACTAAGAAGCCTTCTTGAGTTAGACGAGTAAACTTATGTCAAAGGATGGTGGGAGGGAACCAGTGGTAATCGTGAAGACTTACAACAAGGGATTGTCAACTAGCATTTTAAATCGGGGAACCTAAAGCCTAAAACAGATGCCAAGAAGAAGAAAACACCTGTGCTTTTTCTCCAACCATGCAGGCCACATCCATATTTGCCGTTGTGCCCAAATTAGACTGATCTAAAGGTCTGAAAGGAGCTGTATGATGCGACGCCGGATGTGGGTAACTGCGCTAAACAAAATAAAATCTCTGGACCTCTTACTAACAACACGATAGACTCCTCCCCGTCGGTGCTGTGGCATGAGTAGAGCATGGAGCAATGTGGCGATTGGCGACTATTGTCTTACCAGGACCAACCAACCTTAGAGTTACGACGGGGAAACTATATGATATGACGCGCAAGTCATGTTGGAGGCTCTTCACTTTGGTGGAATACAGCACTGGATGAACCCTTCCCTTTAATCTGTCTAAATGGATGTTTTTCATACCTCTGTCGCAGCAGGACACCTAAATTCAAGTCGGTCGCTAGTCTTTGAGCTGCCTATACCTCATAGAACAGCTAACATAGATGTGTTGTCAATGCGGGGTATTTGCGGGTTTTTAATTTACACGCAATTCACAGGAACAGTTATCGTCGACGGAACGATTAATTTGCAGGGGAGGAAATTTCAACATCTGAACACGATTGGTGAACGTGCGTCCAGCTTCATGTTCAAAAAGCAATGGGCTGGTTGGTATATCGTCCCCTGAGTTCCAATGTGTTCTCTGTGCCAGTATTGTTTTCTCCTTTAGATGATAGTCCGATTGACAAGACTTAGTGTCTATAAAATGTTTGACTTTTCGTTGTTCACATAACGGTGCTCAATAATTCGAGTGGCAAGTCGAGTGGTTAAAAACCTTATTCTACGAGTGGTTTAACACTTTACCTAACATGAAAAGCAGACGACACTTGCAAAAAAAAAAATCTTGAATAACTATTTTTTTCATTTTTTGTCTCCAAAACATAGGTTATGACCCCTCATTGAAACGAGCTCGACGAGCTCGTTCCAATAAGGGGTCTTAACCTATGTTTTGGAGACAAAAAAAATGAAAAAATTATGAAACTTAATTGGCGATTTTTGGGAATAGCGCTGGCCGGTTTTGGTCGTTACGTTGGGTAAAGGGTTAAATCTGATTATCGACACTTGTACCTATTCGTTTTATTTATACCATGCTCTTAATAAATAATCGACTGTGTTACTTAAAATGGAGAAAAAACGACACTTTCTATCGCAAAAACACCGGTTTGTTTTGTTTACATCTGCACCTGTGGGCAGTTCTACCGGCTGCACGTGACTGCTTGATTGACAGCTAGACACACCGTCAAAGTTGATTGAATTTACCTTGCTTTTTCAGTCACATTATTTTTAACAATTCTTAAATTTTATTTCAAATATTTAATTGTATGTATTTTAAACTTAATAAGTCATTGCACGTAGTAGATAATGCCGCAAAACGTCGTATGTTTGAATGAAACGTCGCGAAGTGTGAATTTCTCGAAGTTGGCAAATTGCGTCATGTCAAAGGTCAAGTTGGATGAACTTCCGACTATAGGTGTAAATTTTTTTTAACCGCAGTAGAAGCTTTACACCGGTAGTGCGGTTAAAAGCTAAAATTGAACTGTTTTAACATTCAGGATTTTCCCAGGAAGTGAAATAGACGAGCATGGTATAAATCTTCTTTTGTCATTACAAATGTTACTGTCACTCAAAAAAACGGCTGTTAAAGTGGTATGCAAGGAGGATCTTTGTCTCAAAAGTTGGGGATATTATTCTGGCTGCTCGTCCAATGGACGATCCGATAAGCAGATACAAGGAAAGACGCCACTCGGTGCTCACCCCATGTTTTCTGAAACTCGATTTTTTTATAAGCACCGATACCAGGGTAATGGGTAGCCATATGTAATCGCGGATAATACATACACAGTATATATAGCAGCAGCTCCTGTGCGGATAATTTGTTGTATATAAGAAGTTATAAATTGGAAACCGACGACGAGATGGGGTATGATCCTCCCCAAATCGCAGCTATCTATGATTTAAATGCACAACACTGAGTGCTGCAGATCCATCCGCAAAAACTTGAGGTTCGAATCAGATATCCAACCAGACTTTTACCATTATGTTGATCAGTGCCTGAAGTCGATGCATGTTATTATTTATCACACCCTCCCTATACCTAGAGGTTATTACTAGGTAAGTTTCATATTGGTCGAGATATCAGCCTGAGGTACTTCATATCAGCCTGAGATATTACACCAAAACAAATAATTACAAAATGCTATCAGATCTGTTACAGTTTTCTGATAGAGTTATTGTTCCTGATTTTTTTCAGAATGTCCGACGTTTCCTCTTGTCCCAATTCAGCTATCCCAACATCTCGGCTTCCCCATGGGGGAAGCCGTAATGTTCAGATAGCTGAAGCATCTTTTCTCCCACTTCGACCTATCTCTGCTTAGTGCTTACGACTCTGAATCTTACTTTTGCGTAGAATATTCTCTCTCTTCTTTCTTCTCTTCCGCCACATAATCCTCACCCATTGCCGTCATTAATTCCTCATCATTCCAAAAGTCCACTTCAAATCCTCCTTTATAATTCAAATAACACCCGTTTTCTCAATTACGTTTTACGAGTAACAGAATTCATTGCAAGTAATGGCGGATCAAGGTGAACAACTGTGGCTTGGTTCATATTGGACGAGATTGGTGTCATGTCTGTCGAGTTTTAAGTCATATCAGCCGAGCTTGATAATGGGCAATTCTTGGAAAGAAAATCATATCTAATAAATATCGAAGTGTCAGTACTCCTGTGCGCATTTAGCACTCACTGTGCCCAAGAAAACAGCTTTATATAACTACTTGCATTTTACAGCAGCTCTAAATTAGAATCATTCTCCCTTTTGATATTGCCCACAAATGTCTGTATTTAGACCATCTATCGTTGAATAACCCTTTCCACTGCACCTTCGTTTGTCACACTGCGTCCCCATCAACTGGATTGAAATCCACAGTAGCTCTTTTTGTTTGACAACGTCATTAGAAATTCCTCCTTTGAATGCTTGTTCGGGTAAAGGCATTTATCTTACAATCAACATGTATTTTGTCTGTATTAACTCCTCAACTGTCGTGTATCCGACCCCCTGATACAGATGTTTGTATCAGGGGGTCGGATACAAGCACGTTCCTTTCGCGTGAGTTCCATTTTTTCTTCTTTTTGTTCATCCGTACGAATAAATAGTTCGTTATATATTCGTCTACATTCTTGACTTATCCCCAATATATTGTAAGATAAAATGATTATTACCATGATGTGGATGTACAAAATATGTATCCGAGTCTCGCTCCGGGTTCTAAGGGCAGATCACGACTCGTCTTCGACTCGTCGTGATTTGCCCTTAGAACCCGGAGCTCGACTCTGATACATGTTTTGTACATCCACATAATGGTAATAATCCCTATAGTCCAATAAGACGAAGGACAAGGTCTTGCACTGAAATCGTGCCGTTCACCCCAGTTCAAGTTCGAAAGCCATACTAAAGGCTTTTGCGGGTCGATGAGCCGTGCCCCATGCTAGATACAGCAATAAACATTTATGATGCGAATCCCTTAAATCTCGTGGATCACACAATCAAAACGGGCTCAAAATCTAGCATGGAATTGATAAGAAACATGCATTTAAAGTAGAAGCCACATCACTTCAAAGCAGTATCAAAGAATACATCAGCTGAGATACCTTAACCCTTTACCCAACGTAACGGAAAAAATCGGCCAGCGTTATTGTCAAAAAGCGCTAATTAATTTTCATTATTTGTCTGAAAGACATAGGTTATGACCCCTCATTGGAACGAGCACGTTCCAATGAGGGGTCATAACCAATGTTTTTGAGACAAAAAAATAAAAAAAAATAATTATTCAAGAATTTATTTTGGCAAGTGTCGTCTGCTTTTCATGTTAGGTAAGGGTTTAAGACGCTGGTGAACATGAAGAATTTGACGAAGGATCCAATTCACGAGAAAATTCAAGAGACTTCTAAACGTCTGTGTGAAGAAGGGGAGTATGAATGAAGAATCTCAGAAATATGCCTTGAAAGGAGAAAATTTCTTTTCGAGGACCTAATAGCAGACTACTGATTTGAAGTGGAAGGTAATAAAGATGAAGGAGAAGAGGATGATGAAGAATCCGATGCCGGGCCAAGAAGAAAAAAGACCCGACGCTAGATGATGCAAGAAAAAAAGTATGAAAGGACCATTTGTATAAAATAAATTCTTTTGTGTTCTAAATGTCCAAGTTTGAAGTTGTCTTACAAAATGTCAAGAACAGTTCTCAAATTAAAAAATGGCTTAAGCAAACAAATCTTCAAGAACGATGACTTTCAAGGAATTGGAACAAGTGATTTGTACGGTAGACGGAGTCAAGAAGAGAAACAGTAACCACCGCATATGTGTAGTGGCGACAAAGAAAACAAGATATGTGAAGATGCCTTATGTTGAGAGACAGATGTTGACCAAAAACCAGATGAAGAATAAAGATTCAAAGATCATTCAGAAGAACGGAGGCATGGACTTACTTGCTTGCAGAGCACCAGAAACAACTTCAAAGACTGGTGTTACCTCTAAAAAAAAAACGAAATGAAAAAGACAGAAGTTCAAGAGAATGAAGTTAAGGAGAAAGAAGTATCAACCAAAACTACAGACCAAACCAACAATGTTAACAAAAAGGTTTGAGGGACGAATCAGTCTGCAGATTACCAATAAAGCTACCATTCCAAAAATGGTGTTAGCACTCAAATAACAGAATAACCAAAGAATGATGTTTTAAGGGGCAACCAACACAGAAAGGCTGTTACTCTGAAGCATGAAGGCATGAACTTACCTGCCTGATGAGCAGAGAAATCACAGAAACCAACAAAGCCAAGTTACGTGCCTTCTAATAATTATTTATCAAGAAAAAAGACCTTGCCAGGGGAAAATATCAGGAAGAAACCAAGAAAGAAGATCTCTGGAGACAATAAGCGGCCCGTGATCAGACTGTTGTCCGACAACTCGATGACGAAAACCAAAGGGCTACATACTACTCGGAGATGTATATCACGTAGATGATATCATCGGCAATTGACTAAGAACTGTAAATAAACCAAGTGACTGTATAATGTGAACAATGTGATTATACAAGAGAACAGAATAAAAACGAATGAAATGTTATATACCTTCATGCTTTCTTTTTCTAATACCCTCTGAAACACCCTCTTACTGCACCCCACTTTTAGCACTTCTATCGTACAACCGACAGTAGTGTACCGGATTTGGGTACTTCAGTTTATATTCCTTATGTAGATGAAGAAAAAATAATAATAAAAAACACGTTGTTGGAATTACTCGCTAACGTCCAACTGGCGAACATTTCTTGTCGTTGGAATTCCTCTTCGAAATACAAGCTTTTAGACAGCCAAACATTACACCGACAGGATGCCGGTATCCCGTTTTGCGAGAAGAGTCGTACGAGGAGTTACGACAAAGCTATGTCGTAATTATGAGAAAGCTACGCCACGCCGTAAACACAGCATACTATGTCGCTATTACGGCATAGATAGATCTTTATTTTGCAATATACTAGTACATTGATTACAAAATAACATTACAACAAATAGGAACATAAGCTAATATACAGCATGGAAATGGCATAGCCTGTAAGGCTGTCTTCCTGCCATTCTCATAAAAAGAAAGATATCAAGTTTCTTTGGCATCAGTGTATCGAAGTGCTTTCCCCAAAACGGGGTAGTCTGATCTTTTATTTGTAATTCAAGGGGCTGGAATGTATTTGAGGATTAAGGGATGGGAAGAGGAGGATGAGATGCCAGAAGATTGCAGCTGGCGGATGACACACAGTCGGGGCACGTTGGGTTGTCACATTTGGAGTTAGGACGAGAATAATTATTCAAGGCTTTATCATTTAAGGACTTTTTAAATTTGGGTCTATTTAATTGCTGGATTTGTGGGTCCATACTATTCCAGGTTTTTGGGAAGGACTGTAAAGGCAGCACAGCAGAGAACTATGTTCTTGATTTGCGGGTATCTGATTTACCGGTTTGCCTACTATTAATTCCTGATAATTCCTGAGGGATTTCTATGTACTTGGAAGGCATCATCGAATGGCATGGGGAGTTTTTTGTTCGTCCAGTCGTGCACAAAGAGGGAGACGTGAAGGCTGTATAGATCACTGAATTTCAGAATGCCACAATCTCTGAAAAGGTGATCTGTATGGGAGAGATATGATTTTTTTTTTGTTATGACCCGGACAGCTCTTTTTTTGTAATTTTAGTATTCTACTGGTGTAGGTCGAACGTAATCACGACATACATAACTTATGTAGTAATTTCTACAGAGTAAATCGTAATTACTACATACTAATTCACATTTACGATATACTGTGTCGTAATAACGAGATAACATATGTCATGATTACGACATACTATAGTGTAATTACAAGTTAAGTACGTCATAATGACATATTTTGGATTTTTAAACATGGCAACCATAACCAACAGAAAAGATATAAATATAGAATATACCCAAAGTGGCTTGGTGTACCAAATGTTCACCACGAGTGGTGAACATTTGGTACACCAAGCTACTTTGGGTATATTTTATTTATGCCACACACCAAGCTACTTTGGGTATATTTTATTTATACCACGATCGTCAGATTATTCAGAGTCGCTATTATTTTTTCTCGAGTTTACTTAAAGTGACATTTATTCACAAAAAGGGGGAAAAAGATGTTTTGGATAACTATCGAGGGATCTCTGTCAGTAGCAACATTGGAAAGGTTTTCTGTAAAGTCCTGTATGGGAGACTAGAGGAGGTGATTGAGGAGAAGGGTTTTTGGGGAGAAATCCAGAATGGCTTCAGGAAGGGAAGAGGAGTTACTGACCATCTTTTCACACTATCCCAAATGATAGAATCCGCGAAAGCAAAATAGAAAAAGATGTTTATGGCATTTTTAGATATCAAAAAGGCATACGATAGAGTATGGAGGGAAGGTATGTGGCACAAGCTGGAGGCTATGGGCTTAGGAGGCGAGTTTGTTGGAATTATGAAAGCATTATATAAAGATGTACAGAGTGAACTTAGCCTGGGAAACATTACAACGAAACGTGTGCCTATGGAGATAGGCCTAAAACAAGGGTGTATCCTTTCGCCGATCCTGTTTGTATTGCACATCAAAGGTTTAGCAAATGAACTCCTGCGTAGCGAGGAGGGGGTAGCAGTTGGGGACTTGAAGATCCCAGGGCTATTGTTTGCAGACGATATGGTTCTAGTGTCAGAAAGCGAAGAGGGGCTAACGAAAATGCTGGGAATTGTTGTGAAATATGGGAGCAAATGGAGACTCGAACTTAATGAAAGCAAGAGTAAAGTTATACCTGTGGGCCGCAAAGTGGACCCCACTCGAAGGTGGAGAGTGTTTGAGTTCTGCATTCCGGAAGGGAGCAGCAAACTTCTCAGTGTGGGAGAGACAGGTGATTACGAGTATTTGGGAGTAAATATAAACATTAAAGGAAGAGGCATCTACCGGAACCACACAAATAGATTGATTCTGAAGGGGAAGCGAATCCTTAACCATATGAAACTTATAGGGAGAAACAGTTTCAATAAGGTTTTCGTGGGGAAAACCATTTGGGAAATGGTGGGGCTGCCAAGTATAACATACGGTACGGAAGTGGTACCCCTAAACCAGACGGCCGTAAAGAGCTTGGAAATCCTGCAGAACGATGCAGGCCGATGGATAACGGGGTCGAGTAATGCCGCAGCGCTAGAAGCAATCAGGGGTTAGCTTGGGTGGATGAGGATCAAGGACAGGATAGACCTGTTGAAGCTCGGTTATCTTAAGTATTTGGCAAATCTCCCCGACAGCCGATGGTGTAAAGTAATGTTCCTGAGAATTTTCAACTCAAATATCAAAACGGGGTGGATGGTCCAAGTGAGGGAGCTAGTAGAGAACTACTCATTGGAGATCTCGGGCCTGGACGTTGGGGCAAACCAGGGTAAAAAAAAGTCAGAGAATGGGTCATGGAGGATTGTAACCGTAATTGGCGAGAGGGGGGCAAATCAAAGAGGTCTTTGGGTGGCCTGCGTGATAAAGAGAAGCCAGGTTTTGAAGAGTACATTGATGGCACCTTTGGGGGGGTCACTGTTGTTTAAGCTGAGGTCGCGATCCCTGGAGCTGAGGGGAAAAATTGGGAAAGACGGTGAAAGGGAGTGCCAGATGTGTAACTTGGACATGGTGGAGACCCTGGAACACTTTCTTCTGGAATGCCCAAAGTATCAGTCTAAAAGAATGAGATTCACTGGGAGTATAATGGGGAAGTGGGATGGGAGAATGAAGGACATGTGGTTAGGGGGAGACTCAAAGGAGAGAGTTAATATGCTAATCGGAGAGATTGGGAAGAATGGGACAAGGGATATCATCAAGCAGTTCGTCTCCGAGTGTTGGGAGGAGAGGAGAAGCGTGGGAATAGGGAGGCAGTTGGGAGTACAGGGGTAACCATGGCCTTCTCGTCCGAGAACCGCGACAAATCAGCGGCTGGCCAAAGTGTTATTATTATTATTACTGCGCAGCAGGTGTACACATGTGCGAATCTGTTTTTGTTCACATGAGCACCGGTGGGCGGTACATCCGCTGTCAATTTTATCGTCGAAACGAAATGGAAAAAGAAACGCGCAAATCACGGGGCCTTTTTCATTTTAATAACTTAATGACATACTATTTCGAGTTATGGATGCTTTATTAACACGAGGAAACGCATGTTTGCTAGTTTTTGGTATCTTATGAGATAAACTCATTTAAAAACATAATAAGTAAGTGCCGCTTTCATTTTAATCTTCGCGAGGCGACGAGCGATAAATTTAGACAAGTTTGCATTCAGGTCGAGGTTACCAAAAGTCAACTTGAATGTAGTTCCACTGTAGGTGTAAATTTTAACTATTGAAATCCCATTGCTGGAGTGTTCACAACAGACACCACGGATGGTGTGTAAAGCTAAAATTCATGTCACAGGCTATTATACATAGTAGAATAGGTAATCATGATATAAATAGAGTTTAATTAGTTATCAACATAATAGTTTCAAACTTGAGAAATATCCAAATTATCTAACTTTTAACCAGTAACTCTCTGAATTATTGAGTGGATTGCCCTCATCTGAGCACCATCTTTTGTATCTGTAAAAAATGATACAAAGAATACGATAATAGTATTTATTGTATGACTAGCTAATTTAACCGCTAAATATCTTTACTGTTTTACGATCTTTTCCTAGTCCCCGGAAAATCCACAGTGTGGAATCCGATTCCATACCACTATAGTATGACGGACTATTTACGGATGCGTTCGAATCGCATAATTAGCTGTTCCGGTCGCAGAGAGTACGTTACTCCGATCTGGAATGGGTACGCTCGAACGGTGGTCAATTTTTTTAATTGTATTCATGATATTTTTTATGGTATTCATGCCCATCGGGGAATTCCCCAGAAGTGTGGCCCTGTTACAAAAATAAGTGTAAACAAAAATAGTACTTTTTTTTACTTCAATCCAATCTACCAAAAAAAAAAAAACGGTTGGGAGAATTGTTAATGCTAGCGTTGGCATGCGACATTGAACTATAAGTCATGTAATAAACCTTTTATCGCTACAATGAAGATGTCTGGGTCGACGCATCACGTCTGGTTGAGGAGGTCAGATCGCCAGGTCAAACGAGCAGCCGCAGGCAACCAGTTTGATCCGACGATCCAACCTCCTCAACTCGACGTGATACAACCACCCAGATCACTTCACTGTCGCGATCATATTTACTTTCTGGCTTTCTAGAAATAAAGTGCAATCTTGTTCAACAAATACCAAATATATGCAGTTAACAGGAAATTATGTCAGGTATAGTTAGTCAACCAGAATGCGCTCCCTGTTCCGTGGACTATAAAAGTCGTCATTTAATTCCAGTGTGAAATGAATGAAACTGTATAGAAAACAGATTGATTGTCTCCACGAGATCTCAAAATTTCCACTGAGGACTTTAATTTAGTACAATTGCAACTTGTGTTGCCAATCTACGTCCATCCCCCACCCCTAAATCCCCGGGTTACCACACCGGCTTGCCTCTCTACACATCGGTCAAGTAATTATAACTGATACGAATTTTCCCTTTGCAATCATGTTTGGAGTTTCCTGACCACCCTCCTTAATTTCCTTTTCTGGACAAAAAAAACCCAAATTGCATATCGGCTTTAATGAATTGATGGTTAAAAATCAAGCAACCGTTATCTTAGCGTTCTTAGTAAGATGAAGACAACAAGTCCTGTTTCTTGGTGAATAAATCTTTCAGGATTATTTATTTATTTGTTTATTTATTATTTATAATTATTTATTGGTGTTTAAGGTCACATACTTATGCACAATGGCTAATCGTGACCGTGACAGCTTTACGGGTGGAGGAAGCCGGAGTACCCGAAGAGAACCACCGAGCTTCGACAAGCAACTGTCAGCTCCACAACATTCTAACTCTGTTCAAGCTCCGCTCAAGCAGGGTTACACCGATTGAAGACATGTGCACCATCGACGTGTAGTACGTCTTAGTACACGGCGTCATCGTGCCCTCATGTAGACAACCGGGATAAAGTGCGTTGCCCAAGGACACAACGCGGGTCGTCCCGGACGGGGATCGAACTCGGGACCTATAGCATAGAAGTTCAACAGTCTCCCACTGAGCCACCGCGCTCCCTAATGTTTCAGAATACCCATTCGGACCTATTTTCGAAAATGGCGACCAACCTCCTCCATGAGGAGTCCCCATCTCAAAGCCTTGTATATCTTCTTTGTGTTGGGTACTCGCTAGTAGGAACGTGTCTTGGGGAGCCTATGTTGGGGACCCATATCCAGGGACGTGGCGAGAGAGTGGTGTGGTGTGTGGGGGGAGGGGGGGGGGGCATCCCAACATTCATGGCCAAAATTTCCTTTAATTGGAAATTCAGAGGGCAAGTTGTGAATAGTTGGAAATTCCATCTATCTCAATTTTAGAGCTTCTTTGGTGATGCTGATGTCTCCTTTACAACCCAAAATACCAACTCGGTTTCAAATCGGCAAAAATTCCAACTGTTACTATTTACAACTACAGTGAACGAAATATCGAGCTTCATAAGTACGCATGATGTCAGTCGGTACGAGATTTCTATAGTACGTTTACTTATCGTAAGAAAAAAAATTCTCGTAATGCACTTCAAGAAAATATCATGTAAAATCGTTATCCTGAGTTAATTCTATCATTCACAGTTACAAAATGATGAAACATCGAAGATTGATCATTCCTGCATAAGATCTGATTTAATGTCAGGACAGTGTGAATTGCTCAAAGTTCTGAGCTTGAGCATTTGTTTAGCACATAATCAATTCCCAGAAGAATACCAAATAATAATAGCAACCTGATAATTCATTCATAAATGTGCTGTCATTTCAGTTACTAGAATCAATTTTATGCCCCCTTTTCATGGCTTCATTTTCAAAATATTTCTCGGTAGGGAATTTCCAACTAGGGGAGGGACCGGGAGGGGGTTTCCCGTCCTCCGTCCAGATGGAAATTCACTACCCTACACCCCCAATCAGAAACCTCTAGCCACGTCTCTGCCCATATCCCGTAAGGCGAATATATTTCCTGACAAAGTTTTTAGTGTGATTTTTAGAAAAAGCCATCCATAAATTTAATGTTTTTAGATGCGACCGAAATCTTTTTTAAAAGTGGCTGAGACCCAAGATTGTGGGAAATTTCTTCTTCATACCCATGATCTGTGAATCCTCGCAGGAACAAGTTCATCGACCTGCTTCAAATGAGGCATCAAAAAGTATTCTCCAATAAGGTGTCATAAATACACAGAACGACACACGTGTGTGAATGAGTTAATCGATATGGCACGAGTGCCAGCGCGGAAGGATAGAACGAGAGGCCACAGGACTCGAGTTTTATCCTTCCGCGATGGCACAAGTACTATATCGATTAACCCATTCACAAACGCGTGTCGTTCTGTGTTTATTACACACCTTCACTGCTATAAAAGTAATTATTAGAAGGACACTCAGCAATTCATTTGACAACTATCAACAAAAAGAACACATTTTATCGCCAACCAAATTTGCGAGGGGAACGAACCCGTGTTACTTTTTCGTCCTCTGAGTTCCAATGTGTTCTATGTGCCTTCTGGCACATAGAACATATTGCAACTCGGGGACGATTTTCAGCTATCGCTGGCGATTCAAATTGTAATTGCGTTGCAAGATTTGTAGAAAATTCCAGTGAAATTTCGCTTGTATTTAAAAATAGTCCGTCAACGATTTCCGTTCCACACATATGTTCGCAACAGATTTTCATTTTTCGCATGGTTTAGTGTTGCTGTCAATGATGATTTCATAGAACAGGCGTGTAATAACATAAAGTATCTTCCAGTAAGGTGTCATAAAGTTTGGACTGAACAAAATGGACCAAACATCCCCGAATTATCTCGTCACAAAAATCGTCTTTCGATAATTTTTCTCCCTTGAAATTATTAGACATGTGAGAAAGCTCCATTTATTTATTTATTTATTTATTTATTTATTTATTTATTTATTTATTTATTTATTGGGTTTAGCGACACCTTAGATAGCCAGGGTGACCTCGTGCCAGACAATTTTACATTGGACGAAGCGGGAGTACTCGGGGAAAACCACCAAGCAACGGCGAGGAACTGTCAGATTCCTCAACGTACTAACTCCACACAAGCAGGGTTAACTTAGGTTGAAGGCAAGAGCGCCATCGGCGTTCATTGCGCCTTAGGCAGCCAGGTGAAAGCACCATTTTCCAGTATTTTTATACTACACTACAAGAAAATGCCTGAAGGTTGTGAAACGATGCGCACTTCAATGATACAACTTCGCTAACATTTGGAAATTTCAATTTTTATGTTGAAAATTTTCAGCCACATTTGCCGAAATTTGAATCTTTAATGTGGTGCTCGGAGAATGTGACTGATTGGATAAGTAAATGGGGGTCGGGAAAGGTCTACAGATTATTGGTGACCAGTCCCTTGGCACCTCACAAAACACTTTCCTGCGTTCCTAATGCTGCACCCGCGTGTAGAGATTAACACAGTTGCCCCATCAAGTAAGAAGAGATACTTACCAAAATTAGGGTCTTCGTATGCCCACCAATCCCAGCATCCATTGGGATTACTTATCATGTTGGATACGACTTGTGGGTAAATGACTATGATGTTGTTCAGTTCAGCTACGTCATTATACCCAGCATGTCTTGCATAAACATCCCCGATCGACTCCCTGCAGTGAAATTTGAAAACAGGTTATCAGTACCGGATAAAATCGGAGCGGTGCCTAAATGGTCTGGAATGAGGGCGGGGTTGTCCATTTGTTGGATTTCATTTGCATGCAGCCATCATAGTAGGAAACGTTCCAACTTACGCGTCCTGAAATTCGAACTGATCGAAAATCAATTGCGCCCTTCCCGTTCAAAAATAGTCCGCATTTAGGGGTCCGAAATTCAACTCCTGTCGTAATGTTTCCGAGTTTCAGTCTTATCCCTTTACTAACACAAAATGCAGACGACACTTGCAAATACAATTCTCGAATAACTATTTTTTCCACTTTTTGCGTCAAAAACATAACTTATGACCCCTTATTGGAACGAGCCCAACGAACTCGTTCCAATGGGGGTCATAAGCTATGTTTCTGAGAAAAAATGACAAAATAATGAAAATTCAATGGTTATTTTTGTAAATAGCGCTGGCCGGTTTTGGCCGTTACTTTGGGTAAAGGGTCAATCCTTTATCCAACGTCCCCGATATAAAAAAAATTATTATTTAAATATTATTTTTTCGAATGTTTCAAAAACATTCAACAACAAAATATGTGACCCCATCATTGGAACGAGCTCGACGAACTCCTTCCAATGAGGGGGTAACATGATATGGTTTTGTTGAATCTTTTCCATCTGCACAGTTTGTATATTACGCGGGCGGATGCGTCCGATTCGTTACGTACAGAATAAAATGATAAAATAGTGCTAAATTGCAATTCGAAGGCAAACAATCCATCATTATGCACCACTGTTGATTTCGGTAATTAACTATTTGTTTCTACTGGGGTCCCAAAATGTACAATTTATGAGATGTGTGCAATTGAATGATGGGAGGGGGAACCCCCTTTTAGCTACATCCCTTAATAAGATGGTAATAATTACGACAGATTCCAATGCTAAGTACATTGCATGGTGTTGGATACAAAGTCAGTAATCATACAATTCGTGCTGCGACATTACCGCATGGATACATCCTCTACGCGACAAGTGTTGTCATCTGCGCTTGGACAAGAGTACTGTGGTAGTATTCACGGCCTGTCGTAGCAGTACTGTAGCGTACCACTTCCATTACTGCTGTTTCTACTACTAGAACAGCCACGACCGCCTAGAACTTTAGCTACCCCAGTAACGTTGTAGTTGTAGCAGTACCTGAGATTGTAGCTATTTCTGTGGGATCCTATACAGTAGGGCTAGCCAACGTAATGAGCTTTACTGGAGGTAATGGCATCTTTCATTCCACAAGTGTACTCCAGAGCCACCAAAAGTGTAATAAATACAGGCCCGAGAGAGGGTAGAACAGCGAAAAAAAATCAGTAACATAACTTCCTTTCCGCTTACACTGAAATAGACACTTGGACAACACACATTAACCCATCATCCTATATCCTCACGCCCGAATAGGGTGGGGTCGGACAATTTGGGCCCTGACCCTAGGTGGATAGAGCGTAGAAGTGAGCGTTATGCGGGCTAAATATAGTCCAAAATGGGTTCAGATAATCATTACTATACTACTATTGTTCTCTTGCTAAGCAAACACACTTAGACTAGCACTCTAGGCAAATAGTGCTGAGTAATACCAACAAACTGCATAAGCCCCTTTACAGGCAGAAAAACGTGTGGAATGGTGTTGGTAATAGGCACGAGACCGCCGGCCTCCATCATCCAACAAAACACTTGTAACAATAACATTTATTGCATATACGCACTGAAACAACACATTACAAGTGTTACGACGTTACATAGCTGTCCATGTGCGTTACCGCGTGATACCACCTGATATCCAAAATACATCGTGGTATGACGTCGCTTTCCACGGCCCATACTAAGTGCCCCCCCCCCCCCCCCCAGGCCAAAACATAAACCATAAAACAAGTTTTCACATGACATGAGATGACAAACAGTATCATGACCACTTAATAGGCTGGCTTGAAAAGCCATATATACATGATGGAAGTAAGAACCCGTAAAAAAAACTTTTTGAATAATAGCTTAGTAAACGAGAAGCCCAGAAGGAGTGTTAACGCTGGCCAGAAACTTTTTGTCGCCAATTTTAGCAAGCCTGGATTTTGTTGTACCAAGAAAATTTACCATTTAGCCATAGCGAATGGAAGACGCCACCTTAAAAATATTTCTTGAATAACTAAAATTTTTGTATTTGCCTAATAAACATAGCTTATGACCATTATAGTCACGAGCTCTACGAGCTTGTTCCAATGAGAGGCCATAAACTATGTTTTGTGGACGAAGAATTGAGAGTACAATAAATGTTAATGGTGATTTTTGGAAATTGTGCGGGCTGGTTTTGGCCGTTACGTTAGGTGACTGACTGGACATACCATATGATGCGATCATAAGGCTTGAGTGTGTTTTGTGAAAATCAATTGTTGTTTCATTTCAGAGCAAACTTTATGATAAACTAATTCTTTCGTTTGCCCTCTGTTCTGCTGTAATGAATGTGAAAGGAACTTTTTGGTGCCAAAATTTTAACCAACGGAGATTTTTTGGTGTCAAATCAAATTTTTTACTGTAAATTGCTACGTTGGCACCAAGGTGCGTAAACAATGTATACCAGGAAATACTCTGGCATATCATGGTATTTAGTGAGAATACCATGGTGTACCCTGCGACGTTTTTTTTATGTCAAAAATACACAGAATCCATTCTGGAGAACATAAGCGACCGCCGACTCGACCAAGATTTCGATTGGAATCGCACGCCCTCCACTCCACTCCAATCCAATTCCCGAATCCGCTCATGCATTGGAGTGTACACGCTGATTAAAATCGAAATTAAACTTATGCCTCGTGCAGTTGGCTCTTAATTCGCTGCTGAAGAACTAAGAATAACAACAAACCTTCCTTGCTTGCATCCATGAAACGCAACGTGAAGTTTACAGGCTGAAAAAAATGAACAAAAACAAATGGTAACTTCATTGTACTATCGGATGAACAAATATATAAATGTTTTTTTTTCTTTTCTTGCTTCTTTCAAATGCTGGAAAGATGTCTTCATTGAACATCTAACATAATCGATCACTTTCCTCAAACCATATTCAATCTGAACTCCCATGAAACACGCAAGATGCAGCACACCGAAAACAAATCTCGAGAAGCTATTCTCTGCAGCCTCACACCCAATCTTGTTGTCTGAGACGGTGAGCTGAGAAAGTCAAAGACAACACTCACATCTCAAAGCACTGTCAAATCTGTGCTGCAGTTAGGCTCGGTTCGACCAGGTTTTAAACGTAAAATTAAGAAACAAACTGTGCAATACTACCGCCCCCCCCCTTAATTACTAATGCCCCCTCCACCCCCCCCCCCCCCGAAAAAAAAAGAAAACCCAGTAAATCAGCCCAAGCGACACCCTTCATTACAACGGAAAGATTCCTGATGATGGATTTGCATGTAGTTTGTTATACAGTTAATGTTTCTTTGCTGTTTATTAGAGTTTACAGGGGCGGCGGAGCCGGGGGGAGGGGACTGGGGGCTTCAGCCTCTCCTCATTTTTTTGCCGGGTCATGTTTTTTGTATGCATATATTTTAACACAACCAATGGCTGGTGAAACAAGGGGCGGATCCAGAGCCTCCCCCATATTTTCGCCAGCTATGTTTCTCTCGTACTGGTTCAGTTTCGATGGATTTCGGATTATTTTTTTGCAGTAAGTGGCAGCCAACGCTGAAATGTATATAGTCTGTTAAAAAATCGGTTAACTGAAATAGATCGTAATCTTACAGACATACACGTACCAAATCCACCCCAGACAAGATAATCCACAAACAGTATAATTGTTGTTAACGTCTGGTAAAGAATACAGGTGAGGTCTATTTATCAGCTTTGGTCGTTACGACCGGGGACGCGGTGGCTTTGAGGTAACCGGTTCTCATCAGATCACCGAAGTTAAGCAACGTCGAGCCCGGTTAGTCTTCGGATGGGTGACCGTCTGAGCGATCGATTCGGACTCCCGCGTTGTGTCCTTGGGCAAGGCACTTAACCCCGATTGCCCACATGGGGGCACGATGACGCCATGTACTAAGGCGTACTGCACGTCGATGGTGTGCATGTCTTCAACCAATCTAACCCTGCCTGTGCTGCAGTGCGGAGTTACAATGTTGGGGAGCTGGCAGCTGCTCGTCATTGCTCGGTAGTTCTCTCCGGGTATTCCGGCTTCCTCCAGCCGTAAAACTGCCACGGTCATGATTAGCCATTGTGCATAAGTATGTGACCTTAAACAACAATAAATGAATAAATAAATTGGTCGTTACGACCAAAGCTGATAAATAGACCTCACCTGTATGCTTTACCGACGTTTTTAACGGCTCACAAGGTGTGAAATCTTTCAAATACTTCTCCTGAAAAATCTCAAAATATCCGCTCAGATGCATGGAAATGGGGGTTTGGGGACCCTGTAATTAAAAATTTACCTACGGCGGGCCGAACAATGCTTGGTCCGTCATACCGACGACCATCCATCGCACGATCCAGCCCCCCAGTTTGAAAATCGTTCCGCCGCACCTGGTTTACAACACTTTCAACAGTCAGATTCACATCTTCTCCGACAATTTTACGGGTAGATGAAGCCGAAGTAACCCGAAAGAGTCGCCTATCAGTGGCGGATGACCAGACCCGAAGTTAGGATTATTAAATTTTCTGACATGGTGGGGCGAGAGATAAAATGTTCCGACAGAGTTCCCCGTCGTTGACAGTCGATACACACTTGATACCTGAATAAACTTCTCTAAAACAATTATTTATTTATTGGTGTTTAACCCCCTGCACACTGATGTCGAAATATCTAAAGTTCAAGGTGCAAATTTTCCCCATAATATAACTAGAAATTTAACCAATTCAGTCTTGTATGACAGAGCTCATTGAGCTCTGTCAAACAAGATTGAATTGGTTAAATTCCCAGTCGCATTATGGGAAAAATGGCTACTTGAAATTTGGGTATTTTGACATCAGTGTGAAGGGGGTTAGCACAATGGCTAATCGTGACCGTGACAGTTTTACCCGGAGAGAACCACCGAGCATCGACGAGCAATTGTCAGCTCCTCAACATTCTAACTCTGTTCAATCTCCGCTCAAGCAGGGTTACAACGGTTGAAGACATGTGCACCATCGACGTGCAGTACGCCTAAGTACACGGCGTCATCGTGCTCCCATGTAAGCAATCGGGATAAAGTGCCATGCCCAAGGACATAACGCGGGTCGTCCCGGACGGGGATCGAACTCTGGACCTCTAGCATAAACGTCCAACAGTCTACCACTGAGCCACCGCGCTCCCTTCTCTAAAACAATAATAAACAAAATATGTCCGAAACGTTAGATTATTATTATTATTTAAAGAATTGCGAAAGTAATTCTTTAAAATAATAATAATAATAATACACGAACGTTTTTCATGCATGTGATGATGTGACTACTCGGTTGTCATATACTAAAAACGAACGCTTGGATACGAAGGTATACAAAACATAAAAAAAAAAAAAACATTTTTGCTGAAATTTGTGGTTTCGTCAACATTTTTTTCAAGTTAGCGGCATTCAGAGAAAATGTAGGCATTCGAGGCGACCAACAATTTTCCGACGGACAACAAAGATTTTCGACAGACAATACGAGCTGTCGAATCACGATTTGACAAACTACAAAAAGCTGTACTTGGGCAAGGGTTAAAATAAATACCTACACTCACTGAGCCAATAACGAGTCGTCTTTTCCATGAGATCCGACTTCAATACAATTGTGGACACGTGGCTTTCACAATGGGTGTAACAATACCAATGTCGATCCCAGTCAGGGCGTTAGAAGACCCTAGTAAGGGCTTTTGTCCCTGAGCAAAAGAATACCGTAATCCACAAACACCTACACTCATCGAGCCAATAACGAGTTGCTTTTACCATGAGATCCGACTTCCATACAATTGTGAACCCATGGCTTTCACAATGAGTGTAGCAATACCAATGTCAATCCCAGTCAAGGCGTTGGAAGGTTTAATAAGGGCTTTTGTCCTTGAACGACACAATACCGTACTCGACAAAAAGCAAACATGCAAAAGTTTTAACCCTCTCAGTCCCACTCAGTCCCACTCTGGAGAGACATAGTACGCAGTACTCAACTTATAGTGTATCACCCGACCAACCATTCTAGAGTACTGATACGTTCAACTATACCTTTAACATTATTCAGTAATCAAACTGGGTCTAGTTCGGGTAACAAATATGGCCGGCAATATCCAGAAAATTGTATCCTTGGTCATTAGCCAAGCACCGACCTATCCAAAATGCCGACATACTTGCAGATTTATGTCCCATTCAAATAAACTCAACTACTTGCAAATTTTGTTCATCTAAACAAACTTAATTACGCGACAAACAACACTTATCTGCCTCCAGTTTTTGAAATGAGCCGCGGGCTGGAATAAAAACGAGAACCTGTCCTGGCGGAATACACCAAACTCAGACATATTTTCTATGCTCAGCACATTGTAACCATAATGAAACTCCCACGCTGCTTCCGACTAGCCTGTGGTGCCTGCCCTCCCCCACCTACACCTAAACTTCGCTTTATCGGAGTATGAAAGTGGGATGGACCTACAAAACTTAACACACCCATCCATTTTTTACATAATTTTAAGACTAACATTGGGGGCGCGGTTTAGGGTGGGCCTAAATGCGTTTTTTCGGTTTATTGTGTTATGAAAAAAAAAGAAAACAAATACTTTAGCCAATCATTTTGCTTGAAAATGCATGAACAGAAAAAAGGTTTAATTATATCGCGTTGAATGGTTTGATCACCGTCGAAAACAGTCGCAAGTACAGATATATCACAAGATATAGCTTCATTTTAAGTCCTAGTTTTAAACGGAACTGGCATGTTTCTACGCCAAGCTCGACCCGATACCCGTTTCTTTAGTTCCGTGCTCCTTCTGCCTTAATTTGCTTTCGGTGCACCCTACCTTGACGACCAGAATTCAACACTAAATGGTGATAACTGGATGAAGAAATAGAGGGTGTAATAGTACTACAGAACTGTTATCAAAATACAAAGGACAGCATCAAACTGAATGACAAATCGTCCCCTGAGTTCCAATGTGTTCTATTTGCCTACTGGCACATAGAACACATTGGAACTCAGGGGACGAAATGTCAGTAAACGCCTCACCAGCTTCGAACGTACTCGTGTCCATTATATATGCTTGATGCTGTTACATAGCCTATTATTATTATTTTCGATGGGTGTGGAGGTGGGATGGAGAAATCTCATCCGAGGGGCCTAATATTTGAGCCATACACGCAGATTGTTGAGTGTCTTCGCTGATTTCTTTGCTACTCTCTCGCTGCAGCAAAGCATCGGAAAATGGAAGTCATTCGTTCCTCCCCTCCTACTGCTGAAACAAACATGTTTCGTTAACAGAAAGCTTACCTTTTGATTTATCGACACAACCGGAAGGAACATAGGCATAGCCAATGCTATCCATGGAAGATGATGTGGTTCCACCAGTTCCCGGCAGCGATCCTCCAACTCCCGGCAATGAACCTCCAGTTCCCGGTAATGATCCTCCAGAGCCACCCATTCCTATTTGTGAAAGCAGAAAATAATAACTTTAAGGGTAGTAGCAGGAACAGCAACAACAAACTATGGAAGCGGAAGCATATTAGTACGGACGAATAAAAAAATACTAAACCATAGAAAGACAGGCGAAAGAAAGTTCCACATAGGGCCTACCAAAGGCGGCAGGGCCAGGGGGGACCGGGTGGGGGGGGGGGCACGTGCCCCTCCATATTTTTCCACTAATAAGTTTCGCATTTCCACAAGAGTTAAAATGGGCGCATGCAAAGGTGTCAACATATAGGCATTCCTATAACATTATTTGCAAATCCAAACAATATTTAGCCAACGAATCCCACTTTCGACCGCTTCGATCCGTTTCTTCCACTTCAACTATCTTCCAACCCGAAGGCTGGCCTTCGGGTTGAAATAATGTTGAAGTAGAAGAAACGGACAGTACAGTGACTACACAGTGACATATTCATCTGAACGAGACACTAGAGCGAGTCACGGTACACTTACCAATATACGATTGTAACCTTTCTCACACTGGGTGGAATCATGGTAACATTATAAATTTGTGCCCCTCCACTTTTATCGAGCTTCCGCCGCCCGTGGGGCCTAATTAGTCTGATATTTATTTATAATATCCCTAATATGCTTAAAAAACATAACAACAAGAACAAACAACAACAACAACAACAACAACAACAACAACAACAACAACAACAAGAACAAACAACAACAACAACAACAACAACAACAACAACAACAACAACAATCGATATTTTAGCGGGGGAGGAATTCGCTAGAATTGTGCACTTGGTGATACCTTCCTGAAATTTGGCATGATGTAAGGGTAGGCATCAGAGATTTCAAAATCGATCGGCTACAAGTTGGCACCATCCTCTAGCCACCACTAGCAGCGAAATCCAAAATGGCCGCCAAGCGGATCGAAAAAAAGCTATTTTCGCCGATCGCACAACTGAAGCTCCAAACCTAACACCATACATGTGCTGTAATTGATGTGAATGATGGAGTGAAGCCCTTGGAACAAGTTGGGGGGAAGATTAATGGATAATGGGATCAGAATTTCCGTCGATGTGTGCGTCTGTGTGTCTGACTGTCAGTATGATCGTCCGTCCGTAGATAAATTAGTGTTGAATGTTTCTCGGGAATGCAATGGTCAAATGAACATGGTATGAGAGATTCCTGTCAACACATGAACAAGGGTACTCGATAGTATGCAGCAGTGGGGATACTTGGACATTTGATAATCCAATTAAAGTGACAGTCTATTCTCAACTTCCGGCATTTTCGATAGATTTATTTTCTAAGAAAATAAAACTATCAAATTTCTAGAGGAGTTCTGGTTCAATCTCAACACCATAGCGACACGTCTGCCAGCAAGGGCAGTGCTGGAATGAACTCGGGATGCATTAGTTCCCGTTGTTAATTATACAATGTTATCTTGCCAGTATAGAACATTGGCAAAATGGGACTAGAAGGGGTGAGTGTATGTTTGCAGTCATTCGAGGTACAGGAATATTTTTTGACTACAAGTAGTATTCTTCATTTTCGGCCAGTTAAGATGTGGTGTGTTCCAAGTCAGGATTAATGTTGCCGACACTTAATGCCCATCCCTCATGGTATGCTACTTTACCAGGGATATAGAGATATAGCCACCACTGGGAGCCAAAACATGACCTTTGATGTCGATGAGTGGTCGAAATGTTTTAGCGAATAACTTATCGAAATATGATCCGGTATGGCAATTTGATACCTTACGTTAGATTTATTAGATCAACTCAGGTATGGATTCATTGAGACATGAGTGCGCTACAAGATGAAGGATTTCCAAGTTGATTTGCTATGGAGTAGGAACTGACTAGTCACATGTGGCCTATGGCCAGAGAAAGACAAGGATACCATAGATGAACACACGGGTGAACGAAGGTATCAACTGTTGTACAGAGGCAAAATAGTTGGGGATATTGTATCATGCTATGCATGAATTAACACCGTCTTGTGCAGTAAATAACAGACTATTTTCCGAAATCTAAAACTGTATTCCTATACCCCGGACAATGTAGCAAGCCACATGGGATGAACATTTGTTAGCAAAATCAACTCAACTAGAAACATGACATGTGTTAACTGGCCGAAAATGGAAAAAAAAATACCAGAATAGGAGATGACTGGTCCTAACATGACAGTATACTACTCAATATTGTTACAACAGCCACCTTCACACTTACACAAAGGTGTGCACCTTAATCCAGCTTTCAAGCATTTGCAATTGCCCTTGCAGGCCTTGGCACAACTACAGTGGAGCATCAGTGCACATGCAGCACTTGCGTCTCCTAGGTGAGTCCAAAATGGGACCAGAATATTGAGACGTGGATTCCACTCCCATCCGTACTGTGATGGGTCTGGCACACATAAGTGTTTCTGCAGAGCACGATGCCAAATGAAAGATGACACAAGAATTACCCTTTTTACATGTTGATACAGAGCTGCTTTGGTGGGCGGGATGTTTTCCATAGACTTAAGGCCATGTGTGAACATATGCCGTCTCGCATCATTGACACGTGTACTGACACAACTGTTACTGTACATCTGTATGGTGAGTTTTTCGATATGCTGCATATGAGGGGAATCCTCTGAAAAGACTTGCGGATTCTCAGTCAATTCTATCATCATTTCAGTTGATGCGGGAAAATTCATCCATGCATTCCATCCTGTCTTCTTCCCAATGCCGAGCATGCTGGATGTTACATCACAACCTGTGAAGGCGTGGAAGAAAGTCAGGGCCTTACAGTAATCAGGTCCAAGTTGTGAAGCTATCTCATGAATTGGCATATCTTTATATGCCTTTCCAATTCCAAACCCAATCCACAGCTCACTGAGTCCAAGGTCACGGAATGTTGCGAAATGGTGCAAAGACAGAATGACGACATCAGAATCAACCGTGCGAAGAAAAGCTATTTTGTGACCTTGTGAGACTGCATGGTTGAGATGAAGCATCATGCGCGTGTCTGCTTCCTCGTGGTTCGATGGAGATATGTCACATAAGCTAACATCCTTATTGCATAGTACATATTCTCCTGATGTCGTTAACAACTGGTACTCGGATGTTGATGTTAATTTCAGCAGTTCAGCAGACAGGAACTTGAAAAATTCGTCTTTATTCTCACTAACTTTCAAGAATGCCTGCCAATTCTTCCCTTTAGGTAAAGGGACGTTCTCGGACACCCGTATCAACCTAACTGCTGTCTCACCGAGGCGTTTTGCTCGCGTCTGATTCTTCAAACTGCCTTCGGGGTAACAGTCATAGATCGCATCAACCCTTGTGGTGTTCGTGTTAATCAGAGATTCGATGTATGGCAATAATTGCAATCGAGCATATTCTCCAAACAGATCCGCTTTCTGTGGTTTGATTACATGGACTACAGCAGGCATATCCAAGATGACAACTGAAGCTTGTCTAGCTGCTGAATTCTTCCCTTGTGCAGGAATAGCTGGTAAACAATTGAGAATTTGAGATTTTGTCCCACTCCGTAGCTTACCTCTATCGGATAATGCTGGCGGATCACGTGCATTCTCGTGCATGAAAAACTCATCCATGTTTGAATCAGGCCGGGCTTGCAGTGAAACGAACATCTGGGTAACTATTGCGGCAGTTGCTTTACTTGACATGAGTTTGTCTCGGCCTTTGTCCAGGTTGGCTGGGGGTGGGTTAAGGAAGGTATATATATTTGCCTTGGGAATAACATCATTCAGGGGTACGGTGCATTCCACAAGCCTTTCCTTCAAGAAAGTGGAATATAAATGCTTGCCCCTTTCGGGTAATGACCGTAAACTCTTACTAACTTCGGGGTCCATATATTCACCAGTATCTAATGTCACCAGCTGACCACTAGTTTCATCATAAGGGTTGATAATGAGTCCCTGATTCACCAGATCGAGGAGAGATTTCAATTGATTCAGAAATTTTTTCTGCTCTGATACCGAACTTTCCGGGTGTTCCGTGTTATCTGATGATGTTGTGTGGAAACTTGCATATTCATACTCATCTATAACACGCAGAACTTCTGACCTTGAAAGCTCAATAACGACTTTCTCTTCAGCCTGGCCATAGAGACCTTTTGGACCACTGTCTTCTTTGAGTAGTTGGATACTATGTTCTTGGCTCTGATCTAAACCCATCATACTGAACTTCCTCTCACTACGCTGGACCACAAAATGGCCTTCCATGAATTTGTTGTGGATTGAAGGATGCCGCCTGGGTAGCTGAGACATGTCTCTCAGAAATACGGGGACCCACCGACAATAATTTGTATGTCCTAGGGCAAAAAAGTAACTGCACAACTCATCGATAGAACACAGTGTACCAGGCCAGTTACCGATTCGTTGGTTCCGAACGAATTGACAGCTTGTCAAGAGAAAGTTCCGAACGATTTCACCCCAATAGCGCGCAGTTGGAGATTGTGAAAGAATCCTCTGTTCCCACATTTCAAATGACTCATGGGGCCCAGTCTGCTGACAGTAAATCTCATAAGCATTCTTTCTGAGGATCTCAAGCCAAGCTAGAGTGAGAAGATATGCCTGTCGCGTCCTCTTGACATGTTTCCCACCAAGTAGGGATGATGCTACACCGGGTGTGAATATCTTTGCGAGGTGAAACATTCGCTCCCAACCAGAACCACCCATAAGCTTACCACCAGCTTCTTGGGTGCACATTTCAAGATGCAGGAATCCAATCATACACACCATTCGATCCTCACCTATCTCCTCTGGGAACAGCCATTGACATTTTTTCTGCCTGGCATACAACGGACAGTCACCTTCAATGACAGGTATCTGGCCGGGGTTTACGAAAGCAGTAGCTTCCCTGACCACATACATAGCATGCTTCTGCATACTGAGTGAGTCCGCTTTCTGCTCACTGAAAACAGGGAATACCCCAATAACTGCACGAGGTTTGACATTGTCTTGATCTTCATGTTTTGAAAAGAAGCCTGAAAAGGTCACAGGGACTTCATCAAGCTGCCAGCTGCCATCAACCTTCCCTTTATTGCTGATCTGTGACACATGAGACAACCAGTCATTCTCTCCCACGTTCAAATCTGCATATTCATTGGGCCGTACATTACATTCATCTGGAGATTCAAGCCTGATGTCCCCACCAAAGTCTTCAACGAAAGGAACAAATGCATAGTCGTCTGGGAGTTCAATTTGTGTGTCTTCTGGAACATCTAAACTCAGTGGTGGGGGATCAGTACCCACATTGTCCCTGCTCAGTTGACCAATGAGTGTGATGGACGTACCATGCATATCAGATCTACCAGATACATCAATGTTATCAGTGGTTCCTATCGAGAAAACATTACGTTTGCAGTTAGCTGGGACTACAACACCTTCGTTCTTGAACCGCAGTGAAACAGCTCTCGCGAAACTCCTGCGAACATCCATTACGCGATCATAAGAGACAGAGAGTCCCATTTGATGAAAATCTCTGATAAGATTTTTCATACGATCATGGGCATGCAACTTCAAACCCACATAAAGAGGCATTGGAGTTTCTCTGTCACGTCTCTGGTGAACATTTTGTGCATGTTCGGAGCGTTTCGCTGAATTGCTGATCAACATCTGTGAAATAGTACAAGCCACTCGAGTCTTGGCATTAACAGTCTCATCATCGCCTAAGTTCTGTATACTACATGTGCCCTCAAGTAGAACTCTAAGAAGAGTCAGGAGTGAGTTGGGTACAGGCTCGCTCAAGCAATAAGATGAAAATGATCCCGTGAAAGGAGCTTGAGATATGAGTATGTGTTTACGCAGAAGAAGACCCACATCAACTATCTTTTTTGCCTCTTCCTCAGACACTATACGAGTTAAAGATTCGGACAACAAGGAGCCAACTCGAAACCTACTTGAAATAAACACATCTCTACCCTGTGTGAAGGCGTCCCAGCCATCGCCCAATTTCTGCAACAAATGTTCTTTGAATCGAGTGGAATGTATTTCTTCACTAAGCCAATCAGAACCGACTTGCTTCAACCTCCGACTGTACAGATTCTTGAGATCGACAAGCTTCATCGCGGAATCGTTGTGTTCAACAAATGTTATGAGCTCTGCCATAACGAGAGGGTCATAGGGCAGGCCTGACGCGGAATGTTCGGCGTTCTTCGACTTTTTAGATTTAGCCGCTCGTGCTTCATTGGCAAGCTTACAATAACAGGTTTTGTGATAGTAAAGATCACTAGCAGCGGAATCAAATGCTGCATTGACCCGAGAAAAAACAACCCAGTTCTCGGCTTCCTTTGCCATAATTTTGAGTTTATTGTTATCAGACATTGATCTGCAAATAGGCTCACTGCTGTCACCTTCGCGTTTGTGACAATAAACACACTGGGGCAGTTTCCTGTCACAGCCAGATTCAAAACTTGTCCGTGTTCTTTTAGGACTCAGCGTGGAGCAGGATGCCACTGCCTCATTTCGCTCTCGCTTGTGTAGCACGCGCTGTACGATGTGAGTCCGAATACTGTCACGGCATGTCTTATGATATATTGCCTTATTCGTCAACAGTGACATCGACATACACTCATCACTCTCTCTCATCAAACAATCAATGGTCAAATTATATGGAAGCTCAACGCCATTATCTAGGAAGCGCGTTATGTCTTCCTCAATAGCTTTATAGGCGTCATGAAAACGAGATTCTCTATACGGACGCATCAATTTCTTGGAACTGTCTTGCTGGCAAAAGCAACAACGTTCCCAGTCAGTACTAGTCCGTACACGAAGAGGATTCTCACTCATTCTGTGAATGATTTTTGTGAACAATCGCGTTCTCGAATTAATTTCGACAGACAAATCAGAATTGCTTGCGGAATTACGCCAAACAAGAGATTGTATGGCAAAGAGACTGCTTCATAAAGAGCGTTGTTTCTCCGGGATCAGCGTCATTCAGGTTTGCCTGAATGACGCTGATCCCGGAGAAACAACGCTCTTTTCAAGTTCCAAGAAATTGATGCGTCCGTATAGAGAATCTCGTTTTATTCTACATCATCTCCCACGTCTGTTTCCAACACGTGCGTGGATCAGAGTTCACTTTCGCGCCCTTACAATCGGATGTATAGTCGGTAGACCGTCGAAAAGGAGGTTCCCTTCAGCCGCTGGCGGCCATTTTGGATTGTGCCGCTACTGGTCGCCACCGGTCGGTGTCAACTTGTAGCCGATCGTTTTTGAGAACCTCATAGCCTACACTAACAGTGTGCCAAATTTCAAGAAGGTATCACCAAGTGCACAATTCACCTGTATGTGACGAATTCCTCCCCCGCTATTTAGCGTCCAGTTTATAAGGCTCACTTTCACCCAGAGGTTACAATACAGTGTTTTAGTGCAAACAGCGCCTCTAACCTTTAATGGAGGATAAAAGTTCCTGGATTTATCCGATTGGTGGAAAATGAACTGAGCTTGTAAGTGTGAATAAAATTTTAAAGCGCATGTTTTGGAAAAAATATAAAATATTGGTGACAATTGTCTTCCGAAATGTGTGAGAGAAGATAAAAATTGGGTGGGGGTAGGTCAAAATATGTCTATTTCATTCAGTGCAAAACTGGACGGGAGTATAGGAATCCCCAAATTTAAAGGGAAAATTCACATGGCGACCTATATTTTTTTCATGAGATGATAAACTATATGGATAGATGGTTGTTTTTGCCCAAATCGGCTTGATGAGATGGCCAGAGGAGGAAAGATTAGCACTGTCGTCAGTGGAAAAAAACTCGGTATTGTAACCCAGATACCACCTGCCCGTGATGGACTGCGAAATTATTTTTACGTGTACGAGGAAGAATTTGGAGTAGTTTCCCTTGTATTGTGTTGCGATTCCAAATGGTATCGCGGAACTGAATATTTAAATCAGAGTTAACCACCTTAAAATGTTGCTCTCGGAAATGATGCAATCTCTTAAAAAAACAGCCTTGGGAAAAAATATTGCTTCAATAAACGTTTGAAACATTCTATTGACATCTTGCATTATTGTTGAATATTCCTGATAAAAAAATAGGGTGATTTGATGACTTTTGGACCTAAAAAATACAATTTACTTTTTGTGTGTTTTTGTAGGGAATTCCCTGAAAAATATGTGCATGTGACCGGTACTTCCCTTTGTGTCAGTTTTTCTCTCTTATTTGTTGCATGACCCCCTGTTTTCGGATCAGAAAAAGTTGTCTGAAGGGCTATACTTGACGGAGATATTTGAATGTCAAAATTAAAGTGATGCGATCATATTTTCTTCCACCTGAACGTTATAACGGTCGCCTATGGGAAAATATTTTGTTCCGTGATACCAAATGTCCACATGTTTCCGTACCGAACGGAAAGAATCCCATGTTATTTGAACTTATTTCACGACTGCGGCAAGCAATTTTATTCTTTTTTATCAGTAGAAGACGGCGAACATTTTGAAAAAAAAACAAAAATAAAATTTAACAGTTGGTAAACAGACACTGAAATTCCGAAAAAATAAAGCACAATCAAAGGAAATGATGAGTAACGTAGAACCAGCGAACGCGTCGGATTTTAGTTGATTGGGGGAGGGGGGGGGGGGCGGGGGGGTATAGCATGACCGGAAGGTTCTCAGTGGGGGTATTGTGAGTTTAAGCGTGTGTATTTGGAGAAGAGCGAATTGCCTGCTTCCTTAGTACAGCTTCTGTCGAGAAACCCGGACTGCTTGGGTTAGAAAGAGAAATAGTATACACAATGAGAATGTGGAGTATCTCCTTCCAGGTCTTATCGGAAGAAAGAAGTGTGAGGCGTTAGGTGTACCGTGGATGAAGTTCTATCTCGCCCCGTTAAGGCCAAAAACCTCAAATCTCCACCCAGGGACGGGCAGAGGAAATTCTGTGACGGACCCCTTTCGAAAGTATGGAGATACTGATGCAGATGCCGAAGTTCTTGAAGTGAATAATTCTTGAAGTGATAACACCGGGTCTGGTGCTGTACATAGATAACAGTCTATAAGCCCATTATCCAGCCTAACGGCCAAAACCGGCTAGCGCTATTCACAAAAAAATTTCCATTCGATTTTCATTTTTTTTTGCCACAAAAACGTAGCAAATGACCCCCTCATTCGAACGAGCTCGCTAATCTCGTTCCAATGAGTTGTAATAAACTATGTTTTTTGACGCAAAAATAAAAAAAAAAAAAAAAAAAATTCAATAATTTTGTTTGCAAATGTAGTCTGCTTTTCATGTTATATAAAGGGTTAACAGCTTGTAAATCTTCACGGGGCACTCCAGTTCCTTCTTTACACGAGAGGTAACTAGTATTCCAATACGACGGGTATCTTATCTTACTGATTCTCGCTTGGGAATCGTGGGGGTGGCGGAGGGGCAAAGCCTTGTCACAGGAATCAGAACTTTGGGAGAAGCAGGCATGATCCAAGAATCCTGGGCCAATCCGTGGCCCCCAAAGTTCCGGGACCCGAAGTTACTACCCCGGCCCCACCCTCTCCCCGGCCATGTCTTCTCCCACCAGTGACTTGTACTGAATCCACCAGGTCCCTGATCAATGAGAGCCGTAAATTATATAAAAAGATCGGAAAACACACACCTCTGTGAAAACGACAAAGACAGTAGAAAAGTCTACACTACATCAACCCCACCAGCCTTCCGCTAGAAGAAAAAATACGATGAAATACAAAACGGGATCATATCTGAAGCTGATGCCATCAGTAATGCTTCGGACTTTCGAATTATTTGCTTCCGATCAAAAATTGCTGAAGCTGGTAGGTTGGTGGGCCACGCTCCATTCTGCACCATCCAATCAATGCAGCTTAACAATTAACATGAAGCTAAAACTTTCGCTCATGTCTCGCTTTGTGCATGTGATGAAGGGGCTGGGGTTGCACAATGATTTCTCTGACTAGAGTACTTATTCTCCCCGATGGGGGGTGGGGGTGGTGGGGGCGGGGGGGGGTAGGGTATTCCCCTAAGCCCACAATAAAGGAGGCAGTTTCCCCGACAAGGGGTTATACACCCATCAAACCCCACCTCCTGCTACTTATTATTTAACTATTAGGGTTTAACGACACATTAACAGTCAAGGGTATATCGTGTCGGTGACAGTTTTACGGGTGGAGGAAGCCGGAGTACCCAGAGCGAACCACCGAGCAACGACGAGCAGCTGCCACCTCCCCAACATCGTAACTCCGCACTACAGCACAGGAAAGGTTAGAGTGGTTGAAGACATGCGCACCATTGACGTGCAGTACGCCTTAGTATACGGTGTCATCGTGCCCCCATGTGGACAATTAGGGTAAAGTGCCTTGCACAAGGACACAACGCGGGAATCCCAATCGATAGCTCAGACGGTCACCCATCCAAGCACTAATCGGTCTGGACGTTGCTTAACTTCGGTGATCTGACGAGAACCGGTTACCGCAACGCCACCGCCCCTACCCCTCTTGGCGTCAGACCCGTGAAGGGTGTATGTAAAGGGTGTGCGAGCGAGTACGCATATGAGTGGGCTGAGAGACTGAGTATGCTTCTGTTTTTGTGTAAAACGCTAAGAGTAAGTGTCCGGCTTTTTATATATACTCTCCCAAAAAAGAAAGTGTGCATGCTAAAAAATAACATTAAAAAAGATATATCATTTTCATTAATGGAAATTTTATTCAATCACAGATGAATCAATTTGTGATCAACACGAGAAATTTCATTACGCTACGACGAATACTCTTGGTGCCATGGAGAGTCAAAGACACTAAGGGTCAAACACAAAAGTCACACACTCAATATCTGGTATGACCTCCGTCTGCATCGACTGCTGCTGTGCATCTTCGCCTCATGGAAGCGAACAAGTTAGCATGGAAGTGTTGTGGGATGTTGTTCCATATTCTGATAAGCTGTCTTTGGAGTTCCACAAGCGTTGACGGTGCATGGGGAAGCCGGCGTAGCTGAAGTTTCATTTCGTCCCATACGTGCTCAATGGATGAGATATCGGGCGAATTTGCGGGCCAGGGAAGAACATCCACTTGTTGTTGCTGCAGATACTGTTGAACAACACGAGCTGCGTGGGGTCGGGCGTTGTCCTGCTGTAGAATGATGCCGGGGCCGTGACGTTGCAGAAATGGGACAACAACAGGTGTAAGCACTTCATCACGATATCTGGCTGCATTGAGATTGCCATCAATAATGACCAGCTCAGTTCTGTTACGGGCAGTGATGCCACCCCACACCATGAGAGACCCTCCCCCATAACGGTTTCGCTCGACGACACATGGATCTGCGTATCGTTCGTTTCGACGTCTGTACACTCTCTGGCGGCCATCTGATGATGAAAGATGGAAACGACATTCATCTGTGAATAAAACACGTCGCCACCAGTGTAAGGGATGCCTGAGATGTTGTCTTCACCACGGCAGTCGAGCACGACGACGATGTAACGTCAAAATCGGACGAATTGCAGGTTTTCGAGGACGTAAGCCGTATTCTCTCAGCCGGTTGATTACTGTTTGAGGATGTATCTGTCTCAGGTTAGGGATGTTCCTGGCTGTCGTCGTTGCCGTTTGTTGCCGGTTCCGGAGATGGACGACACGGATATACCGATCTTGTGCAGGGGTGGTAACTCGGGGTCTCCCGGAGCGGGGTCGGTCTCGAACGTCATCATGTTGTGCATGTCGATGGACTAGCCTGTATACAGTGTTACGGTGGCAGTTCAAATGCTGGGCAACCTCTCTGTGTGCTCTGCCAGCTCTAATCATACCCAGGGCAAGGAGACGTTGATTCATTGTCAAACTTGGCATGCTAATGTGGAGTCGTTTTAACAGCAGTGCAAGTTTGAATGTGAACGATAGGAAGGCCTTACTTTAGTGTTTAAATACCCAAGGATTCACACTGCTGCATGAATTTTCAGACTCTCCACGTGCAAAACATGCCTTTTCACAAACGTGCAGCACGTCATTTAACGTTAATGCAATTTTAACGGGGAAAGCTGTTTTTGTGTTCAATATAACTTATTCATGAAGAGGTTAACACTCTTTACATCTACGAAATTATTTTTTTTGGAGTTTGATCAATTTCTGCAATGCACACTTTCTTTATTGGGCGAGTATATATGTGCGCGAAGACATTTTATATGAGCGTTTTAGTGTGTTAACACCAGATTATTTCATAATAAAAAAATGATCGGTCAGAAATCGATACACGAGAGATCTGAACAACGCATGAGGGAAAGGCTGAAATGGTATCTTAACTTTCGTATAAGTTTTTAGAAGTGGTGTCGTGCGAAGCTAATAATACACTGAGATTTACCTGGTAAGCACTGAATCCAGTTCACCATACTGCAACCTGAAATGAATGAAGAATAATTATTTATTTTCAACATATCGGCTTTCCTATCAATCATACATGAATTATTTTTCATCTAACACCAATAAGAAAACGACATTACCTTTTTTCTAAAATTTCTTGATAACTGAAAAATTTCAATGTTTGCTTAAAACATAGCTTTAATCCGTCATTGGAACGACCTCAACGAACTCGTTCCAATGAGGTGACAATAAGTAATGTTTTGGCTGCAATAACTGCTCAAATAAAATTTGAGAGGCGATTTTTGACAGGACCTACCATAGTTCGGCTCCTTTGAAGAAAATTTGAAACGTAGATTTCTTTGATTTTCATGGTCTCGGCGTGTGCGGCAGAATATGTTTAACTAACCTCTTGAAGACGTGAGCCCGCGTTTCATGTCCGGAACATGATACTTCAAAACTTCATTAAGCAGGATGGCTCCTAGGCTGATGTGTGGAGTAGACCAATTAATATTTCAACATGCAGCCCCGAGGATGCACGTTGAAAATATTAATTGCTCTACCCCCAAATAATGAATACGGACTCTTCGAAGTGCTGCCATTGAACTGACATGGAAGATACCACCAGGTTTCAAAGGGTTAAGTGTTGGGGTGGGGGTGGAGCGTGGGTGGAACACCGGTAAATATAATTATCGGGGATTTTGAGTTAATTTGCCGTGGAAGGAGGTGTAGATCAGCCATCCACGTTTAATTTGGGGCGGGCCCATTCTCTGAAAGTGTCGATGACTTTAAGTATTACTTCACCAAAAATGACATTTACATGTTTATAATCAAAAGATAGATCCCTACTTAAGATAAATTACAGAATTTATATACAGAACACACTCAATGAGAGAGTTCTTAATTTAACAGTTCATAATTTATTCGAGTCCATATCGCCTCGGCGAAGCTTGTGGTATCTTCCTAGGATTCGTTTCCGTGCCCCATTCTAAAATACCTGTGTTAATCCGGGCATGCGCAGACAACTCGGATTATTAAACTGATAGTTTTCGTGGTCACTAGTCATTCTGAAATATTATTCCGAATTATTCTGAGTAATTCATCTCGCAAGGCGGTTAACTTATTATTCTTGATATACTTCAGTGTTACTAAAATTAGAGTAAGGCCACCAAGGAAGGTCTTTTTATTTCTCAGGCCATTTTTGTAAGATTTGCATGTAAGCGGGCGGATTTTTTATTTTATTTTTTTTTTTTGTAATTATTTCTATTCCTTCAAAAGTTCATGTTCTTGGTTTATTTTAGACCTCATAATGTACAGAATAGCATGAAGAGGATATTTGTGGAAAGGAACACGGCATGCGGGACCATTCGAATTTCTGGGGAGTGATCCCAGAAGATAGTGGCCAAGTTGTGGGATTGATGTAAGTGGTTTGGGGACTACTTGGAATTTTTCAGGGAGAGAATACAGTGGTAGTATGGGGACTTTCGCGGAGTATTTGGAAGTATATGGGACTATGAGGTAAGTACTGAGGCTTTTTGTCCCGCCGGTACAGGGACAAAATTATTTTATGCGGAAATTCCTAACTGAACGAGGACAAACAGACTGATAATCGTGTATGGCACACTTGCACGACATACTTTCAACTTATTTGTGAATAAACATATCAAAACACTCTAAAAGGTGCATGTTCCGTCTGTACAACGACCTCGATAAGGTCGACCATTTTGATTTTTCAAACATGGCATCAAACACAATGAAAGCGCTGTTGTCGGTTACTTCAAAGAAATTATTCTGTGGCGTCATCAAAGTAATCATAAAGCACGATTTTCGTGCTTTATGATTACTTTGACGTCGCCGCAGAATAATTGTACGATGCCATGTTTGTCTTTGCGATTTTGAGGACTGGGTCGGTTTAAATGCGAATTTCTTTCATCTGATTGTGATATGTCACCCGATTGCTGATTTGTCTCGGTACCGGTACCGGTTTCGGCGGGACAGGCTCTGTCCCGTCACGGTACCCGTTATGTTGGTACCGGTGGTACTTTGACACGCATGCACTAGGCAGGAAAGCAACATCAACAGCATTACGAAGTATCCATAGCAAACATAGGTTAGTAAAAAACGTAATAAGAGCAACTAGTCAGTAAGGCCAAGGGCTAACATTAAACAAACAGGGAAATGCGCACTCTGCCCTATTCTACGGTACTCGACAACTACGCGTATCCCACATATCCGCATGACAAAATACTAAGTTGTAATTACACGTCAGTAACTTGTAGTTACAAATTAGCCAACTTGCTATTACAAGTTATTAACATGTACTTACAATTTAGCCAAATTGTAAATACATGTTAATAAACTATAAGTCCCGAGTTCGATCCCCGTCCCGTCCGCGTTGTGTCCTTCAGCAAGGCACTTTGTCCCGGTTGCCTACATGGGGCACGATGACGCCATGTACTAAGGCGTACTGCACGTCGATGGAGAACGTGTCTTCAACCCCTATAATCCTGCTTGAGCGGATCTTGGACAGAGTTAGAATGTTGAGGAGCTGACATTTGCTCGTCGATGCTCGGTGGTTCTCTCCGGGTACTCCGGCTTCCTCCACCCGTAAAACTGTCACGATCACGATTAGCCATTGTGCATAAGTATGTGACCTTAAACACCAATAATAAATAATAAATAATAACTCGTAATTACAAGCCACTACATTGTAATGACAATATAATAAGTGAAGATCGGTGGCGGCTCTACGCCAGCAGTACTAAATACACCTTGTCGAAAAAGAATGTTTTTCATGGAGTATTTGTATAGAAATGTATTGAGTTACATATTCACCATTTATTCACTCACCAGAAAGCACTCCACTATACAACTTCATCATATTATTCATATAATCGGTCATCGCGGATGTCATTGTGGATAGCCATAGCCTCTTTATTCTCGAGGGATGCGTGAACTCGCCCTGGTTGAACTCTATGAACTGAAACGATGAAGTTCATATGTTACAAGCGGAGTGTGCACGTCCCATCACTTATATCAGGGCTGTAAGCGGAAATATATATATATATCCCTTATCTAAAATAGCTAGAGGACTTCACTGCCAAACAAATTCTTGAATAACCAAACAGCTGTTTTGGGGGAGAAAGTAATGATAAATAAATAAATAAATAAATAAATAAATAAATAAATAAATAAATAAATAAATAAATAAATAAATTTGATTGATTTACACATTAATAGCATCGCCGGTCCTACATCGTCCCTTTGAAACTACTGGAATCTCAGTCGGGACGCCTCATACCTCGATTTGTCTCCAGTGAAAACTGTCGCGCAAAATACTGGGATTTCATAAGGTTATCACAACTCAGTTCACATGGCATATACTATATAGGGTAATTCAACACCCACCACACACTGTTAAAGCTCAAAAGTTTATTTCAGCAGTTTGAAGAATACACTAAATCGTTTGGATCGCCCACCTCTACCAATAATTCGTCATTGATGCAGGCATATCAAAGTACCGCCTGTCCCGCCAAAACCGGTACCGGTACCGGGACAAATCAACAATTGGATGACATATCGCAATCAGATGGGAGAAATTCGCATTTAAACCTCACGACAAACATGGCACCATGACAATTAATCTGCGGCGTCATCAAAGTAATCATAAAGCACGAGAATCGTGCTTTATGGTTACTTTGATGTCACCACAGAATAATTTCTTTGAAGTAGCCGACGGCTGACAGCTCTTTCGTTGTCTTTAATGTGATGTTTGAAAAGTCAAAATGGTCGGCCTTATCGTGGTCATGGAGCAGACAGAACATGCACCTAATAATAATACTTTGGCCGGCCGCTGATTTGATGCGGTTCTCGGATGAGAAGGCTTTGGTTACCCCTGTACTCACAACTGCCTCCCTATTCCCACGCTTCTTCTTTCCTCCCAGCACTCGGAGACGAACTGTTTGATGACATCCCTTGCCCCATTCTTCGCAATCTCCCCGATTACCATATTAACCCTCTCCTTTGCGTCTCCCACTAACCAAATGTCCTTCATTCTCCTATCCAACTTCCCCATTATACTCTCAGTGAATCTTATTCCTTTAGACTGGTATTTTGGGCATTCTAGAAGAAAGTGTTCCAGCGTCTCCACCACGCCCAAATTACACATCTGGCACTCCTTTTCACTGTTTTCCCAATTTCCCCCTCAGCTCCAGGGACCGCGACCTCGCCTTGAACAACAGTGCCCCCCCCCCAAACGTGCCATCAAGGTACTCTTCAAAACCAGGCTTCTCTTTATCACGCAGACCACCCAAAGACCTCTTTGGTTTGACCCCCTCTCGCCAATTACGGTTACCATCCTCCACGACCCTTTCTCTGACGATTTTTTTTTACCCTGGTTTGCCCCAACGTCTAGGTCCGAGATCTCCAGTGAGTAGTTCTCTATTAGCTCCCTCACTTGGACCATCCACCCTGTCTTGATATTTGAGTTGAAAATTTTCAGGAACATTACTTTTCACCATCGGCTGTCGGGGAGATTTACCAAATAATTAAGAAAACCGAGTTTCAATAAGTCTGTCCTGTCCTTGATCCTCATCCACCCAAGCTCACCCCTGATTGCTTCTTGTGCTGCGGCATTACTCGACCTGCATCGTTCTGCAGGAGTGCTTTGATATGTTAATTCACAAATAAGTTAAAAGTATGTCATGCAAGTGTGCCATACGCGATTAGTAGCCTGTTTACCGTCGTTCAATTAGGATTTTTCCGATAAAATAATTCTGTACCGGAGGGGCAAAAGCTTCAGTACCGGCATCGTACCGGTACAGGTACCGATTGACATGCCTGCATTGATGTCATTGATCATATTCGTCATATCAAATCCTTTCCTAACTCTTTTTCACTTAGTTTTTGCAACTCTTAACTGTTATCGACCTCAACTTATGCATATCACTATCAGAGACAACTTAATACTTTGCCGCTCTTAGCGACTAGGATTGGCCATCACTCTACTCTACGATCGATCCACGGTCGCCGACGTTTCAATTTGCTCAGAAAGCAGGTAACGAACCGAGCTTCCAATTTGATATTTAAAAACTACTTATATTTTGCTAAGGATCACACCCTTTATTATATGCTAGCCTGGGTATTATCGCAAATGATCTAAAAGATATTTCTCGATATCAATCGACTCGATTGATATCGGGGAATAACCCTGATATAGCTTTCTAAATGCTGATCTTTGTTATTGTTTTGAAACGAATGCATTTGGACTGAATACTGCGCAATAAAATGTCTCGTAGCATATAATAAAAAAGAAAATCTACTCTATTTTAGTCAGTATCTGGATTTATCTCATGAGTGTGGACCTGAAAGTCTTATTTTTCACGAGCGCTTGCGCGAGTGGAAAATAATATATTCAGATCCACACGATGAATTTGTTTCAGTAGCTTCCTAAATGACGTTACGCTTCGGCTCATGACGTCGCCTTGAACGTCGCATTGAAGGATCGATAAGCAGTTTTTTGTTATTGTCTTGAAACTGTTTGCAGTCGAATTGGGCTGAATGTTGCGCAATAAAATGTCACGTAGCATATAATAAAAAGAAAATCTACGTTGTTTTAGTGAATATCAGGAATTATTCCATTCGTGTGGAGCTGAATGTATTATTCGTGAAAAATAAAACTTTCAGGTCCACACTGATGAGATAATTCCCGATATTCACTAAAACAGCGTAGATATATAGAATATTCCCATAGTAGCTTGGTGTATCAAATGTTCACCACGCGTGGTGAAGTGGTGCTAACCGCGAGCCTTTGGCGCGCGGTTAACACCACTTCCCCACGAATGGTGAACATTTGGTACACCAAGCTACTATGGGTATAGTTTATTTATACCATGATCGTCAGATTATTAAGAGTCGCAATTATTTTTTCTCGATTTTACTGAGCGCCAGACGTACATATGAGCGAATCTGTTTTTGTTTACACGAGCATCGGTGGGCGGTACTTCCGCTGTCAATTTTATCACCGGAACGAAATGGAAAATGCAAGTGGGCCTTTTTCATTTTAATAGCATAATAACGTACCATTTCGAGTTATGGATGCATTATTAACATGAGACAATGCCTGTCTGTTAAGTTTTGGTGTGTTATGGGGTAAACTCATTTAAAAACGTAATAAATAATTGTCACTTTCATTTCACTCTTCCTGAGGCGACGTGCGATAAATTTAAACAAGTTGCATTCAGGTCGACGTCACCAAAGGTCAACTTGGATGTAATTCCACTGTAGGTGTAAATTTTAACTACTGAAATCCCATTGCTGGAGTGTTCACCACGGTTGGTGTGTAAAGCTAAAATTTATGTCATAGGCCTTTCATATATTGTAGAATAGGTAACCATGGTATAAATCCTATAAGGAGGGGAAAACGAGAGTACAAGCACACTTCCATCTTCCTGTGCTGGAAAGTTAGGTGTGCTGGAAAGTCTGGTTATTTTTGGAAAAACTTTAATTTTTCTGATAAAAAAGTAGATTTTTTAAAAAAAATATTGGGTTTTCCCCAAAATAATTAAATTTTTTCCCCAAAACCCAGGGGTTTTCTGGAAAATGTTGAAAATTTGAACATTTTTTACTCACGGAATTTGTTAAAAATGTCTAAAAATTCACCAGGTTGATGAATTCACTTTTCCTAAATTTAACACCGACTTTCTCCTGAAAAATTACACTTTTTCATAGAGTTAACATGGACTTCGCCATTTGGGGGGAATTTTTTCGAAATTTTGGAACGCGGTTTTGGACGATTGTGACCGGTAGTAAGATTAGCACTGAGATTTCCATTGGCAAAAATTCCGAAAAGACATGCTTTTTTGTGGTCGTAGATTGAAAAATACGCGATCAAATGCTGATTCCCATAGGAAAAAAGATTCCGATTCGACCGGTGAATTTATAAAGTGGGCTGGAACGTTAGGTGGTAAATTGGGTTGGTATATAGAGAGATCGCACGTCCAAGTAAAAAAAAATTGGCTCGATGGCGCGATCTGGAATGGATGAATGGATGGATGGATGGATCATGATTGAAAATGTATGTATATTATGAGTTATGAGATGAATGATAAATTAAAAATAATAACGGTTTTTGTCATTAAAGAAAAAAAAACTGTAAAAAAAGTTGCTATTTTATTTTTTTACATATATAATAAGAAGAAAAAAAACAAAACAAAAATTTTTTTTACAATTAATAATTATTATCATTTTAAAAAAAAAAAAAACACAAAAATTAAATATTTTTATAAAAAAAATTCAACAAAACTACGATAACAAAAAATAATGAGTCATGAAATTGATAACACCTAAAAAACCTGCATTAAAATTGAAGAGGGTAAAAAGATATTCGAAGTTTGATAGTAAAATTTATAGATTGCACTCGCATGACGCCATCGAATTGAAGGACGTGGAGACGAATGGGTTGACAGAGGAATAGGACAAATATGTCTTACCTTTGAAATTGAATGAGGCCCCCCTGGATTTAATGTAGGATGTCAAGACGATCTATTAGCAATCCTCTTGGGAGAAGATAGAAAATTTCGACCTGGACGATTTGTCACTGTTCTACAGGAGTAATATATATCCGAATATCTCCAAAGAAGTGGTTCACTGAGTGAATCTGATCACTGAGAAAGAATTGACGTTTGAGAGGGTGAATCTCGTTTTCCAATGGATTTATCAGTGGGGAGACGATTCTTTAAAGTGAACATGCTCATCGCAGATTTGAAATTATGAAAAAGAGAGTTAGTCCATTATACATAGATTTTTAAATCTTGACTCGAAAAAGACCCCCATTAAAGTGCATTTCATATCTCTCATTCTTTCAGTTGAGGAATGTGTGTGTGTGTGTGTGTTTTCATGCTCGATTAATATTTCAGTCGAGTGTGATTCTAGAGGTGTGAATCAAAATGATAATTGCTTTGATGTGTGCACTGTTAAATATAACCACACGCATATCGCTATGTGAACACTCAGATATTTTTATTGTGTTGTTTTTATTTGAAAAATAGAACTGGTTTTCAAAACGCCTGCTTTCATTACTGAATGAAGTGAAAAATGTTAAGTCGATTGATTTTTATTTTTAATGTATACAATCTGGGGTGAGTGTGTTTCTCGATGTGTGTGACTATTCACCTCTGTTTGGAATGAACTGGGAAAGCAAGATAGTACTCGTTTTCTGCGGTATACAATTTTTTTCTGCTTTACTGATGGGACTCAGTCGTTAAACGTTTTGGGGTTTTTTTTTTTGGTGTAGGGGTATAAACGATTAGTTCGGGTGCGATGTACCTATTCGTCTTAATTTTTTTATGAAAATAAATTTTTTTTAACACAAGAAACATTTAACACAAAAATAAATTAAGACAATTAGGAACATCACATCTGAACTAATCGTTTATACCCCTACTCCAAAAAATATATATTAATAAGAAGTTTAACAATTCACAAAAAAACCCTAAAAAAAACCCCCTAAATATTATATATATATTAAATAAAAAGTTTAACACAAAAAAAAAATGCCAAAAACAAAAACGTATATCGTGGAAAAGGTATATTCCTCTACCGTACCCAAGTTGAAAAAGTACTGTATAAATCTGGGAATTAAAAATTTCAGCCAGTACAAAACCAAAGGACAATTGATCGAAGCCGTGTGTGAGGAGACCTGTGATCTAACACTGTGAAATTACAAGCCAAAGTGCATCAGTCATTGAAATTGAAAGGTGTTAAATACAGGAAAAGACAAATGTATTGGTCAGTTGCTCGACAGAAAGGGAATGGATGAAAGATCTACGGCAGCAACAAAAAAAGCTCGAATCACAAAAAAAAATGAGAAGACAGCAACGACAAACCAACACCGACAAACAAATATGGAGGAAACTAAAAAGAAGAAAAACATCTATTGATTTGTTTGATTTGATACCTCTGCACCACATCGTCACTTTCTCCTCGTTCTAGCAGTGGTGGTGGTAGGAAAGGTGCCATGGGCTCGATGCTCAACTTCTCTAACAATGGATACATTTTTTTACTTTGAGTTTCCCATTTCATTTTTTTTTATTTATTTATTTATATCTATTTTTTATGTATTTGTGTTTTATTTTCATCCCTTATTATCTAACGAAAATTTTTTTTAGTGGTCACCCCCTTTTCAATAAATATTCCAAAATGCATCCCCTGTCTTCGGTGGTGAGACCTCGATGCACTAACTTCAACTCTTCCGAATTAGTGGGTTAAGGTTCTCCGATGCAAGACACAAATTGCTTCCAACATTCGAACACGTTGTCGCATTGGACGTATTCCAATGCGGGCATGGAATAGACGGTGATGATGTCTTCCCATTCCATCGTAAGACACGAATGATTAACGTGGCTAAAATCTGTCTCCTCCCAACAGGTGAGGCACCTTTCGTGTAAGATGCGAGGAAGTTGTTCATTCATGCAGATCGTGTAAGCTCTGCACAGTGCCCTTTGAAGAAACCAAGCCCTCGATTCCATGAAATCATTCGTTTTACTCATAATTATTTCATATATATATAATAAAACAATTTTCTGAGTCCTAAAAAAAAAAAAATGTTATAATTTTTTTATATTCTTAGCTTTTTCTATTATTTTTTTTTTTTGTATTATTTTTTTTAAAAAATTTTATTTTTTATATATATATATATTACGTTTCTCTATAACAACACATTCTACTCATCACATCATCAACTGAATGAATGAATACTTCTCGTCTATTATGATTACTCATATTATTATAGGAAAGAGATGATATTTTTTTCGAAAGAAGGATTTTATGCTTTTCGTATTTCGATAAAACCATTTTTTTTCATCATCATCGTCATCGTTAGAATGATATGGGTAATAATTGATAATGATTTTTAACCTTTTAGCAAATTCGATCCATGATCTATTTGACGTAAATGAGTGTAATCTGCAAATGAATTTGATACACGTGCAAATGGATTTTTCAATATTTTCATCACCACCACGATCGAATACATTAACTGCATTTTTCATGCAATAAATAATGTAAGGATATTTTGCATAATTGTAACGTTCTACAAGTTTCACTTCGTCTTCTAAACGATCTAGGATATCTATAATCATGTGATAATCTTGGTAAGACACATTTTTTTCATTCGAACACTTCATCGTTTCAATATTTTCTAAATACCTTCGATTTAGGAATATGAATAACAATATTAATGAAAACATCATTCCATACACGTTTAAACATGCATCGTATATGATTTGTTCCAACTGAATTCTTTCTAATGCATTCTTGTGTAAATGTTTAGAAAAAGCTAAAAGCTTTTCATAATACAAACGTTTTGTTAACACGTCTGTTGGACGATGTTTTTTTTTCTCCATTTGCTTAATTTTTTTTTTAATTGTTATTTTTATAATAACATACCCAAAAGGGTTATATTCTTAAATGGCGAATTCGGACCCAACACCAAACCTTCACCGATCGGTTCCACATTCTCTCTGGTCTTCAGATAGAGACCGTCTCCATGGAAAGCATCGCCACCACCCTTTCTCACAGGTCCTAGATACAATCCTTTACCTCCGACATCTATGTGACACACGGCTCCTCCCTTCTTCAAAAACAGTCTGTTTCCCCTCTTCTTCAAAAACAGTCCTCTACCCATTAATTTGTTGACTTACGAACTAGCGAGTCCCGAAAGAGCTCCCACGCTCAGAGCTGGCAACACCGTCTTCCTGAGAATGGGTAATAGTTTGGTGATGAGTACCACCAAAAGTGGTAAAAAAGCACCTTTCATTCTCAGATTATATCTCAACTGAGCGGGACTCAGTCTCACCGTCATTCCCGTTCGAATACGAATCACTTTCTCTATCCTTTTGATTTGAGTTTTAGTCCAAGCGATCTGATCGCGACTGCCACTCTCCCAGTCTTGAAGACTGAATTTAAATCTAACGGCCTCACCTTGATTTGCGAAGTTTACCTTTCTGTCCTTCGGATATGTTCATGTTTTTAATTATGTATTGACTCATATTTTATTTATTTTTTGATTTGATTATATATATATTTTTTTTAAAATTATTAATATTATAAGTTTCTTTTTTTCAATTTTTTTATTTCTTATATAATATATAAAATAAAACCTGACACTTCTTTAAATAAAAAAAAAGCATTTTTTTTTTAAGATATTATTTTTCAAATTATTTATTATTTCTTTTTTTTTCATATCTCTCTGATGTGAAATTGTATAGTGACTATCTCTCTGAGAAGATCTAACAGATCACTGTTCTAATCTGTCAACATTGTTTTGATGCTATACAACGTGTCCAGAATCACAGGTAGATAGATGAGATTTTGAGGTCGCTCCACGATCTTGTAACCCAGCAAAACGTCTGGAAAGACCAAGTAGATCGTAGTCTGAGAGCTACAATTGACGTAACTTCCCACGATCACATTGACATTCACTAAAATGCTATTGATTGTGAGAATGTCAACCATATTTTCGGACGTGGCGTACCTCGATACATCTTTTGATCAAATCCCAACATCTTGCCAATTAAATCTTCTGCACTGAAATCCACTCGAAAATTATCTCCCAAGTCTAATATCATCTGTAGAGTATTCGTATTGGGAGCAAGTCTTAGCATCTTGCTTCCATGACTGACGGTCTACAGTCTCGTCTGGATGTGATGGTTCAGATCATCTATGTCATAACTCTCTTTGGGAAATCGAATCTCGAACCAATCCACACCATTGGAACACTTGAATGCATTATTCTTTTCGTTGACATTGGGAAACGAATAGTAAGTCTTGAGATTAACCAATGCTATCTCGTATCTCTTTTCCTTCTTCAATTTGATGGAAGGTTCGAATTTCGTAGTGAATCGAGTCATGTCATGACTCACTAAGATTTGAAAGGACTGTTTCACAGCCATATTCTTGACTATCTGTATAATAAATGTTCTGACATTTCTTTTATTATTTATTATTTATTATTTATATATTTTTATGTTTTATTGATATTTTTTTATTTTATTTTTTATTTTTATTTTCTTCTCTATTATTATCGGAAATATAAAAAAAATCGTCGAATCCGCTTCGATATTTTCCATTGTTAAATTCACTAGTCAAATTGATCACCATGAAATTGTGAAGTCCTTTGTCCCACACCTTCTTACAGAATCTTCTGAATTCTTCCCTTCTCATGTCATTGGCCACGTGATCTCCATAGATGTATTTGAGATTCTTGAGATCCTGATGAAAGAGACATAGAAAATTAGCATTGTCCCTTAACGTCTGTCTGGGCAGTTGGAAATAATACTGAGACTGATAGAAACAATCCACGTTGCTGTGACGTCCTCAAACGAAATATGATTCGCATTGATTCTGTCTCTCCAACAGCAGATCGTCGAAGATCATGAGATTCTTATTCTCTGTCTTCAACTGTCTGGGATCGGGAACGTCGTCGGCGTTCTCGTAAAACAGACATTCCACATTCAAACACTCGATGTTTCTCCCAGTCAATTCTTTTGCCGCCCCTTCCAATATATTTGAAGTCTCGTGTCCTTCAAATTCGTATCGATTGTCGTAGAAACTCTCCATGACGTCCTTGGGTAATTTACGATTCATGCACTCTCAAAGCCATCTGTATTCCGGTTTAAAGAGACTCTTGCTGAAAACGAATAATCTGTCATAATCCAATCAGTTGGGTCGCAACAATAGATTCATCAAGAGATTGGTCTTTCCGCAATTCGATTTTCCCACTATCAGACCTCTTATGCTCTTGGGAAAGAACTCGTCATTCGACCTCTTGGTCATCGCGTCATTCCAAGACATGTTTTTGATATCCATTTTTTGTTTCTCCATTTTTTTTAACTATGTTTTAAATTCAGTTTTGAACTATTTTTTTTTTATTTTAATTCCAATTTTTATATATATTATTTATAAAAAAAAATTGCTTTTTTTATTTATAGATCACTTTCAATCCCGATCCTTTCATCATTTTAGCTAGGTTTTGTATCGATACGACATCATAATAGAAGTCTCGCCGTCTTTTCGATTTGATTCTCGATCGTTTGGCAGGTGGTGGAATTTATTAATTAATGCGTCGGCAGCTCTCTTGCCAGCTATACTACCACTCGCTTTGGTTTCCGCTTTCTTACCCACGTCGATCGCCGTCTTCTTTCCAATTTTGAGAGCACTCGATGTGATCTGTTTCGCGGCATCGCCAGTGAATTTACGAGTTAAAAATCACATCATCGAATCCATGATGACGGATCCACCTTAGACGTAAGGTCTAGTGTATCCCCTGTTATTTATCACCAACATTTGTTTTTTGTTTTTTTGGTTTTTTTTTTTAAAAATTCGTTTTTTTATTATTATTTTTGAATATATATATTTTTTTTCATTTATTTAATATTTTTTTTTCTTTTCTCTTACTTTTATTATTTTCAAACGATTCATCAACTCTTTGTAATCCTCTCTAGTCGACACCTTCTGCCTCAACAATTCGTCGCACACGCTCACTATCTCGTTATCCACTCCAGTGTTACTGGCCTCTCTGCTGGCCATCAACAATCTCAATCTCTCCGCCAAGGCATCAGGATCGCGTGGAAGAAATATCGTATCCTTCATTCCCTTTCCAGTTATCGATTTCACGAAAATCTCATTCGAATCCCACATGCATTTCACCACGTGCTTCCACTTGTAATCGCTCCTATCATTCTGCCTCATCTGTTTGGGATCATTGTTCTTCTTCATTGCGTGGGTCTGAATCAGAATGTCTCTGTAATTGTCGATATCCTCATCGGTGTGAATTCTGGATTGTTTCTTGTAAGCGAGCAGATCATACAGACCGTCAGTCAATTCATACCTGTTCGAACCGATGATCAAATAGTCGCCTTCATGCAATACTTCCGTGTCATCCGCGAAAGTTTTATCGCCATCGTAACGAAATCCGTACATCGGATCATTCTCAATTTCACTACTACTACTATCGTCAGATCTGATGCTGCCAAAGTGTCGCTATAGAAGTTGCTACTTTGATCGATTGGAGTAGCATCTGTAGCGTCGCTATAGACGCTACTTGAATCGGTCTTGATCCCCATTGGAGTGTATTCAGACAAAGTTCTCGGTACAAAACTATTGGGGAGCGAAGCCATCCTCTGAGAACCTTCTTTTATGGGTCTCAATTCCTCGATGATCTCTTTCCTGGCTCGTTCCTGAACCTCGGTGACGAGTCTGAACAACTTGGTCGTCTCTCGTCTCAATACCGTCTGTCTCAATCGTATGGCCCTATCCTGCGCTTGAATATTCTTCTTACTCCGTATTAATTCGCGAACCTGCTCGTCCCTTCACTTCGAATCTCCGATGTGTAGAAACATTGTTTTATTTATTTATTTATTTTCTTTTAGTGACAAAAAACATTATTTTTTTTGTATTCTTATTTTTTTTGTAAATGTTGTTTTATATATATATATATTTGACATTTTTTTTTAAAAACAATTTTTTTATCATTCATCTCATAACTCATAATATACATACATTTTCAATCACGATCCATCCATCCATCCATTCCAGATTGCGCCATCGAGCTAATTTTTTTTGACTCGTATGTGCGATCTCTCCATATACCAACCCAATTCACCACCTAACGTTCCAGCCCACTTTATAAATTCACCGGTCGAATCAGAATCTTTTTTCCTATGGGAATCAACGTTCGATCACGTATTTTTCAATCTACGACCCCCCCCCCCCCAAAAAAAGCATGTCTTTTCGGAATTTTTGCCAATGGAAATCTCAGTGCTAATCTTACTTCTGGTCACAATCGTCCAAAACCCCGTTCCAAAATTTCAAAAAAATTCATCCCGAATGGCGAATTCAACTTTGAAGCGAAGTGTTAACTCTATGAAAAAGTGTAATTTTTCAGGAGAAAGTCGGTGTTAAATTTATGAAAAGTGAATTCTTCAACCCGGTGAATTTTTAGACATTTTTAACAAATTCCGTCGAAAGTGAGCCAGAAATGTTCAAATTTTTAACATTTTTCGGAAAACCCCAGGGTTGAATTATTTTTGGGAAAACCCAATATTTTTCCAAGAAAATCAACATTTTTACCAGAAAAATTAAGGTTTTTCCAAAAATAACTCAACTTTCCAGCTCACCTAACTTTCCAGCACAGGAAGATGGAAGTGTGCTGGCACTCTCGTTTTTCCCCTACTCCTATATATTCATCGACATAATTTGTACATGAAATGAAAATGTGTACATTATTTGTTTGTTTATTTATTGGAGAGCAATGACACTTATAACAGTCTGGGTCATATCAAGTTATACAAATGTACGGGACGAGGAAACCAGAGTACCCACAGGGAAGCACCCATGCAATGCTGAATAACTGTCGCACTCTCTAATTTATCATCCTGGCACCAACAGGGTTAGCATTGACTGAAGGCAAGTGAACTGTGGGCATATACTACGTCGACCATAGATGTACAACATGTCGAAGTAATACTTTCTTTCAACCAGTTCTAACAGCTGGTGTCAGGGTGGTAAATTAGAAAGACCGAAAGTTACTCACCATTGCTCAACGGTTCTCTTCGGGTATTCCGACTCTCTCCACCCGTAAATGCCCGACATGATACGAACCAAAATTTTGAAATCAGTTAAGTTCATCAGTGAGTGAGTGTCCAGTGACCAAGAGTGAAAGCTTTTGACCGCATAATTATTGAACTGATAACTTTATTTCGTCAAGTTCATTAATAAAGGTATTAAGAATTATCAAGAATCATGAATTTCAAAATTGTTGGTCAAGTGCAGAGCTCCATTCGCAATACAGCCCCCTTCTCACCTGTTGGCAGAAGGGTCAGAACCTTGGGGTGGGGGAAGCTAGGCCAAACATAGCCCGAAAGCACTTATTTTAATTTTGTGGTTTGGTACGTCCTGTTAAAGGACGTACCAAACCAAAAACTTAAAATACAGTATTTCAGGCTATGCTTGGACTAGGAGAGGGAGGAGACCTAACCCAAGAATCCTGGTCTCCTGGGCCAAACCCACCCCCCCCCTCAAGTTCGGGGTTGCTACTCCAGGCCACCACCCTTTCCCCGGCCCTGATGCTCGGCAGAATCTCAAGTTTCTAATAACCTTATGAGGTAGGCCCTATCTTGGGAAAATAGTTTTGTGTTCTGTTGCGAATTAAAGTCAAATTCTTGGGTAGAAAAATTTATTTCCTAATGTTTGCAGTGCATTCGGCTGGTATATATTATTTATTGGCGTTTAACGACACGTTCGACAGCCAGGTTCACCCCGTGTCGGACAGTTTTACTGGTGGAGGAAGCTGGAGTACCCAGAGAGAACCACCGAGCAACGGCAAGCAACTGTCAGACTCCCCAAAATACTAACTCCACACAAGCAGGGTTACATATTGGTTGAAGGCAAGTGCACCATCGGCGTGCAGTACCCCTTAGTACACAACGCCACCGTGACCCCACGTGGGAAATTGTGATTAAGTGTCTTGCCCAAGGGCACAACGCGATTGCCGGAGGAGGAATTCGAACCGAGGTCCTCTCGGCTTGCAGCCTGCATCTCTATCTACCGAGCCCCCGTGCTCCAACTCAGATAATTAAGACATTCGACGAAGTTGAAATGGCTTTTCTTTAAAGTTTTTAGTCACCCACGATTATGGCACTTCCTCTTCTGCGATTCTGATGAAATTTGGACCTTATTTGGCACACTTATAGCCATGTGTTTCTATTTCCCATGACCGATTTTGTTATTTGTTTCTATGCTTTTATCCGAAAGAGCGTTCAATTTAGGCGTTTATCTTTAACTTTTAATATCAACTTCTCTGTCAGGCTTCCAGGCGTTTATCTTAAACTTTTAATATCAACTTCTCTGTCAGGCTTCCCTCTTTCTATTTTTTGAAATATCATCTCCAACAAATACCATATCTAAAAATGTGGTACCTACCTGTGAAATTCACAACGGTTATGGTCGTATTTTCAGGTGACGTTATCGACGTCAGTAGTAGGACAGGGTCTGGACGGGCCTGTTTTGGGGGACCTAGACTGGGGGACTTAGGAAGTGACGTCATACCGCAATGTATTATGGGTATCACGTGGTTGTCATGGTAACCCATGTGGGCGGCCATGTTGTGACGTCATTGTCATGGTGATGGGTGATGTGAGTGCGCATACGCAGCTCGTGTTGTTAGGGTGATACGTGTTTCCGTCATCCATTTTGTATGAAGGGGCCGCCATCTTTGTTTCTATGGTGGCACGTGGTTGCTATGTTACCCAAAAGCTTTTTATAGGGCAAAGAGGTTTGTAACAGGTATGTTCGATTGACTGGGAGTATTTTTTGGAACGACTTCCCTGTATAATTACCCAAATGAGCCCGAGAATGGGCGTAAATCACCAAAAACGACTTTATTTTATATGGATTCCCTATTTTGTCGGTGTAGCACGTAGTGCTATAGTACCGAGGGGACCCGGGGTGTGTTCCTTTGTAGAAGAGTAATTTTCTGACTTAAAATTTTCCCCAGAATCCTCGTTTAATTACCCAAATAAACCCGACAAGTTTTACTATTTCGAATTCTTTCAGAATTCTCTGCTTCTATCTACATATACAATAGTTTTTGACTATGTGGCCATGTTCCTTTGTTCTAGAGTATACTCCAGTAGCGCAGAAGAGCCTATTAGTTGTAACACCTTTGTTTATTATTACTAGTTTTAGCTATTCTGGTCTATTCTTGTTAGTTCTGACCCTATTCCAAGTACTTGTTTCATTTATCTAGATCATTTATGTAAATTATAACTAACCAATCAGATTTCTTGATTTCCCATGATCTGTATGCAGAGTTATCTCCCCTTATTACAACAAAGCTCTATCCGTTTCTCATCACCTGGCCCATATACCCAGGCACCCCTTTTTGGAAAACATATGGCCTTCGGCACCCCTTTTTGTCATATGTGCTTATGACGTCAACATAAAACATCCTACATTATGGGCGATATGAATATTGACTTGTTGAAGTTTCAAACACACAAGAAAACAAACGAATATATAAACACTATTATTAGTCAAGGATTTCTCCCGCTCACTAGCAAACCAACTCGAATAACGGACCATTCTGCAACTCGAATAGATCACATTCTCACTAATAGTTCCTCAGCCAATTACAAGTCTGGAATAGTAATCACAGATCTTTCTGATCACTTTGGTACATTTTATTGCGAAACGACTCCAGTAAAGATAGAAACTAAAAATCATATCATGAAAAGAAATTTTAATGAAATCAATGTAAGAACATTTAAAGACCTGTTGACCTTAACAGACTTTTCACCAGCACTAGAATCAACTTGTGCGAATGAAGCGTACAATATCTTTATAGACTTATATTTCACTGCATTCGATACTGCCTTCCCATTTAAGAAAATAGTACCTGACAATAAATATATAAAACGCCAGCCCTGGATAACTCAAGGCCTTTTACAATCCACAATTAATAAAGAAAAACTTTTCAGAAAAAAGCTAAAATCTCCCACTGAACAAAATAAGAAGAATTATAAAATGTATAGTGATATTTTGAATAAAGTAAAAAGAAAAAGTAAGGTCATATACTATGAAAACATCTTGAATATGAATAAAAACAACATGAAGAAAACATGGGAAATTCTGAGGAGCGCTATTCATAAGTCCTCCAATCGAAGATTATCCACAACCAACTTTTTGATAGATGACATTGAGATTAGTGATCCTAATGAGATTGCCCATCATTGTAATACCCACTTTTCCACAGTCGGCCAAAAAGCTTCTGAACAATCCAAACACAAATGCGCACCACATTCAATATATGACCAGGCCAAATTCTAATAGTTTTTTCATGGCACCGACGTCCTCAGAGGAAATTATTTCAATAACAAATTCAATGAAATCCAAAACCAGTGAAGACTGTGATGGGATATCTACTAAACTTTTAAAACACTCAATTACTGAAATAGCAGAAGTACTCACCCATATAATAAACATGTCGTTATCCAGTGGAATAGTCCCAGAAAAAATGAAGATCGCAAAAGTTGTACCAATTTTTAAATCGGGAAACCCCCAATTATTCAATAATTACAGACCTATTAGCCTATTAACCACATTCTCAAAATTACTGGGGAGAATAACACTAGAGCGATTAACCAGTTTCTTAACAAAACACAATCTTCTATATCAACACCAGTATAGTTTCAGGACAAAACACACAACGATACACCCCATATTGCAACTTCTGAACAGTATAGCAAACAACAACGACAAGGCGACAAAAGATTACACCTTATCTGTATTTTTAGACTTATCAAAAGCCTTCGACACAATTAGCACGGTATTTTGCTTAAAAAGCTAGAGTTTTATGGTATCAGGGGTATTACCAACGACTGGTTTAAGAGCTATCTTGAAGGACGTGTTCAATACGTCACATATGATGGGAGAAGTTCTGGCATTGCTACAATCACATGTGGTGTCCCCCAAGGATCCATTCTTGGTCCACTTCTTTTTCTAACTTATGTGAATGACTTTAGCTCCTCTACACAGTTGGGCCTTTTATCTTTTGCTGATGATACTTCAGTCCACACTTCGAACCATAGCCTTGATGCTGGCTTCGACCTAGTTAACTCTGAACTTTCAAAGATAACAGATTGGTGCGCAGCCAATAATTTGGTTTTGAATGCCCAAAAAACTAAATATATGCTATTCAGTCCGCCTAATAAAACATATGATATTAACAATCGACAGTTGAGTGTCAACAGTCAAGATATTTCGTTAGCGAGAAACTCCAATGATGAGAATGTAATAAAATTTCTGGGCTTATACCTGGACAAAAACCTAAAATATAAGTTTCACGTGTCAGCCATAAATTCCAAAGTATCGAGGGGGCTTTACGCAATAAATAAAGCTAAAAAATTTCTACCTCTCTCTGCCCTCTAAACTCTGTACTACTCCTTGATACACAGTCGTCTATTATATGGTATCGAAATATGGGGTCATTGTAGTGCTGCCTCAACATTATTTACACTTCAAAAGCGCGCCCTACGCTTGATAAATAACAAAAAATACAATTGTCACACTGATCCGCTATTTAGAAGGAGTAAAATATTAAAATTAAATGACTTGTATAAAATGAATGTATCTCTTTTCATGTTTGATTGGCATCACTCCAACCTTCCCCATACTTTTGGTGACTTCTTTCAAGTCAATACATGTCCAGCAGGCATGATGACAAGACAACTAGGTCAATTGCAATGTGGTAAACCACGGACCCAATTCTCTGCTCAATTACCCAAATATGCATTTCCCAGAATATGGAACAACATCGAAAAACAGGTAAGAGAGATTCCTTCTAAAGGCGTATTCAAGAGAGCACTCCTCGAAAAATTCATAAATTCGTATTCAGCCCGCGTTACGTGCAATAATCCACATTGTAGTGATTGTGCACACTCCTAAATTACAGTTATAAAACGCCAAAAGAAAGGTCGTAGGTTCGATAGGGTTCACTTACTTACTATGGTACCATGGTACAGAAGCCCACAATAAATCCCCGCTTCGTGGTCTAGCCAAAATAAATCCCCCTTCCGTCACAACAATGGCTCACTTACTATGACACTATGGGTCCGCTTCAATGGCAAAATAGCACCTGCTCATTAATTCCTGAGATACAGTCCATTAAAAAAGACCGACATAATTTGACTTTAATCCTTGTTGCGGCCACTATACTTCACAGCTGCATAAAGAGACTTTAAACGTAGACAATAAAGAAATAAATAAATCACACACTACGTGAGACAAAGCATCAGTTATTAATTAACGGCATAAAAAACAACTGTTATGAAACTTAGGAAGGCTTACTCTCAATATTAATGTCTGTTATCTCATCACATTTGAGCATATCTTATCTCATTAAATCTTTCCATCTTTTTGTCATTATCTTCCCTTCTCAACCTACCTCTCGCTTAGTCTAGCTATTATAAGATAGTTGTCGGTGGTATAGCAACAGGATGGAGAAACGCATGTTGTGGTCCTTTTTAACATTAATAACCTCAACTTCAACCTCACTATCCCCTACTTTATCATCAGTACGTTCAACACACTTTACATATCAATAAACAATAAAATTAACTTAATATCTTCGTAAAGTGTGACATGATCCATTCCCAGATTGTGTTTCCTTTTCAATTTCACTTTACGTTAGTTTCCATTCTGTTGCCATATCAGTGGTTAGGAGTTCAATTTTTTCTGTTGTTGTGTTGAGTGGGGTGGAACTGCTCGGTCTCGGAAGAAATTTTGAAGTTAAAGACGTAGATCCATATAAAAACAAGACAAGCCTCAGATCATATTTTTTTCCTCTGAGAACTATACGTTGATGACATAATTTCTCTCATGACATCCATGTTTCATGCTTTATGTTTATACTAATGGGGTCAGCAGGAAGACGGCCAATCTGGCCATGCTGTATCCCAACAGAATATAATTACTTTCACAAACAATTAATGTAAAACATTTTGAACCATAACGATTGTATTCTGTTGAATAAAATTTACTTACATCACAAAATATTAAATCACGTCGGATTTTCGAGAAAATTTAGTATGTTGTAGAACTCACTATTAGTAGATAGCTGTATTTTAGTTTTTCGTTTTTAGGTTTTAACGTCACTTCAGATTTTGGGGTCTTTATTAGGGATCTGCGAATCACAAAACTTTTTTCGAATCGAATCATGTCTCTAATATCGATATCGAATCGAATCTCAAATCGAATCTTAAAAGACAAGTTATTTCATATTGCACCAAACAGAAATTACGGTACACTGTTATAACCCTTACAAGACTGACTGAAGACCTTAAACACCAATTTTTTAAATATTCTCTGTAGCACCATCGCTGAAACAGCTAGGCCCATTATCCATAGTTTTAGTCTTTGAAAGCTTAATTTGTTACTATTCGCGTACTTAAGAAGTAACAAGTTAAGCCTTCAAAAACTAAAACTCTGGATAATGTTCCGGACCAAATTCACTACTTACCTAACAATTAACCATTGTCAATTACTCAGATAAATATGAAATTAAATGGAGCCTACATGGCTGAATTGTCCAGTTTTTGTTGGAAATGTATCAAATCGAAGTTAGTAAGAGAGATTCGGAAAAAACGAATCTTGAGACTGAGCCGGGATTGATCTCGAAGCATACGTATGGTATCGATATCGAATGGAATCTCGAATCGAATCGTAACCTTTGGAACTCGTAAGACCGATTTTTCGGTCCAAGGCTTAATTTCGTCCCATTTTTGTCTTATTCTAAGAGGTCTATACACGAGGCATTGATGATAAAATAATAACTGCAGTCTGCAGCCAAATGGCTGCAGACTGAAGTTATTATTTTATCATCTCTGTACATTGATATTGGACTGACCATCTCTCTCTAAGTGTACACAAAGGCGAAAACATTCCAGGAAACGTTTTTCAAAGGGTTAAAAGACAAATTATTTCATATTGCACCAAGCGGAAGTACCGGAACACTGTGATGACCCTTACAAGACCGAGTGAACACTTTAAACACCAATAAATAAATATTCTCTGTAGTACCGTCGCTGAAACAGCTAGACCTATCATCCATAGTTTTAGTTTTTGAAGGCTTAACTTGTTACTATTCACGTTCTTAAGAACGTGAATAGTAACAAGTTAAGCCTTCAAAAACTAAAATTATGGATAATGTTCTGGACAAAATTCACTACTCACCTAACAATTAAACAATTAGACATTGTCAATTACTCAATTAAATATGAAATTGAATTAAGCCTACATGACTGAATTATCCAATGTCAATTTTATCCAGTTTTTGTTGGAAATGTTACAAATTGAAGTTAGTACAAGTGATTCGAAAAAATCGAATCTCGAGACTGATTCGGAATCGATCTAGAAGCAGACGTATGGTTTCTATATCGAATCGAATCTCGAATATTCGCAGAACCCTAGTTTTTATGAACATTTTTCATAAAAAAACGCTACTTTTCTAACACGCTGTCTATTAATAATACACATCGCTATGAAAGTTCACACATTATAACTTTGATGACGTCTCTATTAAATATACTTGTTAAAATTTCAAATTTTAGCCATTATCCAAAATAACGTCAAGCTGACGTCTTTTTTCACGAACGTTTAATATCGACCACGTTATTGAACTCTCCTTCTTAAAATCTTGGAGGGGGAGTCTCCAATAAAAATATATCTAAAAATGCAATTGGTTTTTAGCAGACAAAAAGTTCGGTTGCTGTTACGGTGCAGTCGGATATCAAATTTGCAAAAATTAAACTTCGTCCATTTTCAGGAAATGTTAGTATGTTGTAGAGCTATAAAAAAGATGTTTTTTGATTTTTGGATTTAACGTCATTTTCGACACTTTTACATCATTCAATGTTTTTACAGCACCACCCCCACCCCCACAGCTTGATGACATCCCTACCGCCATATCTACTGACATGTATCACTACAATATACCAAATAAACCTACATTAATAATTATTATATACTTTATAAATAACTACATTTCTATTGGCTGAATCTTAAACACGTGACTGGTACTCAGAAATCAATGTACACCGGTTTTCTAGTAAATATCAACTTTCTAAATATAGCTTTTGGAACCCCCTTTCTAGTTCTATTTCAATAGACGTAATCTCTATAACATTGTTTATTTTTATGTTCTTCTGCAGCTGATAATTATTTTATTGTCAAATAAAAGTATTTCTGGTTGATATAATTGAACTTTTAATTAACAAATAGAAGATTGTGTTTTTGAGGATGGTGTATATAATAAAACAGTTATGGACTTTTGTGGTGGTAACGCCTCTGTCAATATAAGTTTTTTTAGGTTCATATCACATCATATTCACCACCACAAATGTCCATAATTGTATATTAAAAGGCGGCCTTGTCGCATTCATATGGCCATCGACGCAATACAGAGATCGTTAAGACATCAAAATGTGACAAAAATGGCACACTAACTAAAGATTTTCTTTTCAATCATTCACATCAAACTCGTATGTTTAAAAAGGCTTATTGTCTCGCAAAGTACTGCCATTCAAATAACATTCACATTCTTGTTTGTATATTTTCGAATGCAGTCGACTTGTCAATAGATATGCCACTTTTCCCAATAGCTGGTAGAAATCCGGCATTAAAGGTTTCGTCCAAAATTTGGGTTGTGAAGGGATTCTCACATGACTTGTGATTGTTTCATTAGAAATGCACGTCTTGCGCCGAAGCGTTGAGACGTCGACCTTGGCGTATGGCGCCTTTGATTTCAACTTCAGTTCTAACAAATCGCAGCGATCATAAAAGGTTAACTCCGACAGACTAACCCCAAGCTGAACACAAAAGGTAACACCTACACAACACTTAAGCCTGTACCTAACATGAAAAGCAGACGACACTTGGAAAAAAAATATTCTTGAATAACTATTATTTTTTTTTTGTATCAAAAACATAGGTTATGACCCCTCATTGGAACGAGCTCGACGAGCTCGTTCCAATGAGTGGTCATAACCTATGTTTTAGAGACAAAAAATGAAAAAAATAATGAAAATTAATTGACGATTTTTGAGAATAGCGCTGGCCTGTTTTGGCCGTTGCGTTAGGTAAAGGGTTAAGAAGACAGTTGACGAATGTTGTAAATGTTTGGTACTCGGTCATCTGTCACTGTTCAGTGGAATTTGAATAGCCGCTAGGTATCTATATGGGGGTGGGGGTACACGGATCTTTTGGGGCTCAAAGCATTTTAATTCCGAAGTCCTATCACGAACACAGAAGTCGTGAATTGGGGAAAAATCTGAAGGAGGTGTCCCTCTCACGTTGGTAGGGCCGGGGCGATTAGAAAGATGTCAACCAAACACAAGAAGCAACCAACAAAGCCAAGCTATCAGCGTTTAATGAGTGAACGTGTTTTATCAAGAATAAAGACCTAGCCAGAGAATGAGAAGCAGCTCCATTAGAGACCAGCAAGCAGTCTGTGATGACATGGTTATCACATGAGAGAAAACGAAAAAGGAACCTCAAAGAAATATTCGGCGAAGAAGATGCTTTAGGCAATTGATTTGTAAACTGTATACAGTGAATGGAATAAACATAAATGAAATGTTATACATTGTTGTTTTTTATCAACTACTCAACAGAAGTACCCGGATGTAGCGTGAAGTACCCGGATGTAAAAACCTGTACAACAAGTACCCTCAGATAAGTATCCTAAAAAGGTATCCCCAAAGTGTATTCTCCAATAGTACATCACGATGTTATAAGTATCCTCAAATACCCGTAAGTGCCTGTGTGGTGTGCGCACACTGTGCATTATCACATAGGCATATATCGGCACATCCAGGATGTGCCTATGTGCTCCGTGTAATGTGTTTGAGGTACCCTAGCTTGCACTATGTCTAGGGATTGTATAGACTGATAGAGGCTTAGATCAATGGGTTGATCTGATTAAGCCTACATTTAGCTAGAGGCAGATGTCAAGACGGAATCGGGGGTAGCTACTAAGCTTGTAGTAATGCTACAAGTGAGTAGTAATGGTACAAGACTACAAGGTTGGTAGAACACTACACTAAATGTGAATACAATAGTACTGGACCACACGACAGGCGGTGATGACCATGGACAAGTGGTTGCTATGAAGGTGATGGATGGTCTTGAAGCTGTATAAGAGCTAGGAGCCATAACTATCTTCAGATAGATATCCTCAGATAAGTATCCCCAGAATAATCCTCAAAGCTCAAATGATACAGTATCATGTCATAGGTACCCCAAAACACGTATGTGCCTGTGTGATGTGCACTAGCACATAAACACATCTAGGGAAGTCAGAATACTTAGTCTAAAGCAGATAGAACTCATAACATAAATAGAATAGGTACATGCATGCAGAGAATAAGCTATAGTAAGACCAGGAAAAGACAGAAAAACGGATATTCTGCAGGAATCCGAATCAGAAAACCACTCTTATATAAAGGAACGAACCTGCTATTGAAAAAGGAGGATTCTGGAGGAATCCATAGCAAATAAAGTAGGTTTCGGTGATTTTAGACAGTTTTTGATGATTTGGAGGGATTGTCGGGTTGTTTTGTGGTAATTAGATTTACGCCTATTCAACCGGACACACCTTTTAGAAGCCTTTTAGTTCTATAATAAGGTTTTGGGTAGCATAGCAATCATATGCCACCATAGAAACCAAGATGGCGGCCTCCAATATACAAAACGGAAGACGGAAACACGTATCACCCTAACAACACGCGCTGCGCACGGACACCCCATATCAATAAGGTAATGACGTTACAACATGGCCAATCACGCAGCGTACCAAGGCAGCCCATTATGGGGCTATTGGGTTACGGGACATGACGTCGCTTCCGGAGTCCGGGCTAGGGTCTGGGTGATCAGGCACGAAATGTGCGAGCTATACTACTTAGGTTGTATGTTTCAGTAAACTCGATTGTCTCACTTGTATGCAATTAGAAATAAAGACATCATGATTCCAGCATCGCCTGTCACTACAACATCTAACCAGTTATGCAACACAGACAGGTACGTAGGAACCGGATGGTGTGGAGGGGCACAGGGGGCGCGTTCCCCCAACTTTTGTCCAGAAATAGTTGTTGAGTTACAAAACATAATTCCAGGCATACCGCTTACTAACAGAAGATAAATTCTGATCCGAGTAAAAAATGTTCATTCGACAATGCCCCCAAAGAAGAGGCTACGCACTCTGTGTTTCTAAATTACCTGTCCTTTCAAATCGACGGTGCCAGTCGGTTTTATGAGGTTACCGTGGATGTAATTCAACGCTTCATACGCTCCGTCATAATTACAGTTGCTAATATATGGCGTAGATGAGATCCCACAAGCGTTCCCATAGTTCCGTGTAGGCTGAAAATAAAAAAAAGAAACATTGTGTATGTCAAAAATATTTAATGAAACAAAATTCATCTATTAGTTTCCTATTTGCCAAGCTAATTCAACAAATTATGATCTAGCTGGCAAACTTGACTTCAGGTACCCGACATCATAGCAATATGATAATACTGACACCGTTTTTCCCATATTCAGCGAATAACAAACTATAAGGTCTAAAAAGTTAAAAATCTGTTTCTGAGGTCCTCCGCATGGTCATTTTAGCTGCCACATGCTCTCTTTTTATAACCAATGCAAACTTAAAAAACTAAAAATTAAATGGTTTGAGTCTGATATTTTTCTCAAGTTAATAAAATTGTCTCTTGAGTGTTTTAGCATTGCAAAGCCTTCTTGCACTCAAGGGTCGAAATACTCCAACACACATACTATTCTGCGTATTATGTGGCCTAAAATATAAAAAACCAAGAATATGAACTTTTGATGGCAAAGAAATAATTACAAAAATAAAAAATAAATGTCCGGAGAAACAGAAGATCTGCTTGGTGGGGGCCTTACAAACCAAGCTTACAGCTACTTTTCCATGTGCTGAATTAGTGCTTGCAATGATCGATGAATTTTTAAATTAATATACTTGAAGATGAAGAAGCAAAGGGGAGATCATCAAGATTGTTAGCGATGTTTAGATTTCAATTGAGATAGTTTGAACACAGCTTGCACATGTCGTCCGAATTTCACTGGAGATGTAATATTAAATGGAATGAAGAAAAAACAAGTTTTTTTCTGAGCCTCATGACCGTGACACTGTATCTGTTAGTTAAATTCGTTGTGCTCATTATGCCTGGCATAATATGAGACATTGACATCCCTGACTTACACTCTAAAAACAGATGGGTTAAAAATTAACCCAAACCAACCGGGTTGAGTGAATATTCACTCAACCCAGTTGATTTGGGTTGATTTTTAACCCAACTGATTTTAGAGTCTATATCGTTACGAAAATCGAGATTTGAATAAGTTATCTTTCTTGAAATTATTAGACCATCAGGAAAAGTCGAATTAAGAAGCAAGTCATTGCTGAGAAAAATATAAGTTCTACGTCTTCATTCAGTGCCTTGATCTTTACTACTACTGATGCTTATGAGCACATCCTTCTGTTTGCTATGCTGCGGAGTATATGTAATCCAAAGTAACGCTATACCATATCAATTCTATGCTTAGCCTCTAGGTGAGAACTGGCAGCCATCTTGGGCTGATAAGAGTGGCACATAGTCTATAGGGTATTAACAATTTTATGGCGGTGAACAATTCTCTGAGAGTACGTCAAATTCCTGGAAAGGGGTGCGGTGGCGTTGCGGTAACCTGTTCTCGCCAGATCACCAAAGTTAAGCAACGTCGAGCCCAGTTAATCCTTGGATGGGTGACCATCCGAGCGATGGACTCCCACGTTGTGTCCTTGAGCAAGGCACTTAACCCCGATTGTCCACATGGGGCACGATGACACCGTGTACTAAGGCGTACTGCACGTCGATGGTGCGCATGTCTTCAACCAATCTAACCCTGCCTGTGCTGCAGTGCGGAGTTACGATGTTGGGGAGCTGGCAGCTGCTCGTCGTTGCTCGGTGGTTCTCTCCGGTACACCGGCTTCCTCCACCCTTAAAACTGTCACCGACACGATATGATTTTGACTGTTAAAGTGTCGTTAAACCCTAATAAATAAATAAATAAATCCCCGGAAACGACAAGACACCAAAAATTACCAAAATGGACACCGTTGCTTCTTCGAAATCTGTTTACCTGGCACATACTCTCCAAGAACCCTCGTTTCCATCTACCCCCTAACCTTCTACTAGCCGCAGGTAACTTAGTACACCAACCTCTACAACACCAGCAACTGCTACATCAACCATTTCAACCACTACTACACCAACCATTACACTATTATTCAAATGAATAATATATTATACCAACTACTTCAACAACCAGTATACCGACTTCATCAAGATGGTCGACTGCACCAACAACCTCGACAACCACCATCAACCTCGGCAATATTCTCAACCATCACTTAACAGTCACTATCGCTATCGCAGCAACCACTACTATACCAAACACGGCACCAATCACTACTACACCAATATTAACAATGTCAAAAATCACAACACTCACTATACCAACAACTACTACACCAAGTACTACAACAACAAGCACCACAAGTCCACAGCTACTACTGCAACAAAAACAACAACAACAACAACAACAATAACAACAACAACAACAACAACAACAACAACAACTACTACACAACACCAACAACTGCTATTCTAATCATTGCAATTACAACACCAATAAATGCAATACCAGCCTCGACAAGACAACACCAACAACTACTCCACCAGCAACTGCAAAATCAACCACTACAAATAGGACAACAGCAACGACTACATCAACATTCACTTCATTAACCACTACTACACCAAGCATCACAGCATCAACAACTATTAATCAAGCAGTACACCTACTACACCATCAACGTCAACTGTACCAACAACTACGACAACACTACCAGCCACTACTTCACAATCACTAATACATGAGCAACAACTACAACAATCATTCTAACTAAAACACCAACAGGTACACCAACAACCACCACAGACAGTATAATACACTAATGACTACAGCACTAGCATTTACAATACCAACAACCGCAGTTGCAACAGCCACTACAACTACTACACCAAGAACTACTGTTCAATCCAATACTATCATTTCCAAACTGTACTCCATAGAATGCCAGAATTTTAACCCTTTACTCATGAAAGACGATATCAAAATTTGTTATTTTAAATATTATTTTTTCAAAATCTTCAACAAAACCATATCATGCGACCCCCCCCCCCCCCCTCTCCTCCATTGGAACGAGCTCGTCGACCTCGTTCCAGTGGTGGGCCGCATGATATGGTTTTAGTAGTGTGGAAATGAGAGTTAGAGTCCACTTGATTTTTTTTTCTCAATCACACCTTAGTTTTTTTTCGAGTAAATCGTGTTCATCACGACTGAAATGTACGATGCGACACGTTCACAATCACATCGTCACTTTTCCCTGGTTTTTACAGTGTTTGCGGTAGACAAGGTATCGTGGGTTTAACGTTCAATTCTCTAACGATCAACGTGGATCCGAGGTGGGCCCGCTCCGGAATTTTAACAAACTCTATAAAATTCCCTCTCTTAAAAATTCACTTTTGGTGGGCCCGTAACATCTGACACGATCGTTCTCGGGAAAACACTCCACCTTTTCGCAGAGGTAACACGAACCCACATTTAGGTGAATTTTTTCGACAGAATATCGTCAAAATGACACGACCAGTGCGGATGGAAGACCAGCGATCCAACGTCGATTCCCGCGGAAAAACGGAGTTCGAATCGAGAGGGTGAATTTATCGGTGGGCACGAACTCTCCAGCGATGACCTGGTGAGGTTTTTGGCAAGGAGAGAGAGAGATAGCTCGCAGAGTCGAGTGCGTCAGCTCCGGTCCGCGATTATGTGGATATTGCGAGTTGTGAGACGGACGATAAAAAAATTGTTTTTTAAAAATATATATATAAACAACATTCAAAAAATAAGAATCCAAAAGATATATATATAAAACAACATTCAAAAAAATGAATAAGAATACAACAAAAAACTATTTTTTATTAAAAAAAAAGAAAGAAAAAAAATAATAATAAAATAAAAAAAAACAATGTTTCTACACATCAGAGATTCGAAACGAAGGGACGAGCAGGTTCGCGAATTAATACGGAGTAAGGAGAACATTCCGGTGCAGGATAGGGCCAGACGATTGGGAGAGATGGGATTGAGACGAGGGGCTACCAAGTTGTTCAAACCCGTCACCGAGGTTCAGGAACGAGCTAGGAAAGAGATCATGGAGAAATTGAGACCCATAAAAGAAGGTTCGCTGAGGATGGGTTTGTATCCTAGTACTTTAGCACCGAGAACTTTCTCCGATTTCGTTCCGGGACTCGAGACCGATCCGAGTAGCGTCGGTACTGTTACGCTGAGAAATTTGTCCGAATACACTCCGGAGAGGATCGAGACCGATGCGAGTAACGCCAGATCTGACGATGGTAGAGAAAAAGATGAGATTTACGGATTTCGTCAAGAAGGTGATAACGATTTCGTTGGTGACATGCAAATATGTTTTGAAGGCGACTATTTGATCGTTGGTCCGAACAGATACGAAATGACCGATTGATTGCACCCTCTGCTTTCTCACAAGAGACCTGGCGATTATACCGAGGAGGATTACAAAAATTACGGAGACATTCTGGTTCAGACTCACGCCATGAAGAAGAATAACGATCCCCAAGAGACGAGACCGAAGGATAGGAGAGGTTACAAATGGAAGCATGTGGTGGAACGCATATGGAATGCAAACGAGTATTTCGTGAAATCGATGAGTGGGAAGGGAATGACCGACACGATATTTCTTCCGCACGATCCCAATACCTTGTTGGGGAGATTGAATTTGTTGATGCAAGCAGAGAGGCTGGTAAGACCAAAGTGGATAACGAGATGGTGAGCATGTGTGACGAATTGTTGAGGCAGAAGGTCTTGACTAAGAAGGATTATCAAAAGATGATGAATCATTTGAAATAATAAATAATAAGAGAAAAGAAGAAAATACCAAAAAAAATATTAAGTAAATAAAAAAAATATATATTAAAAAATAATAATAAATAATAATAATAAAAAAAAAATGTTAGTGATAAATAACAGAGGATATGCTAGATCTTATGTCTGCGGTGAATCGAGCATCGTGGATTCGATGATGCAATTTTAACTCGAAAATTCACCGGCAATGCCACGAAACAGATCGCATCGAGCGCTCTCAAAATTGGAAAGAAAATGGTGATCGATGTGGGTAAGAAAGCTGCGACCAAAGCGAGCGGTAGAATAGCTTCGGAAGCCGGTAAGAGAGATGCCGATGCTTTGATTAATAAATTGATAACTCCACAACCTGCCAAACGATCGAGAATCAAACCGAAAAGTTGGAGAGATTTCTATGATGATGTCATACCGATACAAGACTTGGCTAAAATGGCTAAAGGATTGGGATTGAAAGTGATTCATAAATAATAAAATAAAGCTTATATATATATATAAATAGAAATTAAAATATAAAAAAAAAAATCAGAAAAAAACATAATTCAAAACATAGTAAAAAAAACAAACTAGAAAAAAAAAATGAATATCAAAGACATGTCTTGGAATGACGTGGTGACCAAGAGGTCGGACGACGAGTTCTTTCCCAAGAGCATAAGAGGTCTGATAGCGTGAAAATCGAATTGCAGAAAGACCAATCTCTTGATAGATCTATTGTTGTGACCTGGTTGGTTGGATTACGACAGATTATTCGTTTTTGGCAAGAGTCTCTTTCAACCGGAATATAGATTGCTTCGAGAGTGCATGATGCATAAATTACCCAAGGATGTTATGTTGAGAATCTTTGACAATCGAGACGAACTCGAAAGACACGAGACTTCGAATATATTGGAACGAACGGTGAGAGAATTGACCAAGAGAAACTTGGAGTGTTCGAGCGTGGAATGTCAGTTTTACGAGAATACCAACGACGTTCCCGAACCTAGACAGTTGAAGTCGGAGAAGAAGAATCTCATGAATTTTCAACGATCTACTGTTGGAGAGACAGAATCGATGTAAATCATATTACGTTTGAGGACGTCACAACAACGTGGATTGTTTCTATTTGTCTCAGAATTATTTTTGACTGCCCAGACAGACAATAAAGGAGAATGCTAATTTTCTGTGTCTCTTTCTTCATGATCTCAAGAATTTCAATCACATCTATGGAGATCACGTGGCCAAAGACATGAGTACGGAAGAATTCAGGAGATTTTGTAAGAAGATGTGGGACAAAGGACTTCACAATTTCGTGGTGATCGATTTAACTAGCGAATTTAACAATGGAAAATATCGAAGTGTATTCCACGATTTTTTTATATTCTTAATAATAATAATAATAATAGAGAAGAAAATAAAAAAAAACAATATCGATAAAATATAAAAAAATATATATAAATAATAATAATAATAAAAAATGTCAGAATATCATCTATTAGAACAGATAGTCGAGAATACGGCTGCAAAACAATCTTTTCAAATCATTGTGAGTCACAACATGACTCGATTCACGACTAAATTCGAACCTTCCATCGAATTGAAGAAGGAAAAGAGATATGAGATGGCGTTGGTTAATCTCGAGACTTACTATTCGTTTCCCAATGTCACCGAAAAGAATAATGCGTTCAAGTATTGCAATCGAGTGGATTGGTTCGAGAAACGAATTCCCAAAGGAAGTTATGACATAGACGATGTGAACCATCACATCCAGGCGAGACTGAAGACCGACCGTCAATGAGACAATATGATAAGAATTGCTCCCAATACGAGTACCCTACAGACCATATTAGACTTGGGAGATAATTTCCGAGTGGATTTTAGTGCGGAAGATTCGATCGTGAGATGTTGGGATTCGATCAAAAGATGTATCGAGGTAATGCAGTGTCCGAAAATATGGTAGACATTATCGTAATCAATAGCATTTTAGAGAATGTCAACGTGATCTCGGGAAGTTACATCGATGGTAGCTCTCAGCCTACAATCTACTCGTTTTTTCTAGACGTTTCTCCAGGTTACAAAATCGTGGAGTGACCTTGAAATCTCGTCTATCTACCCATGATCCTGGACACATTCTATAGCATCGAAACCATGTTGACGTATCAGAATGGAGATTTGTTAGATCTTCGTGGAGAGAGAGTGACTATACGATTTCACATCAGAGAGATATGAAAAAAAAATTAAAATAAATAAAAATAAATATAATTTGAAAAAAAAATAAAAATAAATATAATTTGTAAAAAAAGGTTTTTTTTTTCCATTTAATAAAAATTTTTTTTTTCATTTTTTTTAATTTATTTATATAAGAAATAAAAAAAAACTAAAAAAAACTTATAATATTTATAATAATTAAAAAAAAATCATTAACTTGTAGTATTTCTAATTAAAAAAAAAAATTATAACCCAGTGAAAAAAACAACCACAAAATATGGGTAGCAGTCAATACATCATTAAAAACGTGAACATATCCGAAGGACAGAAAGCTAAACTTCGCAGAGCATTGAGGCAATGAGGGGAGGCCGTTAGATTTAAAATCAGTTACGAAGATCTGGCGAGTGGTGGTAGCTATCGAATCGCCTGGACTAAAACTCAAATCAAAAGGATGGAGAAAGCGATTCATAATCAAATGGGAATGATGGTGAGATTGAGTTCCACTCAATTGGATTATAATCTGAAAATGAAAATCGGTTTCTTACCGCTATTGGCGGGATTCGCCGCCAAATCATTACCCATTCTTGTGAAGACGGTGTTGCCAGCTCTGGGCATGGGACTCGCTAGTTTGGGAGTCGACAAAATAATGGGAAAAGGACTATTTTTGAAGAAGGGAGGAGCCGTGTGTCACGTAGATGCCAAAGGTAAAGGATTTATCTAAGTCCCATGAGAAAAGGTGGCAATGCTTTCCATGGAGACAGTATCTATCTGAAGACCGGTGAGAATGTGAAACCGATTGACAAAGTTTTGTTGTTTGGTCAGAATTCGCCATTTAAGAATATACCTATTTTGGGTATGTTATTGTAAAAAAAATATTAACGATTAAAAAAAAAAAATATAAAAAAATGGAACAAAAGGAGAGAAAACAATATTCCCCACATCATTATAACAATAAAAAAATAATGGTTTTAACGAAATACGAGAGTCATAAAATCCAACTTTCGGAAAAAAAATGTCATTCTCTTTCCAATAAGCACGATCGTAATAGACGAAAAGTATTCGTTCATTCATTTGATGATGAGATGAATAGATATATAAAAGATAAAAAATATAAAAAAAAATAATACTAAAAAAACCAAAATAATAGAAAAAAAATAATATAATAAGAATAGAAACATTTTTTTTATATAAAAAGTATGACAAACGATTCCATGGAATCAGGAGCTTGATTTCTTCAAAGAAGTGCAGAGCTTACGCGATCTGCGTGAACGAACAACTTCCTCGTGTCTTGAATGAAAGATGTCTCGGTTGTTGAGAGGAGAAAGAATTTAATCACATTGATCATTCATGTCTTCTGATGGAATGGGAAGACACCATCACCATGTATTTCATGCCTGCATTGGAATACATCCGATGTGATGACGTGATCAAATCTTGGAGAGAATTCGTGTCTTGCATTGGAGAACCCGAGCCTACAAAATTGGAAGAATTGAAGTTAGCACATGAAGTCTCACCACCAAAGACAGGGAATGCATTTTGGAATATTTGTTGGAAAGGGGAAGACCGCTAAAATTTAACAGAAAAATGTTTTTTTTTATATATATAAGAAACTAAAAAAAAACTTATAATAACCATAATAATAGAAAAAAAAACCAAACTGATAATAAGAATAGAGAATTTTTTTTATATATAATAATTATAACGAACGATTCCATGAAATTGAGAGCTTGGTTTCATCAAAAGTTGTTAAAAATCATTATGTGTTATTTCCCATATCTTCCTGATGACGATGATGACGACGATGATGTGTGTTATTCCCTGTATCTTTCTAACGATGACAACTAAAAAAATTTTTTGGGGGTTAAAATAATAAAGAGTGAAAAAAAAAATATACATAAAAAATATTTAATAATAGATATAAAATAAAATTGAAAGAACAATGGAACTTCATAGTAAAAACATCTATCCATTATTAGAGAAGATGGAGCCCATGGCACCTCTTCTACCATCAGAATTTAGCGATGAAGAGGTGCAGAGGTACTGAATTGAATAAATGAATAGAATTCAATTGTATCTAACGTAAGAGAGAGATTCTCATTGTTCGCTCAATAAGAAATATTCGAGATTAGAGAAATTCGTGAGTGGTGTGGATTTGACTCTCATCGCGATCTCTATGGATTTGAATGTTACTGAAATCAGTCTATTGTCTACCGCCCTCATTGCTCTTCCGGTCGTGTTGGCCGTAGAAGGATTGGCTTTGACTGCCGGATTTGTCAGTACGATCGGAAAATTTCTCTCTAAGAAATTATCTGTGAAGGCCAAGAAACACGAAAACATCAGCGTTTTGGCCGATGCAAAGATCAATTCCGTGTTGGATAAGATCTCTATGGCATTGAAAGACGGTAGGATTTCGGATGGCAAATTCGTCGACATATTGATTGAAAAACAAAAATACGAAGTCATGAAAGTGAAGATAAGAGTCAAGAATCATCAGATTCACCAGGAATAATTGAAGGATTCTCTCATGGAAAAAGGTCAGGAAGAAGCGAGACAATCATTTCGTAAATTATTGAATCCCAAAAAGATTCCAGAAGCAATCGATTGAAAAAAAAGTATAATATATATATAAAAGAAGAAGAAAAATTTATATATAAATTAAAATAAAATAAAAAAAATATATATATATATATGAAAAAAACAAACCCCAAAAATGTATTGCGTTGAATGCAAGAGAGTTACCAATACAGTTTACGTTAAAAAAGTACTGACAAAAAATAAAAGTCCCATGCTTCGTGGACCGTGTAAAATGTGCGGTTTGACAAAAATGCAATTCGTCAAATGTGGTGCCAGTCTGAAAAATAAATTGATTAATAATCTACCCGTCGAAATGCATCTGCCAGGACATCAATTCATGGGACCTGGCACTAAATTAAATAAGAGATGGAATCAAGATCGGACACCTAAATCTTGGAGCAAACCCATAAATAGGGTGGATTCGGCTGCTTACACTCACGATCTGTGCTACACTAAATATCCCAACATCGAGAATCGTAATTAAATCTGTGATAAAAACATGTTGACGATGTTGAAAAATGTACCAAATCCCACTTGGATAGAGAAACTCGAACGTTCGTTGGTCGGTAAAGTGATCGGTACCAAACATCGATTCGGATGGGATCATAAAAAAAAATGTCCAGAAAACATTATTAACGAATGCATTGGCGAATGAACTACACAAGCCTGTCACGTGTAAATTTCGAAGGAGAAGGATATTCGTAAAGGATCTGGATCAGATTTGGTTGGCCGATCTGATCAACATGAAATCGCATTCAAAACAGAACAAGGGTATTAAGTACATACTGACAGTCATTGACGTTTTTTTTGAAATACAGATGGATGAGACCTCTGAAGAATAAATCGGGAGCTTGCGAGGCCGAGGCTCTGAAGAGCATATTTGCATCCTCTTCTCGAAAACTGGATAAATTGTTGATGGACAAAGGGAAGGAATTTTACAACAGTCACCTTCATCCATTGGTCGACCTCTATTCCATTGAAAATGAAGGGAAAGCTAATGTGATCGAACGTTGAAATAGAACCATGAAGGAAAAAATGTATTTCACGGCTAATAAGACCAAGAAATATATTGACATTCTAGATGAATTGGTCGAAGAATACAACAATACGCAACATAGATCGATCAAGATGACTCCCAAGGAAGCTAGCGACCCTCGAAATGAAAAACGCATCTTCACTAATCTCTATCTCAAAAGGATCAAGATCAAGAAGGAGTCCAAATCACCGAAATTTGGAGTCGGCGATCGAGTGAGAATCACTTCTTATAAGTCACTCTTCGCAAAAGGTTACACTCCTCGATGGACTGCAAAAATCTTTAAGATCATTAAAATATTTTACACGGATCTGGTGACTTACAAAATAGAAGCATTAGAAGATGATGAAGATAACAGCAGATAAATCATCGGAACATTTTACGAATAAGAATTGCAGATACGACATTTTGAAGAACCAATCCTTCACTTTTATTTTTTTTTGCACATATATAGTTAAAAAGGAGAACAAAATATAATAAATATAAATTAATAATTAAAAGAAAAACAATTAATAATAAAAAAAACACACACAAACAACAACAAAAAACATGACGATATATTAAATATAACCGAAGGTATATTGAGAGATGAAAGCATTCAAGAATATGAAGTTCACAAGTACGAACCAGTGACTGGAACCAGTCTAAACAAAGCCTTTGAAATAAGAATCAATGTTGAAACTCAAGATCTGTTCATTCATCCCAGAGAAAGTTACATAGTGATACAGGGGCGTCTCACCAAGGTAGATGGAAGGGATTATGCCGATGATGATGTGGTCACTCTAGCCAATAATGGTATGATGCATTTGTTCAGTAATATAAAATACATGCTCTCGGGACAAGAGATAGAATCTGTGTCTCATCCTGGACAAGCCACCACGATGAATGGACTCTTAAAGTATCTGGACGATTTTTCGAAATCTAAAGGACTCAATCAATTGTGGGTGAAAGATAGCATTTCCGACATGAGTGCAGTCAATACCGGTGCTGCCCTGAGATTTAATTACGTCGTTTAATTACGTCGTCAAGACATCGAGACCCAAGGGAACGTTTTCGTTCAGGATACCTTTGAAACACATATTCGGATTCGCAGAAGATTACGATAAGATTCTCCACAGATTCAAACACAATCTGATGTTGATTCGAATAGGAAACGACGAAGCCATTATGAGACCTGCCGTGTTTGATGTGGGTAAGATAATCTGAACAAGATATCTTGGTTCGTTCCGCATGCATTGCCTTCAGTGATGGAGAAAGTACGTCTCTACAAGATCACAGAATCGAGGAGTAAATTACCGGTGGGATTTAGAATGAGACAGGGTGACACGGCTAGTATTCCATCATCTAGCAATCACTTCGATTGGAGACTGACCGTGAAATCTGTTTCGGAAAGACTGCGATTCATCGTAGTGGCATTTCAAACCGATAGGGATGGGTCTCAAGAGAAAAATCCTTCCCTATTTGATCATTGTAACTTGAGAAACATGCAGGTATTTCTAAATGCCACGAGATATCTGGCCATCGATTACAATGCCTCTTTTGATAAGAATGATTTCTGCAGACTATACGATGACACCACAGATTTCAGAAAGAAATATAATCAACTGGACGAATTGATGGGTAATCCTAACATCACTCCCGCCGAATATAAATCGATGTATTCCCTGTTCGTTTTCGAAGTTAGTAAACAGAGAGACTCAAGAGTAGCATCTTAGACATTCAGATCAAGATGCAATTTGATAAGAATGTGCCGAGGAGAACCGAGGCTTTTGCTCTAGTCCTATCTGATAGAGAGTTAGAATTCGAATCGGACGGGGAAAAAATGTCTATCATTCGATGATATAATATAAAAAATGGAAATTAAAAATACCTTAAAAAAAATACCGATAAAATATATAAAAAAAAATAAATAATAAAAATAAAAAACCTAAAAAAATTAATAATCAAGATAGAGAATGTTTGAGACGAAATCAAATGCATTTGGTAGGTAACATAAATGAGAGCAATTTATTAAATATATTAGATCGATTGGAAATGACAACACCCGTAATATTGACTTCGGAAATGGTAGAACTTTTTTTTTAATTTGTCATGTTTTTGTTTTTGTTCTTTATTATTTAAAATTATATTATTTTTTTATTATTTTTTAATTAATACAACTCCCCCAATTTTTTTTATTATATCTCTCTATATATATCTCCCCCCACCAAAAAAAAAAGAAAAAATTATTTAATGTAAATTGTTGAGAATGTCTTGAAAGTGATCTCCTTCTGACCATCTCTTGAGAACATAGAGGCATAGATGACAGCAAAACACTCAATCCTGTGCTTGCACTCATTCTGTATTGTAAATAACTGACATTAAATAGTTCCTTATTTCTATTGGCAGCGAGATTCCATAGCTATCGAAATAAGAATTTTTATTCTGATTCGAAAACCACATGACCCAATGCATACCCTCACCTCTGATATCATCCAGATTTAAAATTCCACATTCCGAATTGCAGTCTTTTTTTCTTGGCAAGGCATCTTTAGAAAACACACCTTGAAAATGTTTGATTTTTAAATGTTTTGCCACTTTTGATAGATCAATGTTGGATAGGGGTTCGTTGGGAAAGACAACACCTTCTATGGATATATGTTTTATTTTCTTCTAATTCATAATATGTTTTTTTTGTTTTTATTTTTGTTTTTTATTTATTATTTCTCTCTCTATTCTTTTTCTTTAATTTATAAACTCACGAGTGTTTTTTAACTTAAGACATTTCAACATCTTCGGTCTCTCGATTTTGTTGAAATGTCACGGAATAATGTCCGAGTGCAAAAGTGTGTATTTTATCCAGACATATAATTCTCTTATCGTCATCGGCAGTCAATGCAATCTTATTGATTTCTTTGGTGTATATCTCGTGCATTTCACTTTGAATTGTAGCCAACTTTTTATACACCATTGAATTTTCGAAAAGACAGTCTTTATACTCTTCGAAAGTGATGTTTTTATTCATCACACATGCTTGAATGCCTTTACATATCTTGATCTCTTCACCAGCGATGAGATAAGCGAACAATTTAGGTATCAAACCCACGAATTCGGTGATTTGTCTTCCACTGCTCTCGTCTTTAAATTTACCCAACACCTTTTTATTGACACCCTTTGGAATCTTAGACGGGTGATTGTTGGGATAATTACTCGTGTCGAACCATTCATTCATGTCTGACGCCATGTCCTCATAAATGTCCCTAGTCTCTATTTCGTAAGCTAAAATGTCGGTGTCGGTGAACAATAGTTTATCTTTTTTGATGTAATCATAGTGAAACTGATACATCAATTGCTTGCTAATGTCTAAGATGATCGCTCCGAGATAACAGGGTTTATCGAACCTTAGATGCGTCTTTTGCATGTGCACGGCCACTAGATTTTCATTGAATATGGTTCTATGTTGATAATTGGGTTTCGCGATTAATTTTCTAGACTTCTCTTCAGACGTGATGAGTTGAACGTTGATTCTATTCCTAATGTTTTCCATAGATTTTCCAAACACGCAATTGTTCATGAGGTTGAAGAAATCTTTTTCGAAGTAGCTCTCAGCCTGCATTCTTAAATTCGTGTTGAGATCGATGTATCTTTTCATCCAAGGTTCCTCGTCGGATCGAATGTTTCGATGACATCGATCAATTTCGTCCCATGATTGATGTAACATTTCAGATTTTCGCAGTAGACCACATACTTGCATTTGTGATTTAAATTAGGAACGAGTTTTTCGATGCCGTTCACTTCCATTCGTTCGGGAGCTAGCAGATAATCGTTGTGAAGATCGCGTAACGTTTCTGGATAGTCCACATCAACCTCTAGAATACAAGGATAGTCTCTCCATTTTTCTTTTTCTTCCAGTGTTTCGACCCATTTAAAATTTCCGATCGGTAAAGGATGACTCATGGCCCAACCATACAAATTATTAGCATCCTAGTACTGTATGTATTTACTCAGTTTTTCCAAATTGAAACCTTTTCCCATGTGAGAATTATTAGCTTTGACATATCTAGTAGAAATCATAGAGACACCACCCCTCACAGCTTTTTTGAACATGAGCAACATGTCTATGTCTGTTAATAATTCCAATCGTATCTCGGTCGTTTTCAAGAGAGTGTCCCAAGCAAGCCTGGGTGCAGTGAAATACCAAGCCAGATCTAGGTCATAATATCGACGATACACTCATCGAAAAGTTTTGAACACGTCAGCCAATAGAAGCACGTCAATTTTCAAATAGACGTCGTGATATTCTCTCATGGATTTCATGTCAAATAATGTCCACACTTTTTGCGCATGTTCGTAATCATCATCGGAAATGTGAGACTGGTATAATTTTGAATAAAAATCTTCTTTGGGCGGTACAGCGACGTCGTCGAATTTTTCAAGATCACTCTTGTAATCGTACTAAGGATAGATGCCTTTCCTCAACATAATGTCCGCCAATTCTCGTCAATCATTAAAATGTTTACTCACGATTTTAAATTTCTCCCTATTCAAACTGTTGACTAATTTTGCCAGACTGGTTGACATAAATTTATAACTATCGATGAAACGTATCTCTCTATGGATGAGACTCATTTTCTCAATCAAACCATCAATGACTCTCTTTTTATTGACGAATTTACATTTAGTGAATGAAATGTATTTTTCATCGTTTTGTGCGATGCAATTCAACTCCCCCTCGCTAACACCCATATTTTTCACGAACAAGTGACTGTCGTAACCCAAGAGATTGTGAAATATCACCGGATAGAATTGAGCATCTCGAAATCTAAAATTACATTTGTTGTGAGCAGCGCCAACAAACCGACCGGTGTAGTGATCGTGATCCCTAACTTTTTAAAAAATTTTTTCACAATTATTATCAAATAATTCTCTACAGATATGACATTCAATGGTTTTGATGTATTCTCGCTGTTGCTCTGGTGTGATGATCATGTCTTTAGGTTTTTTATATTTGTCGTATAATATTTGAATTTTCGATTCTATCTCTTCTACGAATCTTGAGCCACATCGTCATCATCTGAACATTTGGTATAGACGAATGGACCCGACGATTCTCGATCATCGAAAGAATATTACACATAATAACAATAGCCTGAAGGTACGTGCTTCTGATATTTTTCACCATAACTCATACGCTCGTCAGGTTGGCAAGAATTTATTTTCGTTGTGAAACATTCGAAATCGGCGTAGATGACAAATGGTGGTTCTAATCTTTTTTTTGTAGTTGCGAAAATCCATGTAAGTGTTAGGTTTAGGCATTTCGACAGCAACGCCTTGCTTTTCGCTGCAATATTCCCGATGACGCATCAATGATTCTTGACTATGGAACGAATTCATGCAGCTGAGGCAGAAAAATCTCTCACCGTTACATTTACTTATCTGCTTTGAGAGCAAACAACTGATATTTTTAACCCAGCAATAATGCTGATTATCACCCTCTGAAATTAATAAAAAATTAACAATCTTTTCTCTCTCTTTGTGTGAAGTCAGTCTGAGAGGATAGACTACTCCTTTTTTATCATCTCCCTCGTATCCCAAGACGTTCACGGCCATGGTGGGATTTCGCTTTTTGAAATCTCCGATATCTTTCAACTGCGTCGGGAAAGACACTCCCGTCCAGTCTAGATTTTTACAAGTCTCTGAGTACTTGGAAACTCTCTGAGCGTGCTTTTCTATGGGATACAAGGCCGATGTGATCGCCCATTTAAAACACTTGTTATCATCTTCATTTTTCACGTTGATCACGTTGATCATGAAATAAGGTAATGTTATGTATGAAGATGCTTTCAAAGGATCGTGTCTATCCATGTTAACTTCGAGATTCAATATCTTCTCGAACGTCCAATTACTTCCCTTGTGTTGAAAAGTAGCCATAGATTCCATCATCTTGTCTGTTATCACTTTGTAAACGTCAACTAATTCGTCATCTCTGAGCACAATCTCGTTTTTAGATTGGAAAAAGGCATCTCATTCTAGGATCTCACCCTTTTTCGGGTCGACCTTTTTCATCAGACAATACAAGATCATTCTTATTTTAAACCCTTACCTAGATGTTTTCGAATTACGTTCAACACTCTATCCTTCACCTGTTCCATGAATGATTCAGGATCAATTTTTTCATGAGACCGGGCTTCACGACAAAAGTTTTAAACCATCCTTTGATGGCTTTTTCTTGTTCTATCAAAATCGATGATGATTTTTTCAATGCTTCAGTCACGATATCCATTATAGCACTGAGATCCTTTTTTTCATTCACTGCTCTCTTGATTGCATCCTTCGTTTTTTTTTCTAACAAATCATCATCTCGAACTGCATCACTTTTCATTTTTTTATTATTCTCTTTTGAAACCTTCTGCCACTCCAACACTTTTTGTTTAATGGCTATCTTCTTCTTCTTCTTAGTTTTCTTCATGGTCGCTTGTTGACGGTTTTGTCGTCGCTATCTTCTCATCCTTTTTTTCACGGTTTGAGTTGTTTTTGTCACTACTGCAGATCTTTCGTCCATTCCCTTTCTGTCGAGCAACAGACTTATGCATTCGTCTTTTTTCATGTATCTGACACCTTTCAAATTCAACGACTGATGCACTTTGGCTTGTAATTTCACCAGTGATAAATCACAAGTCTCCTCGCACATGGATTCGAACAATCATTCTTTGGTTTTGTAATGGTTAAAAATTTTTTAATTCCTAAATTTCTACAATACTTTTTCAACTCGGATTTGGTAGAAAAATAGAATTTTTTTTCTGCAGTATGCTTTTTTGTTTTTGACATTTTTTTTATGTGTTAAAATTTCTTATTTAATATGTATATATAATATTTATTTTAATTTTTCAAAACTTTATTTAATTTTTCAAAATTTTTTGTGAATTGTTAAACTTCTCTTATTATATATATTTTTTTGGTTTATTTTTTTTTCTTTAATGACAAAAAAAATTCGAAAAAAACAGAAAAAATTAGTACTATTCCATGATAAAATATTTTAATAAACTTTTCGAATTGAGATTTAAAATCTATAATTTAAAAAAAAAAAATTTTTGTGAATTGTTAAATTTTTATGATAATAATTATTAATTGTAAAAAAATATTTTTATTTTTTTTTCTACTTCTTATTATATATATGTAAAAATGACTACTTTTTTTCTGACAAGTTTTTTTTCTTTAATGACAAACATTTTTTGTGAGTGTATTTTTTTAATGATAATAATTGTTAATGTAAAAATATTTTTTTGTTTACTTCTTATTATTAAAATATTTTTTTTGTCAAAAATTTTTGTAATTTTCAATTTTTTTTTGTGAATTATTAATTGTAAATTTTTTTTTCTACTTCTTCGATGATGCATTTGAGAGAGTCAAACTACTTCTGACTTGAGGCTGACTGCTCCCCTTTTTATACTTTTTCGAAGGTACATATGGGTTTTCCCCTAGTCAGAAATATCTTGGGTTTTCCCCTAGTCAGAAATATCTTGTTTGAGAATGACATGCATTTCATGGGTTTTCCTCCAGTCAGTAATATCTTGTTTGAGATTGACGCGCATTTCATGGGTTTTCCTCCAGTCAGTAATATGTTGTTTTTTGAAAATCGGCGCGCATTTTGTCACCATTCATTCCCACCAACGATAAATAGCGAGCAAAATTATTCATTTTGACTTCAATTTCACTGAAGAATAACGGACGATACATACCGATATGATTATACATTTCACAAAGAAAAAACACTTGCCTAATGGGTTTATAAAGAATTCATTCCTGAGATATAATGGTCCTTTCAGTAGAATAGAAACGAATACATTTTTGTTTACCTCCTTCAATAGTCAAGTCGATTATTGCATTCATAATTCCCCATTATAAATTCACAACACGATCTACCTGATTGTAAATTCACAATACAATTTGCTTCACTATAGAAAGTTAGTTCGAGTACACTTTTCACACACTAAAAATACAACCTTAAATAATGTTAATACAATACTTTATCAAAAAAAAATAATTGAAATACCTCTGCTTGCAATTATTTCGACTTGCGCGTTTGAAAAAAACAAAATTTCCGAGAAAAAAAAATTGATTCCATTGATCAAAAAAAAAAAAAAATTATATCCATTTACATTTAAATATTAACCCTAAAAAAAATCTACTACGGATTTTCACGCAACGTCACATCCAGCAAGTTATCTCTCTCTCCTTGCCAAAAAACCTCACCACGTCATCGCCGGAGAGTTCGGGACCACGGATAAATTCATCCTCTCGATTCGAACTCCGTATTCCCGCGGGAATCGACGTTGGATCGCTGGTCTTCCATTCGCACTAGTCGTGTTATTTTGAAGATATTCTGTCGAAAAAATTCACCTAAATGTGGGTTCGTGTTACCTCTGCGAAAAGGTGTAGTGTTTTCCAGAGAACGATCGTGCCCACCAAAAGTGAATTTTTAAGAGAGAGAATTTTATAGAGTTTGTTAAAATTCTGGAGCGGGCCCACCTCGGATCCACGTTGATCGTTATAGAATGGAACGTTAAACCCACGATACCTCGTCTACCGCAAACACTGTAAAAACCAGGGAAAATTGACGATGTGATCGTGAACGTGTCGCATCGCACAAATATATACATTTCAAGTGTGATGAACGTGATTTGCTCGAAAAAGACTAAGGTGCGATCGAGAAAAAAAAAATGAAGTGAGCTCTAACTCTCATTTCCACACTACTGGTTTTGGTTAAAAAATTTTTCAACTGCTCAGATTTGAAATTACGCGGGCGGATGCCGCCGATTTGTTAGGTAAAGGATTAAAGCTTAAGTCATAAAGGTGATAATCTTGGAGCCATATGTGAACTCTCAGCCCAATAGGTAGTAGGAACCTTATTGGAGCTAGAAGTCAAACAATGTTAAAATACAGGAGACCTATGAGCAGCAGTAGTTTAGGAATCATATAGGGGCTAGAAGCCATATATTTCATGGTATAGAAGATATGACCTTACAGGAGGTAGTAGTCATGACGGCTATGGGCCAATGTTATATAGGAACTGGATTCCATATAGCCTGTAATATAGGAACCGACTAGCAGTTAGGGGACATAAAGGCTGTGATCTAGGAGCTGAAAGTAGCTATGAACAATGTAAGAGCTGGAAGCTGTATATGGGCTAGTGGTCATATTGGAACTAGGAGACATAACGGGTGTGATATAGAAGCCATGGGAGATGAAGCCATTTAGGACCTAAGAGCTATGCAGGAACTAGAAGCTTTATAGGCGCCAGGGGCCTTATAGGACCTAGAAACCGTAAAGTATAGGATCTAGAAGCAATAGGAGCAAGGGCCATGTATGAACCACATAAGAGCTAGGAGCTATTTCGGAACTAGGATTCCAAAACAAGTGCTAAGAGCCATATAGAAGCCTGAAGCCCTACAGGCAGTGGGGCCAAATGAGACCTAGAAGCCATACAGGCGAAGGAAATCATATAGGTGACAGGGTCATATAGGAGCTAGGAGCCAGATGAACCGTAGGAGATAGATAGGAGCTAGGAGCCACGCAGGAGCCAGTACCCATGCAGGCTATGCTCTCTGGCAGCTAAAACAGGGACTGGAGTAGATAGAAATAGGCTATCAACCGGTAGTAAACGTTTAAGTTGAGTTGGATACGAGGCGTATTGGAGAACTTGAAACAGACAAAAAGATTTCAAACAAATTTAGAGATAGTGCAGTGAGGTAGAAAGTAGAAGCAGGCATAGAAGGCATTAGTAGTACTACTACCAAGAGACTTTAAGAGGGATAGATGAGTAGAAGTCGCGAGTTAAATGACCTGACACAGTAGTACTAGAAACTAGTAATAAGACTGGCCGGAACGGAATTGGTAATGACCAGGTGTAGTGGTAGGACCGGTGTAAAAGGAATGGAAGTCCGTAGGAACGTTAGTCCATCTGGACTATTATTCCACGGAATTGTAGTCCTAGGTCTAACATTTCTAGGAATAGTAGTCCGGCGGATTACTATTCCTAGAAATGTTAGACCTAGGACTATAATTCCGCGGAATAATAGTCCAGAGGGACTAATTTTCCTACGGACTTCCATTCCTGTTACACCGGTAGTATCCGGTTCTTCATTAATTTTTGATGATTATTCCCATAATTAGTGTTTGGAATCAAATAATATTGCGTCCATGGAAATAATGCCCAGCTTAGGAAAGTGACCAGTCTACGGCGGACATACTGTACCTGAGTATGTGCTGCGCCACTTTCCTTGACCAAATCAACATCAGAACTATAATGTTTGTAGAAATCGTGTACTTTATCTGCAACTCCTGAAAAAAATAAGCTTATATCATTTACTATAATATATACTGACATCCCAAAGGAAAATGGAAGTTTATCATCGGTTAAAGAGGCTTGATGATGAGCTTATTTCTCATGCCCCAGCATTCATTGTTCCTCTCGTGTGGATCAGATATTGGAGTTTTGACTGAAACTAACGTCAGTAACTTGAGTACAATTTAGTGGTCGTGTCTTTTCCAAATTAGGACAATGAGCCTCTGTCACAAAACAAGACCAAATCGGTCTAAAAATTTTGATTTTGGGGAGATCTCTATTCAAAGAGTTCTAGCCACTAGTCTGGTAGCCAAATGGCCATTTTGGGGCTCGCCATACAATGTCGGGAAGTAAAAGGTGTTCTGGTCGTTTCTATGGTAACTTTTTGCACTGAATGCGAATTTGAATGCTGCCACTCCATAAACCTTGTGCAACTCGAGATATTCCAGATGACGTCCTAGATGGCCGCCTGAAATGCCCAATATTTTGCTACGTGCCCCAAAGTCGAATATTTGTACAGAAACTTTCACAAGCGACACACCACCTAGTAGTGGTACATATATTATATAAGTTTCATTGGTATAACGCCATCCACTAAAAAGTTGGGGTTGGACAATAAAACGTTATTGTGCATGTTGATTCTATGTGTTGAACTCTATCAGGATCTTGGTCTTGATGGGTCAGTCGAGAAATGTGTATGTAGCACACTGGTCCATGTGTTGTAAAAATTTCACCATGATGTCTTCGGTATGGCTCAAACACTAAAATGCTGTATGTTGATTCCATATGTTGAACTAGGTCGTACGTTTTATATGTGACACGCCATCTAGTGGTGGTACGTGTGTTGTGTGAGCTTCAGGGGGATATCTCTTCCCATTAAAACGTTTTGGCCCGGCCACGAAACAGTTATTGTGCATGCTCATTCCATGTGTTGACCTTCATATATGACCACGACCTTGATAGGTCGGTCATGAATTTCATACACGACACACCGTTTTGTGATTGAAGATACGTTGCCTAAGTAACATTGTGATTAAAAAACGAATTTACCACTTTTGGCCGTTATCTTGAACGCCATCTTGAATATCTAGAGTTGCCAAAGGTTTACAGAGTGGTATCATTCAGACTCCGATTCGGCGCTAAAAGATTCTCCAGAAACGACATAAAAACTTTTTACTTCCAGACATTTCAAGGTTGCCCCTCCTGGCTGCCATACTCCGCTCACTGGAAAAACTCACTCCACTGAAAGGTACACCTCTGGAAAATTAGTTCCGACTTCAGCAAAGTGAAATCACGATTAATAAAATCCAAGTTTCCCGAACTCGCAAACCCTCAGGAATCAAGGTCTGTTGAAACCGAGGGGTCAGTATGTACAATGTTGTTCAATCCAAAATCTTTCTCTGGAAACCCGCTCAGTTTTAGACCAGTCGGGCTTAGAGTCAACAATAAATTGCTCCCTGAGTTCCAATGTTTTCTATGTACCAGCTGCCACGTAGAACAGATTTGAAATGCCTGAAATGAAGTAAATGAGTGGCCCGTAGACATGCACTGTCGTGTGATGGAACAATCACGTTCTGTTTTCTTGAAGCACAGGTTTCGTCAGCATTCTGAATTTCACGTAGACCATTGAACCATTGAAACAGGTAAACCAAATTGGAACTTTTGAAATCTATTCCGCAAAAATTCTGATTTTTTTCTCTTGGACTGGTACTGCGGAAGGAATCGGCTGTATGCATCATCACACAAGTTTTAGAGCCGGCCTTCCCACAAGCCTGTCTGGCCCCAAGTTCGGAGCTGGCTGGCTCGAGGCTAGCACGAACAAGAATGTCGCGAATATTTTTTGGTCGTTTTAAAAGCAACGACATGTGGCATGGGGAAATTCTAAAGAAAAGCTTGTATCACTCTTCAACAAACAGTATATACGGTTCGTGCGAATTTTTCAAACGATTTATTGGAGAGGGGGACATTTGCACCCTAAACCCAGTCTTTGACCTTCATTTTCACCCACCCAAGACCCACCCGAAAAAAAAAAAACACCCACTATACCAAAACGAAAAAAAACCCACCCATCCATCCACCCACATTGATATTGATAAAGGTGTGAAATCGGTTAGAAATGCATTTGAAAAATATCCGGTTGCAAAACGCCCGGATGAACAAATTTTGGATCTTTTAGGGCTGAGCTTAAAAGGTAATGACTTTCAATTCAATGAAGAATATTTTCTACAAATAATGGGCTGTCCCATGGGCAAAAGATTCAGTCCTAATTTTGCAAGCATTTATGTAGCGGAATGGGAGGAAAATGCATTAAGAAAATGTGCAAAGCATCCTCTCGTATATCTCAGATATTAATATGCCATTTTTATTATTTGGGAACATTCAAAAGAAGATTTTGATGAATGTTTAGACATTTTGAACAATCATGATCCAAACATTAAATTAAAGGCTACTATCAGTGAGAGTTCTGTTGATTTTCTCGATGTGACCGTGTATAAAGGCAAGCAATTTCAGGCGTGCGGTCATTTAGATTATAAAGTATATTTTAAAACAACTGATTCACTTCAATTGTTGCACACAAAATCATTTCATCCTCAACATACATTTAATGGTATCATCAAATCACAGCTCATTCGTTTCCACCACAATTCAAGTGAAAAGGTGAATTTCATTGAGGCTTGTGCTACTCTATTTGGCTCCCTCAGATCAATGGGGTACTCACTGCGCTTTTTGCGTAGCCTTAAATCTCAAACTCTGAAAAAGATCGAAAATTCAGATGAAACTACTGATTTCGAACCACTGAAAACTGAACACAACAGACCGTTGCAGAATGGTTGTGGCGCGGTATTTAATTGCAAAAAGCCTCGTTGTAGATTGCATACTTTTATGCCTGAGCAGAAAGAGGAATTTTCCTCCGAACAAACGAAAAATCATTATCAGATCCCTAACCCTCTCCATTGTGATTCACCAAATATTATTTACCTTATCACTTGTAAGCGCTGTCGGAAGCAGTATGTTGGTCAAAGTCAAAATCCTTTCCGAGAACGTGCCACTAGACACAAACAGAATTATAAAACATAATGCAGATGCCCCAGTAGCACAACATTTTAACCTTCCTGGCCATTCTTTGGACGATTTCGAATTCCATCCTATTGAACAACCACCAATTAAAGACACATTAGTACGTTTCAAACCCTCTGGCCATTTGGTATGGACATACCAGAGGGAGAATGCGAAAGGAGGTCCATAATTCCTTTCACTTTAACATACAACAGAATGAATATCGAAATAGCAAAAATGTCAAAAGATGAATTCAATTTAACCAATGCTAAATTAAATGAACCTTTGAATCTTCGACCTGCCATCGCCTAAAAGAAAAACAAAAGCTTGCGTAACATCCTTGTAAGGACTACATTTGAGCCCATCAATGAATAACATCAATTACTGCCAGTCAGTTTATCCAGTTCCTGAGCTCATCACTTAGTTTAAATCAATTTTATGTATTTTTTGTCCTGTTTGAAACCCATCAGTGTTCAGTAAATGAAAACAATTTTTCGGTGGCATATTAAAAGAAAAAAACGTTTCAGTATGAAATGTCTGCCAGTGCGAATTTTTAACCTCACACGCACGCACGCACGCACGCACGCACGCACGCACGCACGCACGCACGCACGCACGCACGCACGCACGCACGCACGCACGCACGCACGCACGCACGCACGCACGCACGCACGCACGCACGCACGCACGCACGCACGCACGCGCCCGCCCGCCCGCCCGCCCGCCCACACGCACGCACGCACGCACGCACGCACGCACGCACGCACGCACGCACGCACGCACGCACGCACGCACGCACGCACGTTCATTTTTCTTTTATTTTCGGTGACAAACAATGACAAGCAGATTCCCCACAAAAATAGAAAAGACGAACCTAGCCCATTGTTTTCTTTGTGTGGACATGGAGAAAACAAATGAAATCCCCGTGGGGACGCAAACAAAATGTCTATGTTCTCACAGATTCGAGAAGACAGACAGACACACACTCACCCTCACCTACACGCACACCTTCACACTGTCTCCCTTTCCTTTTATTTTGTTTGTTTCTGGTACCATATCTGATTGTAATGCTATGTTCTTAAAAGGCCACACGTCCATACTTGAAACATTTTCTGGTGGCCCCACTTATCGTTCACTGAGTTCCTATGTGTTCTATGTGCCGGCAGGCACATAGAACACATTGGAACTCAGTGGACATTATGGTTTACTACTCTAACGGCGGGAAAGGCTTTATGTCACAGACTCTATACACATAAATACCTTGATTGACAGTTCCGTCGTTCGTTCCAGTCCAAACAAATACCTTTGAACCCCGTAAGTTGCTCGTGTCGTCAATTTTTCCAGCACTTGCGAGACTGTTGGCACGATTTGTAAGAGTTCCAACATTAATACCAGATGGAGAAGACATGCATGATCCGAGAGCTGTGCCTAGATTGCCTCCGGAACAAGCAAATGGAACTGAAAAAGAATACCAGAGAATCAAGCGAACTTAAATCGCTCACCTGAGATCAAGTTGTCCACACATAAAATGGTTGGGCTGGACAGATTTGTTCTGGGCGATGCAGAGAATGGAGGATTAGTAGATATATGGGGAATGGGAGAGCATGAGGGTGGTATACAAGGAGACATGCCAGGAGATGCTGGGGCATAGGAACAGAAAGAGAAAGGATGGATATATGAAAAACCATGAAAGTAATTTGAGGAGAGGAAGAAAGTCAAGCAGCTCACATTGGCGAGTAATGAATAGCGAAGCAAAATGGAATGTGCAAAATTGAATAAGAAGGCGAAAAGCGGCCCCAGGATCGTCAAAATAGCCTACGTAGAAGAGCAAGCAGAGAAAGTAGAAAAAAACAGCAAAAGCAGCACATATTAGGGACCTACAGTCACCAAGAATCTCAGTGAATAATAGCACAATGCAAGCTGTATTGTGAAGGACAAGATAGATCTATGGTTTCTGGAAAGGAGGATCAGGTGGCTAGATGGAAGGAACACTTTCAGGAAGTGTTGAATAGACCGCCACCACAAAATGCCATGCTTTCAGAGACTTTCCACTCACTGTTGGTTACTAGAACTGAGGGGACAGGAGATGAAGAAATAGAGAGAGCTATTAAGCAAGTGAAGAACAATTTCTTCGGGGTGGAGTAGATTCCGGCTGATGTACTCAAATTAGATGTAGGATTCTGTGTGCAGATGTTGAAACATCTTCTCAAAACGACATGGAAATAAGAGAATCTACCCGTGAGGTGGAGACAGGGAACCACGGTGAAGCTACCGAAATAGGGAGACCTGGATGATTGTCACAACTGGCGTAGCATTAACTTACTTTCAGTCCCTGGGAAGATTCTGAGCGGGATAATGTAAGCCTTTTGTGTCACGCACATCAACAAATACAGGAGAAACCAAATAGGATTACCGCCATAGGAAAAAGGGTAGGCATGTAGGTCCCAAAACAGGAAGACAAACATTATGAAACTGTAACGAGAACTGTAACTGGGAAACTCTCCAGTATACGTTTTGTACGCACTTCATGTATGTCAGTGCCAGTGGTGGTGGTGGTGGTGGTGGGGGGGGGGGGGGGAGTTGGGTATCAGATATAATGACGGAAGCTGGTTGATATTCACCAAACATGTTATAAACAAGGATTGCTCCACGCTCCGTTTCTATTAATACAACCACCCATCCTTCCTCACACCACTCGAGGATGACTTTTCTCCCACCACACGCCACAATCATGACGTCACCATAACGCCATCTAAATACATAATTTCAAAAGTTACGTTACCGGAATGTAAGCTGTTTAAACTCGCGTCAGTATGTTAACTCATCGTTATCGCAAGCTAACGCTTGTTTTCGTTGTATTAACGTTTAGTAATCACGGAACTATTAGAAGCTCTCCATTCTTGGCTTCAACCAATCAGTAGAACAGTAAATTGTCACTGCACGAGCAGCATTTTGATTTCGATGTCGTCGTGTGAGGTTTGGTGAGAGAAAATTCGTCCTCGAGTGGTGTGGTGGTAGGATGGGTTCATCTCCCCCTCTGGGAAACATATTTGATTCAGACAAATATCATTCCTCTCGCGTGAGGTTTCCCCATCCCCACCCCACATCATTTGAAAATAACAATAGTCTCATTCGCATTAACTGTAACCTAACGTTTCCACCCGTGACGTATTGGCCGTCATTCACTGTTTCGTCTTGGGACCCTCATACTACTGGAAACAAATATAAAGTAATATATCACATTCGTTTGATTAACACAAGCCTGGAAATAACCCGTTAATGAATGTTTTGGTTGCGTGAAGGTTACGTCAATTGTAAAATTCGCGTACGAAACACAGATTACGACAAAGCAATGCAACAACAATCGTTCGGGACCATCTGCATCCACATATGAATAGAATGACATGATGGTTCCTCTTTAAACGAATTTCCGCCAAAATAAATAGCAACAACTAACGCACTATCTCGCTTTGGCAAGATCGTGCGTTAATTATTGTTATTTATTTTGGTAGAATTCCTCTCATGAGTTAAAACAGCATGACTGACGTAGTGAAAGCAGAGAAGGTGGAGAAGCATCACATCATCTTTTCCCTATGGCTTACCACTATGATGAACCATCATGCCACACTGATCTGGTGAGCCTTCGGTGGTGGCAACTGTGATCAACTTCCCTCAGAGTATCTACTCCATTATAGTGTAGTTTCTTCATGTTTTCCAGGAGGCAGCAGGAAGACAGCCAATCTCCCAACAATGTACCTTTATGTTTTGTATTTATGATGTATTTTTTTTATATAAACATGTAATTGTTTTGGTATGTTGTTAAATAAATTGAGGACATGGAATGAATGTTTTTCTCATATAATATTTATGAAACGAGTCTAAGAATTTTCCGTTTTGGCGAGCCTCTGGCGAGCCCAAACGGAAAATTCGGACAAGTTTCATAAATATTATATGAGAAAAACACTCATTTCATATTCTATTTATCATATGACACACACACGCACAAATTGGCCAGTTAGTATGACATTTTAACCCATCACCTAACTTGAGTTGCAGACGGCACTTGGAAAAAATATCCTCGTATAACTAAATATTTTCATTTTTTGCTTCCAAAACATAGGTTATGACCCCTCATTGGAACGAGGGGTCATAACCTATGTTTTGGAAGCAAAAAGTGAAAATATAAAAAAAAATGAATGGCGGTTTTCTTCAAGGTAAAAGATTAATACAAAATAACCCACCCAAAGTAGGACAGATAACGTAAATTCTCCCTACTGAAATTATGTAAATATGACCCAGTTGTATTTTGTTTAGCCAATCAAATTGTCCAGTTTTGAAATTGACCAATGAAAGCTCCCAACTCTAATTATGCAAATTATGAATATGTGGCCCAGTTTTATTTTGTTCAGCCAATCAAATTGTCTAGTTTTGAAATTGACCAATGAAATTGACGGAAGGCTTTATTTATCACTGATCAATATGAAAGCAAAATATCAAATGTTTTAAAGTGAACAAAACGGAGAAATCATATGATAAAACAAATTATTCTGTTCTGTTCTATTCTAGCGTGACTTGCTAACGGATTACGATATAAACCCTTTATGTTCAGGCCTGTTAACAGCCAGTTGAACTTCTTTCCAAACTGTGTGCTTAATATAGTCTCAAAGTGTACTCACTTCCAGCAAAAGAAGCGACGCCTTTCAGGTGAGACGAGAAAGCAACATGGAACTGTACAGCCATGGCACCGCCGGCAGATAAACCGGAAACAGAGATTTCAGATTTGTCAACATTATAGGAACCTGTAATTAGAAGAGAAAATTAAAAATGTTCCTCAGCGAGAATTAGTATTAACAATTACATTTCCACGGGCGACGGGACCGGGGGGTGAGGATGGGTGGGGGGGGGGGGGGGGGGTACTGGGGGCTTCAGCCCCTCCACATTTTTGCCGGGCCATGTTTTTTTGTATGCATATATTTTAACACAACCAATGACTGGTGAAACAAGGGGCGGATCCAGAGCCTCCCCCATATTTTCGTCAGCTATGTTTCTGTCGTACTGGTTCAGTTTCGATGGATTTCGGATCATTTTTTTGCAGTAAGTGGCAGCAAACGCTAAAATATATAAAGTCTGTTAAAAAATCGGTTAACTAAGTAGATCGTAATCTTACAGACATCCAAGTACCAAATCCACCCCCAGACAAGATAATCCACAGACAGTATAATTGTTGTAAACGATTTGGTAAAGCATACAAGTGAGGTCTATTTATCAGCTTTGGTCGTTTCGACGAAAGGTGATAAATAGACCTCACCTGTATGCTTTACCGACGTTTTTTAACGGCTCTCAAAGTGTGAAATCTTTCAAATACACCTCCTGAAAAATCTCAAAATATGCACTCAGATGCATGGAAAAGGGGTTTTGGGGACCCTGAAATTTAAAACTTCCATACCGATGACCATCCATCGCCCGATCCAGCCCCCCCCCCCCCCCCCGACTTTGAAAATCGCCCCCGCCGCCCGCCCCTGATTTACATCGTAACCATTACAGAATATATAAACGCACACGTAAGATCACAAAGTATTCTTTTAGGTGTGATGCACGTGAGTAGTATAGCACGTATGAATCGTGCCTGATTACCCGGAGCTTTGGGGGTGCAGCTAGTGTTAAATTCCAATAGGAACCGAAGCCGTTTGGGAGTGCAACTTTGGGGGTGCAAAATGTCGGCACCATACATCTAAATCTGGTAAATGGTGTACGT